>CM029358.1:23556648-23685760 GCA_017140985.1 Hormaphis cornu
AGCAGAATTTGAAAATTCGTATTTTGGGGGGCTGTAGAAATGGACCCCAATTGTTACACGATTCGAGAAATTAATACCCGTGTTCGGAGCGTTAGTTCTTATCTACGGATGTTTGAAAGAACGTTCGACGCGTTCCAACCGATTTTAACGGATCGCGTGTCTGTACCTACTATAGCCATATATCACCTAGCTTTCGCTCAGAACCGTTTTCTCGATGGCTTTTTTCCGCGGAGATTGCTGTAGTATTCAAAAATATTTTCCATTTTTTTTTCCCACTCGGCCTTTCAACAAAAACAACCTACCTACCTATAACACTTTTGCCACACCCGATGTAATCACACGTTTATAAATTGTTTCGTGTGCGGTGCGATCGCGGTGGAACGGAGACGGCGGGTGGACGTCGGTGACTCCGGTGGTGGGGTGATCCATCAAGGTCATCGAGCCGTCCTCCCGCGGGAACAAAAACCGTGTCTTGTTGTTGTGGATGACGAATTCTCGGAAAAACACACCACCACCGCGGCGCAGGCGTGGCGGTACCCGCGCGGGACCGGTTCCGGCGAGCCCTTTGAACGGGACGCGCCATACCGCCGCCGCCGGGTGGATGATGTTAGATTCCGAGTGTAGCGAGGAATTGTTATATTGTGCTCCTATCAGTTTTATTATTATTGTGTGTGTACGTGTGTTTTTGTAACTTCTTCAATAACGCTCCGATTTTTAGCCTATGACGATAATGCGGACGGTACTTGGAGCGATGATCACGGACTTGAGCGTCCGCAAGATTATAAAAAGTCGCGGTAAAAAAAACCGTTAAAAATTACGACAAACGTGTTTTCGACGCAATCGATTTTTGGCCGCCGCGATAACGATCGGAACAAGCTGAAACTTTTACACACTGTTGTTAAATCGGTTGAGGTCCGGTACAGATTTCGAAAATTTTTGAAGTATAAAAAATAAAACTTTGAGATTTTCATTTTTTGTTCGATAATTTTTTAAAAATATTTTTAGAGTCGTCGTAAACATATTTATAAGTATAAACTATCAAGGATACTCAATCAAACGGTTTAACCGAAAAAAAAAAGTGTACAGGATATTCCTCCTGAAACATTATATAGATGTTTAAATATTAATGGTTTTTTTTTTTTTTCGATAATCGTACAAATTTTGATGTTATATTTTTCAACACGTTATTTACCTATTTTTCGTTCGACTATTGTGACTAATATCGTACTGTAATGTTTACAGTCGTTTTTCAATACCGTTCGAATTAATTTAAAAATTTTAATTACTACTACGCAAGAAATATTTTGTAAATTTTATTTGTGAAAAGAGGTGTACCTAATTTATATTACCTCGTCGGTTGTTGATGTGTTGCGTATCAATCTCTTTCAAACTGTACCGAACAAAACCAATAGTTGTTCGATTTTCGGGACTTTTTTTTTATCGAAGCGGTGAACGCCATCGGAACAACGTAATTCGGGATTGTTTGGCACGGGGAAAAAAATAAAATATACGGGCTAACTCTTGAGGAAATAACACGCATTCATTTAGGTACATTTTGGAATACCGTGTCATGGTCTGCAGTATTTTTTTTCTCCGTCAAACTGCAGGATTTTATGACGTATTCTCAGCCAGCTGTTCCGTTTATTAACGTGTAGGGTCGTTTCGTCCTCTGAAAGTATCGTTCCGAACTCGCGATTACGCGTCTACTTTTAAGAGATTTTTTTTTCAAATAGATCAATTTTAACCGAACGTCAATACAACCGCGAGCGCATTCGTTACGGACACGATTTTCTAGAGATCTTAATAACGTACCTGCGGGATCCGATGACGTGTTTTTTTTTGTTGATAAAAACTCGCGTGGTTGTGCGTTTTTGGTTCGCGTATTATATCGAAAAACTACGAAAAAGTTTCCCGTCTTGGAGCCGTTTTCTCAACATGACACCGGCCACCGTCATCTATCTCGGCGTCGCGGCGGGAAAATCGTATTTATCGTATAATAATACTCGAGAAATGAAAACGATTTCCATAGCTTCGATACCTAACCTACGGTACGATGTAACGATGTTTAACGGACGTACGGAACCATTTTGTCGAACGATTTTTAGTTTTCCGATTGTCGTGCGCAGTCTGTATAATAATAGTGTATATTACTGTACGCGGGCCAACGCGGAAAAATTATCGCGTACGCGGATCTATCGTTTGATAATACGTATTTCGCGAATCGACGACCTCGCGCGCCCGTTGAACTTGGCAAGGTCATATTGTTATTATTATTATTATGCGAGAGGAGCGCGCTCGGTCGTTGTATTAATTTTTAATAATTTTTATTCGCAGTACACACACGGCCGGATCGGTGGTTTGCGTTTTTAATTCGCATTTGGCTGATACGAGCGGTACAATAATAATAATAATAGAGTGGCGGCGTTAACGGGTAATTTCTTGAAAAATTGTCTGGACGAAAAAAACGAACGACAAATTTTTCGAGAGAGAGAAACAAAAAGCGCCGGAATCACTCTGGGTCGCGTGTGTGTAGTTTGACGGGGTGGCGATTGTTTGTGACTAGTTTAGAAGTTGTGGCAATCAGTCCGGCACACTGTTTTGAAATTTTTCGTGTCAGATAGCAAATTTTGTTGTACACAACACGGTTTAATTCTTAAGCAACAAATTTGCGTGGGCCACGAATTTTTTCCTCTATAAAAATAAGTGACCGATTTTCGACCAATTTTCAACTTTGAACGACTAAAAAAAAAAAGAAAAAAATTGTGGCGATGGACTTTCGAAGTTTTTTAATTTTCTACGTATTGTTGACCTTGTGTTTCAAAACTTTTTCTCGAAAAAATAAGTTCCACACTCGAAATATTTTCAAAATAACTTGGACCAAACCTGTAATTCATCTATTTAAATATTGTGTAAACATTTCAGCTAGTTCCGTCTATTGTTTCGGAAGTTATGGCCAAAAAACTAAATGGTTATGACAAATTTATCCCTGATTTTTAACGTTTTTGATCAAATTTGACATACCTTTTTGACTATACCTTTTTCAATTATTAAATTCCAGACTCATCAAAGTACCTAAAGAGCCGAGACGTTTCGTTAGATGTATTGAACGTAAAAATCGGAGCGTTCCATAATATTCACTGTTAGAAGTGTTCACAGAGAAAATAAGAAAAAAAAACATCATTGTAAAAACAATTGACATTTTTCGCTAACGCTCAGAATCTAAAATCACCAGTGTACAAATCATAAGTACGTACGGAGTTGATAATAATTCGACTATAACTTAAGATAAAAATGTGCAAACGTGCTGTCCAAGCTGTTAATTTTTTTCATTCGTCAAGCCCTGAAACTAAAACAATACACCCATATAATATAGTACCTTTAGTTGACTTTCACGTTTTCCAAGGTTAAGATGCGGTCTAAAAGAACATAAAAACTGGACTTTAATGTAACGATATATCCGTATCATAGTATTTTAATATAATGTTAGAACGTGTTACGAAACCGTTCGCACAAAATTGCACTTGTACGTGAAATCTATTAGCGCGGCTTTAACCGCCGGCCATTTTAGAGTGTCCGGCGGGTCAAAAACAAATTTCGGAAATTTTTTCTTCTAGTTTTTTTTTTTTTTGCAAACTAGTGGATAATGAGAATGCCGATCGTAGAGTAAAAAGAAACCTAGGAAAACTCTAGGTCGCTTGGGTAGTTTGACTACTGCGCTCCGGGTTTGGAATGGTTGAAACGTGTCGTTCAATATCTGAAAGCAATCGTCGTTGCCTTCGAAAAAACGATTCTGATCGAGCCTCCGTTGTCGTATACGTCCCGGTAATTTTTTCGAGAATCTCAAAGTTCTATACCTATATATTTGGCTCAAAAGTTTTGAAACTTTTATCAAACCTGTGTACCGTTGCAGCGTTGATTATGAAAACAATTTATAAACTCGGGTTTGCTACTGATCAACGCCACCATCACGATCGGTACAGGAAAGAGGTAAAAAACCACGCGCGATTTCACGTCGGACACCGTCTTTTTAAGCCCCTCGGTTGGACTTATTCGCTTCTGATGACACAGTTATTCAGTTACTCGTTTTTTTTTCCGCGTGAAAAATCCGATTGAAAAATCGTCGTTCCGCGGACACCGGTTCGGCCAAAATCGCAGTCGCCGCTCAGCACTGCGTCAGTAGAACACGTAGAACAGATTTTTAAACGTAGATTCCGAGAGCGGACTGGTATGGAACACGCGTCGTCGTTATTATTATTATATACGTACGTATTATTATTCTGTGTACAGTGAACTAACACTATATTGTAATACCGGACGCGTAAATTTGAAAAAGAAAAAAAAAAATATATTATAATAATACCGCGGAGTCGTATTGTCGCCGCCGCCGCCGCCGCCGCCGTCGTTTTGACCCATTGTGTTCGGCGCGCGCGTTTTTCAAGTACAAATCTTCCCATCAGCCATTGATCCCACACGTATACACCGCCATTGTGTCCCCGTACGTTCTTGTAATATATTATATTATAATGTACACAACTTGATATATATATACGTGTGTTTTTTTTTTAAATTTTTTTTTCTCCAATACGTATTATTATTATTATACGCTACCCACCGAAATTTTTGCGCTCACATGCGTGTAAAACACAATCGTTATAATAATAACACAGTATATACGACGACAATATGTACGTATATATAAATCAATGAATAATACGCGTCGTTACGAGAGGTCCGTGTGTGCCTATTGGACCAGATCGGTTAGTGACACTTGCCGCCGCCGCCGCCGCGCTGCAGTTCTGTCAATGGACGGACGGCCGGCCGGCGAACGCGTTGACCGGACGCGCTGGAAATAATATGCTTTTGTCGTCGTGGTAACGACATAGTGTCCGAAATGACATGGAAAGGGATGTCATTTTGAGAGATTTTACAAAGCGTCCGGAATTTTAGATTCTGAGCGCGGCGGCGGAAAAAAAAAAAGCCGGGCACGCGCGTGATTTTTGACGGGGTAGCGGCGACTTTTGGCGCGTTCGGAAGATGGTTCGAACGCATCGCAATATCCGAAATCATCGCCTTGGAAAACACGAGCTCGGTAGTAGTCTTGGTAAAAACTCGACGGTAAACATGAAAGCGTTCACGGAGAAAAAACGAAAAAAAAACCGTCATTGTAAAAACGATACGTCGCTGACGCTCAAAACCACAGATAATACCCATTTTATTTCTACGTACAATACAACTGCAGAATCGATCGCTGGCGTTGTACGCACCAAAAAAAATGTACAAAAGTAACGATGGTGTAAAAATGTGCGTTTTTTTTTTTTGAAAACTTTCACATTTTTCTAAAGACTGAAAGTGAAATATATGCTGCCGCCCTCTCCCCCCCAAGACATATCTCCGTGGATTTATTCGACCATCATCGTGTTCTTTCGAGAATAAACTACAACGATGCACAAATGACTAAATTTGAAGAGTGAACCAATAATCCGATACAGCAGTTCATCTTTCTTTCGGAGTTGTGATCAATCACCTCGTCGACGTCGTATTCTCGTTCAACAAACATCGCCAAACGTTCTCGTGTCATCTTGTACGTCAAAGTAATATCTTTGTTTTTTTATTAAGCTGAAATCTTGAAAACCGTTTGAGGCGTCCTGCAATCGTTATTATTTCACGCGCGGCGGCACGAGCGTGGTACAAACGAATCTTCTGTTACCGGATAAATGTTTTTTTTCCATGAGGTCCTATACGACGACGACGTCTGCCGCGTCAAAAAAAAAAAAATCTTAAGTTTCTATTTTTTTTTTTCCAAAAGAGCGCGAAACGTTTTATCGACGGCGATTGTAATGATTCTACAGTTCGAAATTTCGATTGCGTTGTACCGTGTTGATCGATACGAATTTTAAAATAACGTAATAAAAAATGTGACGGACACCTCTATATTTATTTTTTCGTTCGATGTGTAGTGTATATTAAAACCATTCAAATTATCACTAACATATACAATCGGGACTTGCATAGTATAATATATAATTATTATGATTTTCGCAATGATAAAACTGTGTCGTTGAGACACTCGATCGGCCCCGGTAGTGTTCAGCAGTCGTAAAAACGTTTTTATTGTCACAGTGTAATAACGACAATATTACTACTACCGCCGAACGCGTAAACTGAACTTACTTTATTTTTACACAATGCTGCGATTATTCCCACAACAGTATTGTTGTACTACACGTTTCAAGACCGCGTGTTGACCGGCGCTGTGCTGATTAAAATTCGTACGAAAAAACGCCATCGCGTACTTTTCAAAGTACGCACGCGACAGGCCGATTTCGTATCATTCCACAAACGAGTAAAACCGAGTGGAGACCTCGTTCTGGGGCGTTTCGCGTTTCCGATTTCTCGCGACTGTCGTACATTGTTCGAAATGGAAACCACCGTAGAAATTTCCGCCTTTTCTTCGTCAGTTTTCAATCGACGTACTCTGCAATCGATCGCACGATTCGATTCCACGATTTTTTTCGCCCGCGTCAAGTCGACGTCGTGGTGCGCGCGTAACGAAACCGCCTGTAAATATTCTGCTCGTCAACCACCGGACCCTTCTTGTGGCTGCTATAAGTTATTAGATTGTTGTACGAGAGCGTTGGCGACTATCTATCTAGCTTTTTATGCTTTGTCGTAAAAACATCGGTGGTAAAATAATAATTAACGAATATAACGACGACGATAATTGTTATATTACCGACGACGACGCGTTGTGTTCTACTACCATGTGTATAGCATGTACGTATATAACAACATTGCGTCGTTTATAGGTATTTCAATACCTATTTTCATATCGTACGACACGACGAGTGTTGTACAGCGGCAATTTCGCGATTTGGGCTACGTACGTTTTGTGGGGAACGCGTGCGCGGGGCTGTTCGCCGAGAAGCGAATCGCGATCTGGAACGGTCGCGTCAGATTCTTCGGGGTTTTCGGTGCGACGCGGACGGCGTCGTAGAAAATACGTAAATTAGCCCCGACGAAACTATAGTGTATTGTAATTCTAGCGGTGTACAGCTTTCTACGACTTTGTCAAAACCGCCGACGAAACGTTGTTCTGTTCCGAATTGATTTTTCGAGTTAACCACTGTATTTGGATGTATTATTTTTTTTTTCCGACGGATAAAAATATCTCTCAAAGGAGGGCGCTCGCTTTGCCGATGTCCTGGCATACCGCGGTACAGAAAATATCGCCGTAGTTACAACATCAATTTCGAACTGTGCAAACGAATCGCTGCGAAATCGGGAAAGCGAGTGCCCCGGAAGAGTTTACATCGTACGATTGGTATTTTTAATGTAGAAAACAATAACTAGCTGGTTATCTCTAAATCTACGAGTTTGCCACAAAAAAATCAAATCAAATCAAAACGGGATGGGGTCCATGCACCCCTCGACACAGTGTTTATCTGTGTGTTGGTATGTGGTGTTGTTGAATTCTCCCTTGCGCACCGCGCGTGTTTGGACTGCAGATATTATACGTGTGTTTGACAGGTGCGAGCCGCGAGTCTCGTGAACGCCGCACGGGAAGGAAGAAAAAAAACACCTGTTCAACAGCTATTAAACGTATAAATATGTTGTAATTAAATACAAAAAAACGTGGTCGTATTGTACACTATACATTATAGGTACTTAAAAATTTTATGATCAAATACTGGAGAATAGTGTTGACTGTCAGACTGTTCATAATATTCTAACGAATTTTTAAAAAACAAAAATAAAAGCCTACAGAACGAATGAAATTTTAATTTTTGCGAGTCGAGCGTCACGCGGCTGTGGTTGTATCGTGTTGTTTTGAATGATGGTTATCAAAGGCAAAAAAAAAAAAACCGCCAAAGGGACGAACAATTTTATATTATTATCATTATCAATTAACTGCAATCTGTTGATAATAAAACTTCTTCTTTCGGCGTCACGCACGTGCAGCAAAAAATTACGGTGGAGGTTATTGAAAAAATCCTAAAAAAAATTATCAAACGGTTTATTCGAATTTTGAAATGTTTATTACACAAATTTAAAAGTACTTCGGGAGGGGTCTAAACCTCTGCATGGGCGCGAATTTCAACGTGATGCGCGATTTGTCCGTTAAATTTTCCATTTATTACCTACACTGTCCCCATGCATACACATATCGCAGCTATTAAACACAATATTATATGTTTGTATTGAATTCGTTAAAGCGGTTTCCTAGGTTTTTTCTCGTTTTCGGAAAAGCCGTTTGAGTGTCTTAGGTTATTATTTTATTTTTTTTTTTCAGAATAAAATTTGTTTTCGCACCATCGTATTTTACAAGTGTATACAACACCGCAGTGTACACAGCTATTTAACGTAACCATGGTATCGTGTAAAGTGGCACGATTTTATTCGATTCAGAAACGCGCGATTAGAAATGTGCGAAAACGCGCAGCGAATAAAAATTATTGAAAACGCGTTCCTGAAAATCGACCGATTTTTATTTTTCAACCGCAGCGTAAAAACGTTTCGGCAAAAAATGTTACGTATTTTTTTTACTCGGATTTTGAACTACAATCGGCGTCGAGTGCAGTGAGTAAAATATGATAGACGGCAGCAAGTATAGCTGATGGAAGAGATGTGACGACGTACAAACAAACGCGTCTTAAAAACACTGCTGCTGCTGCTGCTTAGTATCATATTGATTACAATAATATTCGTTGTTTGGTATTCGACTGCGATACGTTTAAATGTAAAATTGTGCATTCGTTTCTCGTTCGGTTGCTGCAGCCAATTTTTGTGTTTGTTTATTTTTGTTTCCACGATACCCCAATACAACTCTAATTCACAATAATCGTCGTCATTCGTTCGTATAACATGAAACTTAATAAAACTAAGTACACAAATATTGTACGTTGCCGGCCGGTGCTTGGCTACCGACAGTTATTATGACGTACTGTCTTACATTACGCGCGACTTTTCCGGCGTCGGATTTTTTTCTCCGTCTGTCGCACGCGCAATAATTATAGGAACTCTTGTATATTATATTGTTATAGTAAACAAAAAGATTTTGAATCTTTCTGCTTTGAACTTGTTATACAATACGCGTTGATCGATTTCCTCCCCCACACGCATTTTTTATTGATTCGCCCGAAGCTTTCCGAAAATTTAAATAAAAATCGTTTTTTTTTATTTAATTCGATTCGCTCTAACCCATGATTTGGGGATTATGTGGGACACGGGCGCGTCGTATGAAAAAATATGTCAGAAACGCGCGATCACTTTTCAAAGTAATTACTTTTACGATTTTTTTTTTGTTTTTGAGAACCTCGTCTGGGACACCCGTTTTCCCGCGGTTCGGTAGCGATATTACAATTTTGAAGGTTTGAAACCAAAGTCGTACAGAAATTCGCGACATTTTCAGACAAATGTTGTGGGCACGATTGAAAAATAAACGAGCGCCGTTTTTTTTTTTTTTAGCCATTCACGCGAAACCACCGAGTGCGCAAAATTTTCCCCTTATAAATGTGTGTGACGTCGCGACAAATACTCGTCGTACATTCGAATCGGTGGTTCGAAATCAAAAACCGTTCAAATTCGGAAATAATTTGCGCGCTAGATATAACAAAATGTTGTAGACGGAGAAGCAAAGCAAAAAAAAATCGACGCTTCCAATATTTTTCTGCTTTTTACCGTGATGGTAATACGTTCCGCGATGCGGTTGTAGTCCGCGGGCAAAAGTTTTTTTTTATTATACGACTTGTACCGCGCGACGAACCGGCTTTTTCTGCGACCGGCCGCAGAACGGATCGCGCGTTATTACAATATTATACGAATTATCTTATCGTCATAAATTTAGAGACCGGATTTTTAGGATAACGTGTTTATAATATTGTACTTACCGAGTGCATGATATTATTGTTCATAATAATTCCACGAGATTTCGCTTTGTCGGCGTGTTCCTCGAAGACTCGCCGCGCACTCGATCTTGCCTCGACCAAATCCAATTTTGCGCCGTATACCGTATGCTCGTCTGATGAGCGGACGCCGTTTTTCTCTGTCGACACCGGTCCACGATTGACCGATCGAAATGTTTTCAGATATTCTACAGTTCGATATTTGTACAGTATACGTTATTATAATATATATTATTCGTAACGATTTGACACAACGTTACACGCGCCGTATTCGAGTCACGAATACAATTTTTAAAAAGTGTACACAGCGCAATGGTCTTCTGCAATCTCGCTCGGATCGCTTGGATCCACGCACTACGATGACCACCGCCCCGTTTCTGTGTCCGTACACATACTTTCAGAATCCGTCGAGACAACAATAGGCACACTGATGTGCGAGAGAACTTTGCCGAAGTCGGTCGGTACCCTTTGCTGTATAATCTTCGCTTTTGCACGTTGTTTGTTCGCCGTTTACCGTGATGATGACTGTCATAAGCTGCCTTTTGGTTTAAACCCTTCACCCGCAATTGTTCCACCGAGTCTTCACCGAGTAATATTCTTTCCCAACTACCCTTCCTCCATTACTGTTCCGCCGGTCTGCTATACACCTCCTTCAGCTCTTCCGTTTCGCTTTTTCACTGCACCCGCCTCGGTCTTCCGACGTGTGTCGTTTTCCTGTTCTTCTCTACATTGCGTGTACACTGCGTGATGATGGGTTAACACTGCGCAGTTTCTCCGCACGAAGTCTCTTTTGCCCGATCGCTGCTGCCTCTGTTCGGTGTAAAGTGATTTTTTTTCGTATTTTCCCGATTTTCCGCCCCCATCAGTCACGTTCTTCACCTCAGGTCCGTAAACTTTCTCTCGCGACGAGGAGTTTGCTGCTCCCATCGGGTTTTTCGCACTTCCAATACGTATTTTATACGTGCGGTACCAATTTATTTTTATTTTGGTGTATTCAATTCGGAAACGGTGACGACGCCGGCGCCCGTTTTTACGCCGTGAAAACGCATTAGCCGTCGGGCACAACAAAATGGGTTTCGCGTACATCATATTATACACTGCGTACATTGTAACAACCTTTTATACTCGGCTAGGTCGAAATTTCACATTTTTCATACAAATGTCAATTTGCACGATGCGGGACGTCCGCTTCAAGTGTTGCACCGTGTACTGCGACGTGTATCGGCTATGCAACGACGACAGTATTATAATACATGTGTATAATTTTTTGGTAAGACGCCAGAAAAAAATAAAATAGCATTTGTATGAAGATGTGCGTTGGACGTGTGTACTGCAGGTATATCGCTGGGACAATATAAATATCCAATTTATGCGTCTATTATAATGACACGGTGTTCGTAATCGCATACCTCCGTACGCCTTGATTATTTCGGTTACGACAAAATCATAAACATTTGCGCACTCGTCGAGCGCTGCAGTGTCGTCGACCACCGCGCGATGTTTTTACACGATATTTTTTGTACGACCCGCTGCAGCCGGGTGGTTTCTGTTATATATTTGTGAGATGTTGTTATAGAAAATTGCGAAAACGGAGAAAACAGCATCCGATACTGGCCAACTACGGCGGTGACTGTATAAAAAAAAAAAAATTTCGTTTGAATTCGTCGTTATTGTTTCAATAGGAATCCAGAAAATCGGCTTAATCGCATAATAAAAGTGAGTTCGCATTTTGATATTTTCTCGTGCAAATTTCGGCCGCCACCTAACTCGACGATGTGTACAGTCAAAAAACAATAATTGTCGACGTTTCAATGACACGTTATGTTAATATCGTAGTCGGTGAGTCAAATAAAAGGTAAAAATTCTTCGATTGTTTTACCGAATAGTTTTTTCTGTCGCTCTTTTTCCCCCCTTCCTACTGTCACGGCACTTTATTTTCCAAATCTTTTTTTTCTCCGAGCTTATTAAATTTATCGGCATCATACACCGATGGACGACGTTTTCAGCAGTTGTTGTCGCGCGCGCAGAGCATTATTATTTATAATTGTTTGATATTTTGTTGTTACAATAAGAGATAGGTACTCTGGCTAATCGTTTTTTACCATTTTCTCCCGATAGTTTATTTACAGGACTCGTTCAACACGAAAATAAACAATAATATTTGACCGTATCTCTCCATACGTTCCGAGTACTGTTTACGGGGTTCCGAGAAAACGATTTTCGTACGACCGACATACGTTTCGACACGAAATCGCGCGTCGTAAGTACCTAAGTTGTTATGTTTTGTAACAATATTTTATACCTCATGTATAGTATTGTATAAATTAAAAGATTAAAACAATAGACCGCAACACCAGCGCCGACAACATATTATGTCGTCAGTCTAAAAATATAAACAAAATACGTTTGATATAGGAAATGTACGCGTGTACCAATGTTGTAAAGGGTCTAATGTGTAAAGTGAAAGGTTTTTATACGAAACGACGAGAGAATAAAAAGAAAGGCAGTACGTTTTAATATTGTCGACCCAGCTCCAGGCGGACGTTAATTGTTTGTGTGTTAATAATGCGAGATTAGTCCACGAAAATGGTAATAATTATTTAGTTGTTACTCTTCTATAAAAGATTAGTATTGTGCCCACGATCGTATGCGGTGCGATAACATATAATATTACACTTAAACAGTTGGGTACGTGATGAAATCAAATTGTTCGTTTGAAATGTCCTATTGTGTCGCTGTTTTTTTTTATTGTCATTTTATTTCAGTCACCAAAGTTGGTACCTGTACTCGGAGATAACGCACGTTTAGCGAAAAAGAAAAAAACTCTGCAGCAGTACGCATATTTCTTGCTGCCGGGATCAACACGGCGTGTATATTCCGATATCTTTCGTGTGTCTCATTTCTGTATTATCGCGATGTCGTGTACAATATGTTACACACGACGTTACCCGAAGATTCGCAAATGTTTGTACCACACTTTTTCGTCGTCAAATCTGCACATATGACCAACACGTATTATAGGCGCGTAAATATAATGATAATTATACTACCTATAGCTGACCGGACTGCAGACCTGTTGAAAAAAACTCTGTTTAACATGTTTCTGTAAACTCAAATGACGAGCATGCATATAAACTTAAAATCGTCTTAAATATTGTAGCGCGAACGGAACAATTTTTATGATTCGCTTCTTTAGTGCGGACTGTCTAAGAAAACGAAACTACTGTGACCAAACTTTATGGTCGATTCAGCGTCACTGCTACATCGCCTCCTTCTCCTCTTTTATCGTCCTTACTAAAATTTTGAAAAATCTTTTCCGAGTGCAGCATCATCAGAAAACGGGACAATCGCCAAGCACGTACAACTAAAATTCGTGTACTACTCCGTAGAAACCGCGATAAAGCAAAAAAATTATCGAATCGACTATATCGCCATAACACTTAGCACAAGGCATGTTATTTCGGGTTTTCGAGTCGGACTCGCGCGAATCATAAAATTTCCGTCATTGTTTTATCCGGTCTTTGCGTATAATAGTTACTTTTCATAATATTATAATAACGAACGCGGTGTTTACCTATGTATATATCGTTATAAATTAACACATTCGCTAAATGTAGCACAACGATATCGCTTTGTTTAAAACGTAAATTAACACGCATTATAATATAATTATTATCATTATGTAAAACTTGGCGCAACCGTCGTATTTATAACCTCATAAAAAACACCCATACACGGTATTTACACTTATATTTTTTTACGTGTTTATTTATTTTCTTTTTTTTTAACGAAGCTATTGGATTACCGGTAATTTATTATGTTCGGTTTCCATTTAACGGCGTGATAACAGCTATCGTGTTTTATGTATATAGTTTTTTCTCAACTCTATAAATAATAATATATTGTATACTACGTAGTAATGTCGTACGCGCATACCATAGACATAATTATGTATCTGAGCGTATCTCATTTTTAACAAGCTTTACAGATTACCCGTCGCCAATACAACGTTATTCTCGGACACAAATAAGTTTCGTCCTTTTTTCTTTTTCGTGAAAAATAATGATCTCGAGCTTATCAACGCCGTGTTATGTGCTGTTCAGTGATGGGTTCTCTGATGAGAAAAATATATATTTATTTCGATTAAGCGGTAAAATCGTTAAACCCTTTTTAAATGACACATATCGATTTCGAACTTTTGAGAATTTGACCGTTTTCGTTTTTTCCACAGAAAAATGATCAAAAATTTTAAAAACGTTTCGAACAAAGTCTCTGATGGAATTATCGGTCTTTGAGAGTACGGAGCATCGTTTCTACAAGAAAAAGTGATCACAAAATTTAAAAAAATGTCGACGTGTAATAAACACGTTTCCCGTAATACAAAATAACGAAGATTTCCATAACCCCCTCAAAAATGATCGACTGAAATTTCGGCGTAACACTCATATAGGGGACCCTCCTGAATGATCAAGTCGATCGGAGGAGCGATCCGAAGAATTGGCCCGTTTTCTTCGAAAATAATCGAAATTTCACGAAAAACGCTTCGAACAAAGAGTACCATCTCGGTTCCATCTTTACGTTCTTTGTAAGTTGATAACGATATATTATTTTAGAAGCTACTAGCGGCGAGCTAGGCGCGCGGTTGCGGCGTCAGTGCAGCAGATCGTCGTCCCGCGCGCGCAGCATCCGCGGACCGGTTTTCTGACCGCACACGCCGTTTATTATAATAATAATATTATATTATACTCTGACGAGAGCAAGACTTCTTCCATGTGCACAGGGTGTCTCAACGTTTCGTCTGTTGTTAAAATATTTTCGTAATCTGCAAAACTATCACCGTTTTTTTAACAAGTCGCATTTTTTGTTTAACAAAAAATAATTAATATAATATCTTACTCATTTCTAATGTAACTAACGATTATTCCTGTGACTTTTGATGAAAGCCACTACTATAGTTAAACGCGATCTGACGCGAAATCCGTACGGCAGAAAACTATTTTTTTTTTTTTACTGTTCTCCCGTCGTTGCGAATCAAGAACCGTCAAAACGAATGTTATCCATGTACGTATATATCTTATATATTCTTATATATTCTATTCTTACACTATACTGTGGCAAAGAAACCTTTGTGGGCCACATACACACATTACAGAGTAATGTCGAAGATTGTATAAAAATTATACAAAATTTTATGGATATAAAACACGTCATAGCGGTTAGGTTAGGTTAGGTTCTCAAACTTTTTTGTTTCGCCCTTATGTTTCTAAAAAAAAATTACGGAGCCTCGAAAATCAAAAGTGTCCACTTGAGACTTGAGTTCATAAAGAACGACGTCAATTTTAAACGATTCGCTTTTTATTTTCTTTACACACGGTTTGAGAACCGCCTAGGCTACGTACGTACGGCGTACGCCGTACGCCGGCCGCGGTAATTGTTGCTTTTCTTCTAATCGATTTATCTAAATTAATGTGGCGATTTTAACGACGATTTCGTTGATTTTTCCCGCTTTTGTTCTTCATCGTGTAACGTATTATAGCCGCTCGTAACGTATTAACGTATGATACAAAAAATATTGTACTATACGTCGAAGGTGGTGGTCTTATCAAACCGCCACAAATCGAACACACCGCCACAATAAGATGGCATTTTTTCAAAAAAAAAAAACAAACTGTCGCATTGTGTCGCCGCACTGTTATGTACGTTATAATATTATGTTGTTATTATCATCGCGCGTGTGTGTGTGTACAACATAAAAAAAAAGGAAAAAACGACTGATTAAGCACCGCACGTTATTTATTTTTGCGTCGCCCCCAAAGACCGTGGGAACAACGCGCCGACGGCACGAAAGAGAAGTCTCACGACGCAATATTTTATATTTTCTTGTACACCAATACGTTTTTACTGTGCCCGATCGTTCGGAGCAGAGCGAGGGATCGATATTATGTGAACGTGCGTGAAGAAAGGAGACGAGACGAGACGACCGTCACAATATAATATTATAGGTGTATTATTATGATTGGGATTCCGTTTGTGTTTGGGGGGGGGCGATAATAATATTATTTTATTTATTGCAGCGACGGTGTCGTGTCGATTATAACGAATGAATGAAAAATACGATTTTTTGTATTTTCGTAATAGGTTCGTCCTTGCATTCATTCTTATCTTGACGGGCGAAAATCCGTTTCAAAAAAAAAATTTTTGAGACTCATCCTCCTCTACGAATTCTCTTCCGTTTCGCGCCGTGTAAGTTTTCACCGGTAAAACGCACTTAAATCGTTAATATTGTTGTAAAACAAAAAAATTTAACGAGTATTATACGATTTCAGCGGGAAATGCGCCAAAAAGACGCTATTCGTCAGAAAGTATCGTTATATTTAACCTCGAACTGTAAACGAATCGCCGCGAAATCGGAAAAACGTGTGCCCCGGAAAGGTTGAGTTTCGTTTCACTCGTTCAAACTGTCAAAATCGACTTATTACGTACTTTGTGAGTTTGCGTTTTGGTATTTTTTTTTCCCCCACAAATTTCAGAAATATATACCGTAAGCCTGTAAAGTTGTCGCATTCCATCCTACGGCCGCGCGCAATACGTTTCTGCTCTGCACATATCCGACGCGGTAAAGACATATTTTTTAATTTTTGCAAAAATTATCGCTATTTCTAATTATTGTTCCTTCGATGGGCGATAAGTATTCTTGAAACGAACACGTCCGATAACGGTTTACAACTCGTATTATAACGTACATATTTTGTCCGTGAGATCACATTCTCAGCGCCGAGAACACGCGTCGTGAATATCCACTTGAAAGCTTTTTCGCAGTTGCGTTGGCGGCTCGATTATCCACAAAATTATAGCAGTGTTTTAGAGAGTTCTATACTATGAGTACTGTGCAGGCTACATACTAAATGCTATCATTCGATTGTTTTGTAAAACGTTTCAAAAGTTAAAAACCTTATATTTTACCGTTTTATGGTCGATGGTATGGTCCGCGTCTAACAGAATTCGATTATGTTTTATGAAAATATTAAATGTTTTACACCCGATGTAGCCTTCAGACGTATTTACAAAGAGTGTCCGAAGCTAGAACACTGCAAATGTTGGAAAAAACAAAAAAAAACGGAATATTTGGGGTGTTTTGTGTTCGATCCGTTAAAATTCTAATCGTGGAATTTTCGTCGTCATTAAAGTACTAACATTAACATTTAGGTACTTACCTACGAATTATAGGCATTTTTACTATTGCACGCTAAAACGCTAAACGGAATATCTACGAAATGTTTGCGTGTGTGTGTCACGTAACTTAAAGTGTTAACCCCGAGTAGTTGACAAATTAAAATATAGTTCCGTATGATATATTATGATAAATTTACCGACACGTATAAAACATTGCCACGTGGGTTTAACATAGTAATATATATTGTGAACACTTACAATGCAGTCGCTAGAAAAGTAGCGCTGAGAGTGTGTATATAGGTCGGCACTAATTGCTATAGGTATATTTTGTTCGTGACAGGTCTGTGTTTAGTAATAATTTTGTTAAAAGACGTTCATTCAAATTTCGTTGACGACTCGTTGCAGTTTCATCGAATTTTATCTCTAAAATTGCACCGTTTTTATAATAACAGAGTTATCTAATTTATACGCACAGCAAACATACGGTCAAACGTTGTTTCCGGTGCGTCATCATCATATTATTATTACAATATATTTGTCGATTGATGGCGTTGTATAAAATTATTATAAACGTTTTACTATAGTACATCTTTACCGGTTCATTTAGATGGTATTTTTCCGATAGAGTTACAATCGAACTCCACCGTCCTATTTCTATAGCAGCAGGAAGGCTAAAAAACGGTAGGGAACCTCACAGTGCAAACGAAACAATGACAATCGATTAATTTTCGTTTTGAAAATTGATTACTGCATTCAGAATAGTTAGTACGATAACTCTGACGTTGAATTTTTTTTCTAGAATTTTGATTATTTTTTAAAAAAAATATTCACGAAATTCAATTTTCAAAGTCGACATTTAAAGCCGTATAATAACTTTAAGGAGAAAAATTTAAAAATTGGCCGACGACAATAATATTATGTCGAGCAACATAAATTTAAAAATAAAAACTGTACAGCGGGAAAATGCGAGTGTACACCTGACCGACTGTAAAAAATAAACGTTTTTAAACATTTTTACAGTAACTTGCAAGTCCAGTGCTCAAAATGGGAAAAATGGCGTTTTCAAGCGTTTTACGGAACCCTCGATGAGGTTCGCCATAAACGTATGTACGCAGGATATCATTATTGTTCGTGTCTCCGATGTTCCGCTGAATATTTTCAGATTCTGAGCTGGGTATCTATTTGATCTTTATGCAGCAGGTACCTCCTCTCGTACGATATTATTTTCGACTATTACGTATTTTAGCATCCTACGATCTCTTTTTTTTTGTCATTATGACGTGTTTCGGGTCGTCGCGTAACTCCTCTAAAAGTTTTCCGAATGTTTGCAGACGCTAGTCGTTTTAACAACGATTTTCGATCGTTTTAAATGTATGGCGTTGTACAATATATATAGATTACCTGACCTATCCACTGCCGCCGTAGTCACGTAATATTACGCATATAGTAGTAAAAGAATTTAGATCGTTTTGAATTACAAACGGTTCGTTTTTGGCTCGATCGGGTTGTAGCGTTCCGGATCGCAGGGGTAACCGAGTCCTCCTGCGGCGTCGCCGCCCGTCTTATCCGCCGGGTCTATTAAAACCCCTGCGGTTACGCCGAGTGACTCGGCCCAACCCTGCGTACCTGTCCGGATACCTGTCCGAAAACCGTCCCGCGGGGACAATGCGAGGAACAACGCGCGTTATAAACGCGCGTCCGAAATCGTTCCCGAACGGTTCCCATATGCCCCAGTACAATCCGCCCTCGAATACCGACGACGACGACGAGGTATATATAATAATTCGCGCGCCTGTATTGTCGAGGGTTGTGTTTGAAAAATATACGCTGTGCCCCCCGGTCGTGACGGCGGGGTATTGTCACGACCGCGGTACGTGTGTCGGCGTGGTCGTCGCGTATTATATTCTCAGACGTTTGAATTTTTTTCCACAGCCACCAAACCAGGACGACCCACTGGGAAGATCCCCGAAAGAGCTTGGCCGCGCAGACGGCCAGCCAACACCAGCGCAGCGCCGAACAATTGCTGAGCCCCGGCGGCGTCGGGGGTGGCAACGGCGGCAACGGCGGCGGCGGCGGCGGCAACGACTGCGGCAGCGGATCGAGCACGAACGCCACGGGCGGCACTCCTACCAACTCGCCGCCGCTCATGAACGCGACCACCGTCCAAGGCGAGTAGAGAGTTTTTTCGTGCCCCTATCTATGGAGGGTGGGAAGAGTATGAGTTTAGGGTGTGTTTTTGAGGGACCCGTTATTTATTTTTTCCGTACTTAAGTATTCGGACCATACTTCCAACCATTCGCCCTCGTCCTCCGCGTCTTGTCGCGATCGTTCACGAAATGTATCTTTTTCGACCATCGTTTCCGTCCGCGGTCTCTGTTTGCTGTTCCTCTGCCCGTTTTTCCCGTTCGTTTTTCGGTCTACCCTCCGCGCGTCCGAACCACCCTACTAACCTCAAGTCTATTTTTTTCTCGTCCACCGCGTCAAGTCCGTTTATTTCCGTGCCGGATTCCGGTGGTGCGAGACGACTCGGTCGTTCTCGGTTTTAGTAGTGCGAATAACGCGCGAACGAGTCACCCCATAAAACGTATAATCATCGTGCGTACGCAGCCCGATCCGACAACGGCCCCAACGCCACCGCGAGACAGAGTAGTCAGTCCCCCCGCAGCGTCGTTTGCGGGTACGTTAGTTTTGATTTCTTTTTTTTTTTTTAATTTTTTCTTTTCCTCTTCGTCCCCGCAGCGTCCAACAAAAACGTGGTGACACCGTTGGCACCGTTGGCCGACGAATGGGAACAAGCCATCACCGTGGAAGGCGAGACTTACTTCATAAATCACTTGACCAGGACCACGTCGTGGTACGACCCGAGAATACGTAAGTGTAATACGATGATATTACAGCGTGTCGTGTTTACAGCAGGGTGTCCCGCGATAGTTGGGTTACATAGTAGTGCTTACTTATCGGAGAACAGAAAACGCGAAACGTTCGCACGTGGGCTGTCTATTTCGTACGCGTATCATACCGCGTCGACTTTTTCAGCGGTCGAGCGTACCCCTCAAATGAATTTTGACGGTCAAAAAAAAAAAAAATCGTTTTGTCCATAGACGACTCGGCTGTACGCAAGGGGCTTACAAAAAAGACAAGTATAATACGGCCCGTAGTAACACTGCACTATCGACCCGAACCCGTTGAACTAAAACATCGCTTTTGCTGCGTTTCACAAAATTAAAAAAAAAAAAACAGTTTTTTTCATTTTTACCTGACCCGTTTTTTTACGCCCTTCGTGGGTTCGCTGCTCGGGGACAGTTTTTTCCTTTTCTACCCCGCGCGTCATCGTGAAACAACGACACCGTTGCACACCGAACTTGGGACGAGCCGGAGAGTGAACGTAAAAATCGCGGTGCCGTGTAGACCTCCCTCCCTCCCTGATCCTCCCAAAGTTTGACTTTACCGCCGCTGTCCAGTGTTGTACACACTTTTCATACTGTTCTCGCTTCCGTTCTGACCGCGTAAAATACGACGTATAATAAATACGACGTACTCGTTGCTCGTTTCCAGCCGTCCATCTGCAGAGGACGCCGGCGGCGGGCGCGGTGCTGCCATCCGGTTCCGCGTCGTGGGTGCAAAACGTCGGTTCCGGCCTGTCGCAGTCCGTGCAGGTCAGCCAGCAGAAGCTCAGGCTGCACAAACTGCAAATGGAACGCGAACGTTTGAAGATCCGCCAAATGGAAATCTTACGCCAGGTGAGCCGCAGCCGGGGGATACCGTGCGTACATGGGTGGACGGCAGGCAGGAGCGCGCCCTCTCAGCCGCAGTGGCGGTTATTCGCGTTCCCTGGGGGACGGGGGCGTTTTGAATTTCGCCCCTGCGGTGTTGTTTTTTTTTAAAAACTTTGAAGCAATATACTCGCGGTAACTTGCAGATTATGTTTTCCGGGAAACCGGGATTCAATCACGATGTTAATATACTACTTTTGTTTCTCTCAGAATCGGCTGTTAAAACGTCGTCTTTTTTAAAAGTTTTTCACACGGTGCGTTGTTAAAACGCGTGAAAACGTTTCCGAGCGTAGCGCGATGTGTAACACACGAATGTATTGTTTTTTTTTTTTTTATGCGATCATTTTTCCTGGTATAAAGAGACTTTTAAAGCGGGTAACCCACGTCAAACGGTGTCGGTCCAAGACGGTAGAGACAAGACACTGCCCAGGTACTCTGTACACTCGAAGCGTTTTTTTTCTTCGAGATTTTAACCATTCTTTCAGTTAGAAAATCGAAAAAATATTTCGTGTGAAATTCGTACTCTCCTGATTCTTTCAGTTGGAAGGGTGCCCTGATTTTACGGTGAAATGCCTACGATCAAAAGAGAATAATGTGTGTAAAAATAAAACACACACACAATAACAATTATTGTATTTTCTCCCGATTGAAAATCGGTATTTTATCGAGTAAAATTAAAAATCCGTATACGAAAAACCTAACCTAACCGCCACTGCATGGTTTATATAATAATATATTGCAGTTCGACCGAATCCATCGAATCGACGAAAAACGGCAGTTTTGGATTCTGAGGCGTTTCTCTTTTTTTCGTTTAGAAGTAGTGGTGTCTCGAAAAGAATATATATAGTAACCTGGATGCGTTTTTTAGACGTATTTTTATGGTTAAAACACAAGAAATTCACACACGTTTTACACTATTGCGCGCTCGAGAAGTATAATAAAGTATGAAATATAATCGAGGGGACCGGGGGCGTTTCGCTCCCCTCGAACTCGTTCGTAGATGCGAATCAAATGGAAACGGAACGAATTCCCGCCTTGATACCAGCCGGTATAATTATGCAATTTTCAGTACAGTCCGATTTTTCCGTGTCCCTAGCGCAAAGTAAAATTTTGTAAATTTTAATTCGGGTGTGCGGACCGTTTTTGAGGAGTTTTTTTCGTATAGGCAATTTACAAATGTAATTTTTTCAAACGGTCCCCCCCTCCGCTGTTTGTCGAGGCGCTAAATTCGGCAAAATGTACTACGCGCGCTTTAAAAATCTAAAAAAATCAATAAGCGAGAAAAAAAGTATAGTTAGTTTCGCTAACCGATAGTTCTAATGTTTCGGTTATTTTTCGGCCATTTTCTGCAAACTCGTTAAAAGTCGAGTTCAGTAGGTTAGGTTAAAAATAGTTGATTTGATATTTTTTCGTCAAATTTTGAATATTTTTTTTCCACTTTCTAACCCGTCGAAAACGAAATTTCAGGATCCGAAAATGCAGACGCTGCGCCCGGGGCAGACGACGAACGACCTCGACCCGTTCCTACCGTGCAACGTCGACCACTCGCGACAAGAATCGGCCGACAGCGGCCTGGGCATGGGAAACAGCTACTCGCTGCCGCACACTCCCGAAGACTTTTTGTCCTCGAACATGGACGACAACATGGACTGCACTTCGGGTAAGATTCGCGTGCCCGACTTTCGCATCGGGAAACAAAAAAACCAAAAAAAAACGTGAAAATTATACATTTTTGAGCTGCTGCATTTGAGATGTATAGTGTCGATGTCGGTGCAATTTTTGGCCAGGTTTTTTTTTTATCGGTATTTAGTGGCTCTTTTTTTTACTTTCCGGGGTTGTCAGGGCATATTTGAGTACGCTGTTTGAACACAGTGTGGGTAAAAACATAATTTAATCGAGAAACTGTGTGTGTGTAAGCCGCGATAAAATCGTTTTTAAATTATCAACTTATTAAAAACAATGATAAGCAATAATTATTTGAAAAAAAAATATATATTAAAATCATACGCACTATATCGTACACCACGTTATATTATTAAATGTGCACACGGACAAAGATAAGATATCTTACTGTATTTTCGCTAGTTTATAATAATTTTTTATTTCTCACGAAATTTAGTAGGTATTTTTAAGGATATTTTTCGTTCGATTAGTTATGATAAGCGCAACAACGAAATGCGCTCACAATCATAAATTCTAATACGCGCATAATAAAAAGTCATGTTTTTGTGTTCTTATGCACGTAGTATATTGGCACAGATTAATATTTATAAAATCTGTACCTACTGTTTCTGTATTATTATTTTACTATAATCTATATTGTGATACGGGCGTTATCTAATCTTTTCGCCGAATGTTCTTAGGGTGAACGGTTAAGATTTGTACGGGAAAAAATACCGAAACGTCTTTCAAAGTGTGGGCCAATTTTGAAATTTTTTTTTTTTTAACGAGTAAAACCTCTTCTGTCCGATTTCGTTTGCGATACGTTTACAAATGTATATATAAAATTGAAGTTATAGATTACTTATTTTCTATGACGCGAAAATAACGTTGTATAAAAACGCAAAAGTTGACGACGATGAACATTTTTCTAAACGCGCGATGTTTTAGAAAAAGTCGGAGCAGCGCTGTCCGTCAACGTGGCCGCGCGTCAACACGAAACCGCCGAGTGTGTAGAATTCGCAAACTCTGCCACTTGATAGTATTATCAGTAGCCGCTTTTTTGTCCTGCCAAACAACGACGTTTAAATTGCACATAACATTATCGGTGTCCTTTCATCACGACGCTCTAAAGTTCTGCCGCGACATTTTATTATTTTTACCATTATAGGCGATATATTTTTTTCGTAAATGCGTTTGAACCGATGAAACGTTGGCTAATCCGCCATAAACACGAAGGGACCGCCGATATAATACTTCTCGGGAGAAAATGTATATGATGCCCACGAATAAAATATAAACACCCGACCGGTTCAACTGGGCGTACAGCTGTTAATATGATTATTCTCGTTTTTATAAAAAAAAAAACGTTTGAACACGGATGTCTCGCCAAACACGTATCGTATTATTTATACGGATAATATCATCACCCGCGACGACGAACGACTTGTTTCGGGCGTAATATCGATGTTGACACGAGCTTTAACCAAAAAAATAAAGTAAAATTAACTTGACGCCAAATAACACGTTGCGTTGACAAACCCAAAAGTTGACGACGCGACCGTCGTGAACATTTTTCTAAACGTGCGATGTTTTAGAAAAAGTCGGAGCAGCGCCGCTGTCTGTCAACGCATCATCACGAAATCGCGTTTTTATAATTTATTTTTCTACAAATCGTAACATTTTGAAAACGGTTACTATTTCCAACGTATTAACACCGCGATTGATCTCGTGTTATTGATGCGACGAGAATTCTGAAAACAGACTTTGTTATGACTTCGAATCTCGTCGTTTTCAAATTTTCTCGTCTTAAATTTTCCGAAAACCAAACTGAACACTTTTGAAAATTTCTTTTTTACGTTCTGAGCAAACCGTGTTATTGTTTTTGTGTCTCCTAACACGCATAGAGGAGCGCCTTGGGTATCGTCGTCATCGCCCCGGCCTTTTAACGGTGTCGATGCATACCGGCTCGGTGCGTCGTAGTTTTATCAAAATTTTACCCAAAAAACCAACAAAAAATTCGAAAAAAAAAAAACCGGTAAAAATCACGGCAAGCGCGAATCTATAATTCGTATAATGATTTATTAGACCTGAAACTTTTTACGCGGATAATAATATATTGCAGGTTTGACACCAATTTTCGAACATTTCAATCATTTTTGTGCGAAGTATAGAACTTTGAAATTTTTATACAATGTTGGAAATACGTATAGTTGAAAGCGTGACAAAAAAATTTTGAAAATCAGAGAAATTTTGTTTTATCGTTTTAAGTTGGAATACCGGCGATAGTTGGCCATTTTTGTGATTTTTTTAATATAACAAACTAAATTTTATTTTTTAAAACTTGAACATTCGGTACGTTTTTAAACGAAAATTTGCCATCGCCAGGAACAAACTTCGAAAAAACCCAACCGGTATAGTTTCCAAAAGTCTAAAAACGGGTATCGATAAAACGGAATTATTCTGCTATATAGGACGTCACAATGTTATGTACATATTTAACGAATCAATCTTGTAGTTACAGATGCGATTCATCTCGCTGTTCTAAAACTGTTTTTTTTTTTTTTTTCGGTTTTCGTTTCATTCACAAATCGTATAACATTAACCCCGTTGTCCAATATCAAACCGGGTGTTCGCTCGGAATCGTTTTTTCGAAGGCAAAATGATTGATGTTCCAGATGTTTTAAATAATGCGTTTAAACCACAACTTCCGAACCGGTGACCCTTCTATAAAACGTAGTCGCTCCTCCGTCAAACTTCTCACGCGACCCGCAGAGTTAATTCCGGCTTTTTATCGTTTCATTCTATTTTTTTTTTCTCTATAAACAAAAACTTAAAAAATTATTATACTTATTATACTACTAGCGAGAAAAATAAATTAACTACATCACAGGCGAATCTCGTAGAAAAAAAAGGTTTATCATTATTATTATCATAATAACTGTTTTGTTATGGACAACCGTTTTTTTTTTTTTTAAAGAAAGTTCTGAGCCACGGGGTTATCAACTAGGTATATTGTTATTATCTTTTGCTACTTGACGTTCTCGTATGAGACCATCGTGAGGAACGTAAGATTTTTAAATTTTATGCTCCTCAACCAAAAATAATTGAAATTTTGTTTTACTAAACAACAATAAATTTATTGTAATTAATGTTTGTATACAGAGTGCGACACCACCACCGGACCGTCCAGTATGTCGGTGGGCGACTCTCAGGAAATGGCCTCGTTGGATGTCACTGACGATTTGATCCCATCGCTCGATGTAAATATGGAGTTCATTCGCTTATTTAATAGTATAACAACAACGAGGACAAAACAGCTGATTTTCGGCCGATTGCTGATTTTTAAGCGTTCACCTTTGTTGGTAGAGCCTCTTTTCCAACATCGTTTTCTTCTCTCATTTCAAAATTTTTCTCCCGTCCATTACTTAACTGTTATATAATACATTATTCACCCATACTTTTGAAAATATTCTACGTTTTGTTTAGCCGAAAATGTATGATATGCGTCCACAGCATATTCATTTATTTCAGTAGTTTCTGCCCTCGATAAAAATTCCAGCCACAGGTTTTAGTCGCACATTCTAGTTTGGTGATTACTGTGAGCTTCACCCATTTTCAAATAAAGACAACTCCTATAGTTCTAGTGGGCAAGGAGCACCTTCATAATTCTTTCAAACGCCTTGTTGTTGAAACGTTTTGAAAATTTTTACTTTAATCGTAGCATTTTACAAGTCTGTAACATCGTGATAATCATAATACCATGACGCAAACGTGTTCACAATTTTCGGCGCTAATGTGCACGATAATTGTGCGATTTCTTTTTGTTACTTAAAAAAAATTTCCGCCTTTGTAACGACGTACTATACAAATAAATTTTACAACGTTTGATTGTGGTGTTTCTCCCTGTTTTGAGCGTGTCCCGAGTCTCCTCACATTACATTAGAACAACACACAGTTGCTGTATGTAACAATATATTTGATTGCATTAAAAAATTGTGCACTTCAATAGTAGTCGAATCGACAACTACTCTACTGCTGTCGGTTTTTTTTTATAATTTTATTACCTCGTATGTCTGATTTGAGTGTATTATAATTTTTTGAAACACTGTTCTCTTGTCTTATAGATTGGGGAAGACTTTAGCAACGACATACTAAACGAAGTGCAATCGCTTATTGACCCCGCAAACAACAAACCCGGATCGATTTTGACTTGGCTCTAAACAACGGTTTCGCGTCATTTTTATTATAATTTTTAATTTTTTTCATTTATTTTAAGTGCATAATTTGTAATGTATGTTGAACAGCAGACGTTTACTCGACGTTATCACTGTGTTTATACAATTTAGATAATATAAACATCTATAGTATAATGTAAATGTAGGTATATACTACTCGTGTGTGCGCGCTTAGAAGATTGATATTTTCGCCACATTAATTTGCGATGTCCGCAAGTAGTAGTAGCCTTTAAGAACAAAAAACCGTAACAGTTAGAATTAGTTTAGGATATTTACCACTCATGATTATTCTGTATTTCATAAAATCCAAGGATCGACAGCTATTTAAAAAAATTTGTGTATTTTACAACAGTCGATTTGTGTTTTTTTATATATAACAACCGTCTCGTACGTGTTCGTAACTAAATCGTTATATTATTTTAAGTTTGAAAGCAACATTCGAACCGTTGATATTTTTTTTGAATTTGTAAACATTTCATCAATCGAGAGACGATGCACGTTTTCTTTACGTCGTGCAGTACTACTAAGTCAAAAAGTCTACTCGAACGAGGATTTTAAAAAATATTTTTTTGTAAAATTTTTATACTTATTAATGCACTCGTGAGTTTTTGAGCACGCTAAAGAAGCTTTTAAAATTTGTTTTCCTGCCCCGTACGGAGAGTTTTTTGAAAAATATTATAATTACCTATAGTACTTACTTATCTATCTTGTTATGAAACCAACGGGCTTATAAAATTTATATTTTGTCACTAATCCGCAGTAAACGTGCGTCTTAACGTAGTTTACTATCTATTTTTTTATTGGTATTATTATTATACTTAAAAGACCACAAAATCAACACAACCGAATTACTACTTTTTACTACCGTCCTGTAGTACGCAGAGTGTTTTTATTTGTTGAATATTTTGATTATATTTTTTGCGAATGAAATTAATATTTATCTTGTTGACAGTATTAAAAAATTTATAATTGATTTTTTTTTGTATACATACAACATAATAATATTATAATATAGTAAACGACAATCGTACTTAAGTCCTCGCTACGAGCGTATTCATCCACCCAGAGTGGAGCGCCATGCGGCAGCGAGCTTATACCGTAAAACATATTAGTATTGTGTAACGTGAATTTGGTCATTTGTTTTTGTGCCCCACGTTTCATGTGTACCTATATTACATTTGTGTTATAATTATGGCTGTAAATAATCTTAACGACGACGAATAATCTAAACGTAAAATGAACGATGGTTTTTCGCCATTATTTTCCCCTAAATAAGTTTATATGTTTATATTTTTTGCTGTTACTACGTCGTTACATACACCTGTAATAAAGGGTTTTTGCGATTAGGTTTCTTCGCTTTTTGTTGTGCCCCCGTACCAACAGTGAAAAATAAAACGGAGATTCTCATACGCACAAACGATTCGCAAAAACTCTTTACGATTATTATTTTTAGTTAAATTTGCTCAACTATCGGGTTGGAATTTGTTCGATATTGTGTATTGCTTTCTACGACGTCCGGTGGTCTCTTTATAATGTGTTAAGTTTAGTTTGCATAGTTTACGCGAGTGTTTTTAAAAATGTGTATTAACTATAGTTATTTAATCGAAACCAACAAGTTCAATAACGCGCGCGTTTAGTGGTGAATGAAAACTTAAATAATTTGTACACTTTTGACATTGTTTACACAAATGTTTTATGTTTTTTACTAACTATAAACTTAACGTACATTTTAATTTTATATAACTCTTACTCGTACTAAGACTGGTTTGTTCCCTTAATAGACCGATGTATTGATTTATTTACAATATTATGTGTACATTTTTTCTATTATTATTATTATTATTATTATTAGTCATTGTACAATTTACGTAAACGTGCAATCTTAATTGAATTATCTAATTCAACTGAATAAATTCGATCACGAGACGTCCATTAGTTAGAGTTTATATTAAATGTAAAAACGGTTCGAATACAGAAAACTAGTATTCGTCCGTGCACGGTTTTTATAAAATATCTGGACGGTGTGGTAAATGTAACAATATTAAATGTTGAAGATCTTCAGACGCAAGATCGCCTTACGCATCTCAAGCAAAACTGGCAACTATGTATTTATTTACGGCCAAAGCAAAAGACATGTAGTCCTCGTTGGTACGTTAATTAAATGTAACCGAAACATGTACGAGTGTAACGTAATAATTAGTATACAATGATAAATTGTAAAATAATTATGATGTGCCTATTTTTGTAATGTTGAAGAAGAAGCTATATAATGATAGAGTATATGTAATAAATATTTTTTTATTCTTAGCGCGTTTCAACATTTATTTGATTTTTAAATGACCTTGTTATCTTCTTTACAACATTTAGGGAAGCGTTTTAAAATGTTTACAAGAGCGGAAGAAAAAAAATCGGCACGTGAACACACGGTACTTGAATCTGTTCTGACCATGAAGAACAAGTATTGAATACGTTTATTTTTGAAGTTTTTCATTCATATAACGTTTTCAGTTAAATGACTTGTAACACAAACGACAAATTTTCGTACACGTAGTTAAACAATTTTCAAAATCAGTTCTAACAAATTTCATTATTTTTCATGCTCCTCTTCAAACTGTCCAAATGATGAATTGAGATTCAGAACGTGTAGGATTTAAATAATTTTAAAATAATTACCTATTTAACTTACTAAACTAGCCCAAGATCATCTTTTCCTTGGATGTCGGCACCATTAGGTGGCAAAATGTGAACGACTTCTAAATTCCCATTACGTTAAATGGACAACATTGAATTCACGGGAAAAGTTCTCCCGTAACGTAGAACCAACAAAATGTATTATTATTATTGTAACTCGTGGAAAATACAATTGGTTGAGAAATTGACCTTAAGAAGTCAAACCGTAGCATTAAACCAAAGTGTTAAGGGATACCTAAGGAGTTATTATATGGGCAACTTATCATACATTTTGTTTTGTTGTTTGCGTTTAGAAGCAATAAACACACATCACCCCACAGATCAGTCAAAAAATCACATATTGACCGCACCAAAGTATCCGCCGTTTTGTTATCTTAGAGTATAACCAAATAAATCACAATTTCAAAACTACTGTAGATAAAAATTTGTGGTCATTCCATTTCGAATTTGTAAAATGCAACACACTAATTTACTAGTTCTTATGGTTTCTAGGAAGCAGAATTAGGTTTTTTGTCAATTTTGGGCTCTGGTTTCTTCAAGGTACAATATAAAATCCGAAACTTAATTATTTTTGACTATACTAGACACGCAAGAATTTAATATACTATACTCAGCTAAATGTTTCTTTAACTCGGGAACCACTACTTGCCAGACTTGGGTATGATATTTTTTTTTTACGCATCAAATTCATTAAAAATTTCAGCAATCGGTTACACATTTGAATAATTTTCTAGTGGGTCTAGATTTCTAATTTCAATCAGTTTCTGATAGTACAGTTAAAAAAGTTCTCCCGTCTCATACGATTAAAATATGTTTGAATAGTTTTTTTTTTTCAATTGAATATTAAAACATTTTACAAGTCACATTTAATTTCATTTTTTTATCACTTTGATTTTAAGTGGCCTGCACGTAAACCTTTAAATACACGTTTTACCAGAAAAACACCTCACAAAATGATTCGATTTTTGTCATTTGTTTTTTGTTGGGAATTTATAAAGTTCTCCAAGTTTGTAATTGCTCTAGGGCACACATTGTTAACAACATTAAAATAATAGATTGATTAGGTCGATTTTAATAAGTTTTTAGGGAATTCTTAGCAATAAAATAAAAAATTGAAATTCATTTAGCTCTGTAGAAAATTATTTACATTTCTGTAAAATAAATACTATTCAAATACCGCTGATCCTACGAGACAAAACTTTTCCCGCAGTATCGCTGCACGCAAATGGTCAAAACCGTCTACCTATGTTTTGCCTCTAAATAAAAAGCCAGCAAAGACACCCTTAAACGCAATCGTTTTTTGAGTCATTATCAAATGCATTATTCATAATGTATACATGGTTATTCAACGTAATAACTTTCCCTAACTATACAATTACCAGTAAAAATTAAAAAGAGTATAACGAGAACGTTATACAGACAGGCAATTTTAAAGAAATTATTTGAATTAGGTATGAACGCTTGTCATTTTCAAGGTACACATACATAATACAAAATACAATTTTAAGTAATCTAAAAATGTAAATACTATTACTTAAGTTTGCGCAATTGTGACGCGTGTATATTATGAGTATAGTAAAAACTGGCGCGGAACTAAATTATTTTGCAATTAATTTTAAGAGAATGATAATTTTTTATATTTCATAGCAGAACTTTCTCTATAAAGCAGTTTTAAATTGCTAGCACTTAAAAATACTACTGCTTAGACATTGATATAATTTAATTTAGGTTTTTGAAAAAATTGTGTTTTGATTAAGTTTCCAAAAAAGTTTTGTAGATCAATAATATTACTGAACTTACATTTAGAATGAAACTGTCCCGCGTTAAATGTATTTGAAGTTAAATTTTCAGAAGTCTAACGTTTTTTAAGCTGACTATAAAAATAAATAAATTTACATAAAAAAACAAATAAAGCAGCAAGTTACTGATGGATAAGAACTAAAATATGATATAGGAAATAAATATTGAAAATAATGGTCATAAATCTGCAGATACAATCAATTTAATTGTTAAAAATTGAAATGTAATGTATAAAAAAATTGTTTTTTAACTTATAATTATAAAGTGGGAAAATAATTTACCACACATTAGGCCATTATATTTTTAGTCTACTAAATATTGTTAAATTTTGATAATGATTACTTAATTAATAATTATAAAGTGAATAGAGGTTTTGACATTATTATTAGAAGCACATTGGAGTATTAAGTACCTATGGTTAAAACATGCCACTTGGTTTCATATACATTTGAATGAAGAAGATATACACTGAGAAATTAAAACACGTGAAATAAAATGAGATTGAAATGATTTAAATCACTCATATTTCTTATACTTTTCAATTACTTCTCTCACTTTCTCTTCTACCACCGAAGCAACATATATCGGATTGATATGACCGCCAACATCTTTTGACTGGGACGAATCCGAATATTCATTTTTTCGCCACACTGGTGATGGATTGTAAGATCTTCCGGAATTCTCGTACGGTTTTCTATCGTAACGATTATTTCTATAACGATCCGAGTAACTGTCTCTGTTATAATCGTTCCAGCCGTCATTGTCATAATAGTTATCACGACCATTACTATAGGAATCTCGATTTCCTCGCATACGACCACCATAAGAATGTCCACCACCACCACCACCACCATAAGAATGTCCACCACCACCACCACCACTACGACCACCACCGCGTCTCTGGTCCTTTTCTTTAGGCATAGCAACAGAAACACTGAGACGAACATCTTTAATGACATGATCTTGGTCAAGAGCGGTAAGCGCAGCATCTGATTTAGTGAACGATACAAACGCAATGCCTTTGAATGGACGAGGAACAAATACTTCAATAATTTCCCCAAACGTCTTAAAGTGATCTTCCAGATCTTCTTGAGTAATATCTTCAGTCAGCTGACCCACAAATATTTTCTTAGGTGCTTCATTTATGAATGCATCCTAAATAAAAAAAAAAGCATTTATCAAATTAGAAAATAGCTCGGGAAATAGAATCTGAAACTAATTATATTTTCATAAAAACTTTGTTACTAGTTTCATAAACACTATTTAAAAATGACTTATTGTATCGTAAGAAGTGTATAGGTAGGTAACTAACAATAACCAATATTTTAAACTGTAAAACTAGAGAGAACTCTCATCAACAATTATTATTGTTTTGTTGTGTCATAAAAATAGACCAGCTTTTATAACATTTTGAAATACAACTTTAATTCAGAACACACAACAACAGCCAAAAGAAAATGCTACACTCGTAATTTAACTGTGAAAGTTTTACACGAGCTTGAATACGGAGAAAGGTAACGGATGATTGGGTATAAATTGTTTTTTAATATGAAGGTAATACAAAGTTCAAATTAATTTTAGTTACCAGAAAAAAAAAAAATTAGATAAAAATTTTTTTTTGTTCTGTTTCTCGTTTACCCAAATAAAACCAAAATGGCCATTATCATCAATAGTACCCAAGTTAATGATATTATACACGATTATACAGGTAAATTGTAGTAATATCAGTAAAACACGCATAAAAGTTTAGTTTTAAACGAATCGAGAATATTTTATTATAGTAAATACCTTGATGTTTGGTATTTTTATTTCGCACCGCCTTCCGTTAATAACATGAGAATCCAACATTGAACGTACTTGAGATTCTTGCTCTTTGAAACGTATAAATCCAAAACCTCTAGATCTACCGTCCGATGTTTTTTTTATCTATATTAAAATTAAAAAAAATGAACTGTTATAAAATATAGTACATTGAAGACAAAAATTAGACTCCAAAATATATTATAATTAAACTTTACATCACGTTCATACATTTCCTAATTTACAAACACCATTTTGTTCTGTGTTATTTGTATTTAACTAACTTGTGCCATGCGCAGTTCACCGTATTTACTAAAGTAACTTTCTAAGTCCTCATCAGTCGTTTTCCATGGTAAACCGAGCACAAGCAAATCACGATTCTTCCAAGCGGTTGACGTCGCCTCAGACTTTGGTTCAGTTTTGGATTCAGACCTTGGTTCTTTGGACGCTCGCTCATCACTTTCAACATCTTCGTTCAATTTCCTTTTCTGTCCAATATCTGAACCTACATACATCACACATTATCATTTGACTTAATCAATACCTCAACATGTAATAAAAACAAAAATGTAAACATATTTCACGTGGATTCCTTAAACACATCAAACAATATGATTATGTAAGTGAATATCAAGTGATTCGAGCAATAGTTTGTACATCAACAACCAATTTAAGTTTTGACTCGTCCAACACAACGTTGTACCAAATTCAAAAACGATCGCATTTGACAAAATTTTCACTTATTATTTTAGCACAGCAAAACGACGCTCGATCAACAGTGTTTCCCAAAGACGCGTTACGTTTCACACAGCGTCTCACGGACGTATGGAAACCTCGACAGTACACGTGTGTATAGCACACGCAAGTCGGGGGTTGCTCGACCGGAGGAGTAAAAGTGGCGTTTTGGTAAACATAAAAACGGACAATTTCCGTCGAAAAAAATCTACCTATCGCATCCGACCGCATGGGACTACCGGACAATTTTTTATTTTCACCGATCATGACCGTCCCGCGACGAAACGCACGGACATTTTCGGTGGCTACGATTTCTCGACGATCGAACGGATTCCGTTTACTGGAGGTTTTATAACCGTCCAGTTTTTCCGACGGAGTAGTTTTCGAGCGATGTAGTTATCGCCGCGATTTAGTAGTACGATGCGACGGTGGAACGATACGACAGGAACTATTGAAACCCCGAGATTCGTCTACTTTTGGACACACACGTATTTCGCCGCACTCGTTTTTAATTTAGTAACTCGGTCGCGAATTCCCGCGTGACGAGATGAAATCGGGCCAAATGGCGGTTTTCGACCCGGAATTTCATACCCTAGCGTTGGGTTAACGCGAAAAATTTGCCCGTTTTTTCTCCGGGGAGCAACAAAAACAACATATTATTACTATTACCCTTGTTGAACGAACAAAAGTACACGAGGTCGCCCCAACCGCCGTCGTCGTCGCCGCCGCCGCTGGGCGGGTGCAGCTTGTCGTCGGCCAGCCGCACGGCCCGCGTCCGCCCGTTGTCCGGCGCGACGTACTTGAGGCCGCACGCGTCCGGGTACTGGGCGTGCAGCGTGGACAGCAGCAGCGTGCCGTCCGTCTCCAGCGGCAGGTCCACCACCTCGCCGTCTCCGTCGTTGGTCTCGGACACTTGGACGAACGACATGGCTGCACTCGCGGGCGTGTCGTTTCCTCTGATCCGCGGACGGAAACGTGTATTGCGTGGGCGGTAGGTACTATTACCACGGATCAGATAAAACCAATCTAATCTGTGCTACGACGAAAACGAGAAGAAAAAAAGGAATTATAATAATAGTTTTGCTGTCGGGCGAACGCGTAGTAGTAGTATAGACGTGTACCTCGAAACCGTGCGGGCCGTAAACAAAACACTCGACGACGCTCTCGTCGTTCGTCTCGTTCGCGCAGGCCATGGACGACGTTTCGGCACCAGAGTGTACGCGCCACTGTGACCAACCGTACAGATAAAAATGTCGTCCGCGTTGCCAACCGCGGCGGCCGACGTAAGTCGTCGACCATCGATCCCGGATCCGTCGCGCCAGTAAGTAGCTAGATTAGGATGTAAACAAAATCACTAAAATAAATTTTCGAAAAAATTAATAGAAATTTACCTTAGAGTGACAGCTAACTTTTCTGCTGCTGCTGAAATCGGTTTTTTATTTCCATTACTTGGTGGTAAAGTTATTTCGTTTTCAACCAAAGAAAGAGAAGATAATCGAACTGCTCAACTCGAAAAAATTCGCGAAATTTTATGTTATTATTTTTTAAACGTCTATTAATTGATATTTCGTAAAAACCTTCAGTATGACGATATTTGAAAATATTATCTGTTTTTTTTTTTTTGACTTTAGACGGGAAAATATAAAATCTTCTTCGTCTTCTTCGTCCAATAACAACGTCAAAATATCATTATTATTATTAATGGATATTTCAATAAATGGATCCATAATAATTTAAACAAAAAACTGTATTATATTAAACTTATTTGTATTACCACCCGAACACGTCTGTACTTGGACAGGTTTGCTGCAAGTGAACTGAGGAATATCACCACCAAAATCGCAGCGACATGTCGCGCGTCTTATAAAACACATCAGAAAAAATGCGTCGCGACGACAAGCCGTTGACGTGTCGCGCCTTGGAAAACGTACCTACCAACGATTATTCCGGAAAATCTTTTACTTCTCCCGACGGTAAGTATAACCGTAACAATTACAACATCAAAAGCCGGAATCACTCTGTAGATCGCGTGTACGGGTGGTTTAACGTCGTTCCGGAATGTTTTGGAAGTCGTTTTCGTAAGCGAATTAAAACTTTTATCAATTTTATTTTTAACATATCGTTATTATTATTGCCGCTTTGAGTAATACACACGAGCGCGCTCGAGTTCCGGATACGTTTTTTACGTCTCAACGCTCGTCTCGTGCGATAACGTCACGTCGTGGCTTTACACAATACGGACGCCAGCAAACATTTCTTTGGGCCAACTAACGTTCACAGAGACACTTCTACCAATTCAAAGCTATAAATATTATTATTATAAAAGCTTTTACAGTCCGTTTAGGACCTTCGCTGCCTCAACCACATCTTTCCACCTATCTCTGTCTTCACTATCTTCAATCCTTATTAATTCTTCTGAGACTTCCGTGAGATCCGTTTTCACTCTGTCCTCCCATCTTCGTCTCGGTCGGCCCCTAGGTCTTTTACCGTTTAATCTTCCAATGAAAATATTTTTTGCAATACCGTCCGATCTCCAAATATGACCCGCCCATTCTAACCTTTTGCTTTTTAGATACGAACTTATAACGGGTTTATTGAACATTTGGTATATTTCTTGGTTAGTTCTTCTTCTATATTCCCCATTCTCAATTACAGGGCCATATATTCGACGTAGTACTTTTCTTTCGTTTAACTTCTCCTCATCTCCCTTAGTTACCGACCAGGTTTCACAGCCATACGTCAAGACCGGTCGTAAAAAAGCTATAAATATAGATATAGATATTGTTATCGTGCAGTGAGAGCGAGCGGAAATCGCAAACTTTATCTATTTTTAATTGTTTAACTGTATTAACTTGTATCTTTTGTTTGAGAAAATGATTTTAAAGTTGTTGAACCGGTACAACGGAACGTACGTAATGATGATTACACAACACATTTTCAAGTGTTCAAACATTTTTATTTGACAATATCGTATACGTACAGTTAGAGCGATGACTATCGAAATACAACTCATTAGTCTTATTAAGTATATTAAAATAAAAAAACAAAATCTTAAAATTATGAAAAATTCAATAGAATTTTAATTATAACAAAGTCTGTAACAAAAATATGATTTGTACGATGAATATGGTGCACGGTGCCGATATCATTGTTTTTCACCCAAAACACGCTTTGAGGGAAAAGTCCTCCAACGAATAGTCGATCTTTTTTTTTAATAGTTAGTTTTTATCGTTCGGGTAGCATTTTGGTAATCAATCTTAAGGTCGCACACGATTGTTTTTCGTAAAATCGAAAAATAAATTTAAATCCTACGTACACAATTGTATAAAATCCAATCAGTTAAAAAAAAATTATTCAGTTTCGTTGATTCTGCGAGACGGGAGAACTTTTCCCGCAAAGTTCCATTATTCCATTAAATGCGTAATATAATACAATATTAAAGCGATATAAATCGCCTATATTTTACTCCTTGATAAATAGCTGCCGACTCTGACACCCTTGACTCTAATTTAATTTTTTATCTAACCTTTTTTTTTCTAACATTTTAACTATAGAAAACCTGTAAACGCATAATATAAATAAATATGAACATAAAAAAAAAAAAAAAAAATACAACGTCCATTATGTGCGGGTATAGGAACTAATTAATTAATGAACCCTTAATCATCGGTCAAGTGATTTATTGCTTACAATTCATCAAGCCGTCGTTTTCTGCTGAGAAATAATTTCCGATCCAGAAGATTAGGAATAACACTCCAATTAGCATATAGTAAACAGAATACATCACAAACTGTAAACAAACAACGTACAAAATAAAATATCGTATTAAAAAAATATGTTTAGTTGTTTCCTACGGTGGTATTCTTCACCTAGTGATCCCAGTCGAACCAATATGTGGCTGTTCACGTAAAAATAAAAAATAGTTTAAATGACAAATAAATATTCGCCAACGTTGGCCATTAAATTAAATTTAAAATAAAAAACAAATAAGTTTATAAAAATATATCGAAAACACAAAAAACGAGTAAAAGAAAATGTACACGTAGGTACCTATGTTTAGAAATTTTTTTTAATCGTATCGATTAATTCGCTTTGGGTGGGTTACTGGCTTGAAAGGTGTAGTTGGATGTTTATAGTGAATTTTCGAGCGATGGATTGCTTAAAAATTTTAAACGTTCTATGTCGGTATTCTGTTTGACTCGAAATCTGTCGCAACAATAAGTTCACGAAAATATTCGACTACGGATAACCACCATTCGAAATCTTTTGGAACGTAATTTCATACATTCGTAATAATATGCGGTCGCCCGTTACAGTGTCATGAACACTCGAACGGTTCTTATTTCTTAATAATGCGTTTTGCCAAAAACCAATAACGAAAATGTTTCTGACACGTCGACAGTAAAACACAACTCAATAGTATATTTCGAACGATGCGGCCGAACCTAAAGACTTCAATCGTAATCGATACAGTTTGTTAGTTTTCCAGACGGCAAACAGAAATTTATCTATACCTGTTGTGCCACCGTGACCGAGATGAAGTGTCCTTGGACGATACCGTAGGTAATCATCGTGTGCGAGAAAAGGCCTACGAACGAGTTGAAACCGAAGACGAGGCCGTAACTGTCTCTGCTCAAACGTTTCGCCACTTCGGACCTGTGAACATTTAAACAAAAATTTAAACCATCAAAATAAGCGCATAAATTAAGAGGCATACAAGAGCTGAAATCGAAATTTCGGTCAAAAACATAATGTGAGTTTTAATATCGTTGATTTTTATAATTCTACCATTTGAGTCTCAATTTATACTGTTAATGTTAAAATTTTTTTTTTCTTATGTAATTTTCTTATTGAAACTCTCCCGTTCGGACCCAAGCAATACTCGTATTTTAACAAGAATTAAGATTATGACTACGCGTTGTCTATATTACTCATGTACATATCTTGTTCTAATAATATCACATATACTGTAGGCTCACGATGACCCTAAAAAGTATTTATATTTATATTTTAGTCAGTATTACCTACGCACAGTTTAAAAAACGAAATTTGGCATTCTAAGTTCTTTATCACTAGTTCGAATTTTGTTGTTAAAAGTCTGTAACTTTAAATGGATGGAGACGTTCGTCGTTGGCAAATTTCTGTTTTTTTATTAGGGTTTAAATTGACCCCGTTGTAGAAAATTGAATTTCACGAATATTTTTTTTTAATAATCAAAATTCCAAACAAAACAAAATTGAACGTCAGCATACTATTCTGAATAATCATTTTCTAAAGCAAAATTAGTTTATTATTGTTATTATTGTAAAGGATTACTAAGATTCCCTACTGATAGATACATAGCCTGCTATAGAAATAAAGTAAAGGACGCGGAATGCGATTATCGCTGTGTCGGATATTTCTCCTTTTAAACGGTTATAATACCGCTTGGATCGCATTCTGAACACATCCTGAATTATACGCGTCATGTTTGCAAGCGTTTTATGTGGAAAAACGTAACGATCTATGTACAGCGATTGTAAACAACTTGGCTTTGCACCCGAATTAACGCACTGCAACCCACTTTTAAAAACTCTTAAAAGTTCCAACGCCCTTGCAAACCAAATCATGTTTTTTTTTTCGTTTTACAAAACATCCGTATTAAACCCGAATAACAATTTAGGGATATCTCACCTCATCTTACCTATATCTACTTTAGTTTATTATATTGTACGATGATTTCGTATTTACTCGGCTATGGTTAACATCGTCTGGTACAGACATCCGTAGATTATGTAGAAGGCGTAAATGTACCACATGACCCGGGTGTACCAACACCCCAGCAGCACCAGCGCGACCAGTACCGAGCCGACGCCCAGGAACAGATCGCCGAATCTCAGCCAGTCCAGTTTGAGCGAGCCGATGGAATACGCGGCGATTGCTCCTGCAGGTAAATACAAGACGAGTGCACGGTGATAATATTACATTATTATTATTATTATTTTTACTTCTTCTTCTTCGCCAAATATTTGGGGTTAGCCACCCTTGTCCTATACCTCCACTCATCACGGTCATTCTCATCCCCTACCCACACATTTACGACTCTCATATAATTTTCAATTGTTTCCATCCATCTCCTCTTCGATGCTCCTCTACTTCAATTTCTTCTCTCCTCATCAGACGTCCAAACCGTCTCGGTCCGTTTTCCCTCATTACATCCACTAGGTATTGAAGCAACACCAATATTACTTCTTACATAATCGTTTCTTATTCTATCTCCTCTTGTTACTCCACTCGTCCATCTAGCGTTCTCATTTCCGCTACACTCGTACTCTGTTTTATTTTCCCGCAGTCAACCGCCGCTCAACATTCCGACCCTTACAAAATGGTTGATCTCACCACACTCCCGTATAATTTATACATTTTAGTCTTATTGAAATTCTTTTATCTCATAAACACCTGAAGCTTCGCTCCGCATTTTATCCAACCGCACTTAATCCTATGTTTCACATCCACCGTAAAGTCTCCATCCTTTGTTTGTACAAAGGATCCTAGGCAGTGGTGGACATAGGGGGGGGGGGTCAGTGCGTCCGGGGCATCACGTTCAAAAAAAGCACCAAAAAATAAAAATTGAAGTTTTTCCATTGAAAATATCAAATTTAAAGGAAAAAAATTTTTCCTTAAAAATAAATCGACCTGACCATAATCTGGCATCCCAGATTCACCGGTACAAGCGCGGGCCTAATAAATTAATCCACCCCGGGCACCAAAGGGTCTAGATCCACCACTGATCCTAGGTACTTAAAGTTCATTGCCTCTCCTATTACGTCACCACTTACTGTCATTGCTCTTCTTGTATCTTCAATTTCAAGCTTTTTTCCACTCACTATTGTTTACACCATTATTCGAAACGCACACTAAAACATCAGACTTCAAAGTGGCACGTAGCGTGTAGTTGCAATTATAGATCGAAAAATAAATGGTTCAAAAGTTTCGAAAATATAATGTATAATAATTATATAATATATAATTATTATATAAACTGTAAAGTAATATAATAAATAATATTATTATAGAGTATGGACCCACCTATCAACGTGTTGAGCGATTCCGCAGCGCCGTTGTACGAAGTAAAGGTATAGTCCTCGTTCAAGTCCAGCACGTACTTGTATAAAACGTTTATGTAAGTGTAAACCTGTGGACGGATTGTCGATGTTAAATTATTTTTTGTTCCTCGCGTAAATCGGAGAAAAAATGTGTTTACGTCAGTACTTGCACGTAGGCTCCGAACGCGAATGCCCACCAAAAACTGAGTTTTACAACGTAGGGATCGGAATACGAGTGTTTGAAATCGTTCCACAAGCGTAATAGCCCGGTCTTGAATACGTTTTTTGATTTTTCGCCAGTTTTTTCGGATTCCTGTGAACATTATTGTACGGCACATTGTTATATACCTGCGCGACGTGCATATATGTACGAACAGTCGGGTGAAGAAAAATTCTTATTCCGTCGTCATCGTAGGCGCAATTTAGGGGACTTAGACCCCTGGTTAGTCTTAAAAATGCTCAAAGTAGCCTATCTCAGGGGTTGCTTAGTATAAATCATAGCGACCCCGAAATTTTAAAGCAGCTCTTCAAATTGCGCCTATGGTTGTCGTATGACAAAGTATAAAATATCACTCACGATGCTTTATCGATCGACTTACTTTTTTATTTGCGTCGGCGGCCGAAAGCGATTTGGATCCCTGCGTGGCGGACGTGTCGTGATTCGCGGCCGACGAACTCGGTTGACTCGCCTCGTCGTTGTTGAAATACACGCTTTTGGTGACAGTTGGCATTATAAACGCCCAAACAGCGGAGAAAAACATGGCTGTGGGGGCGGAAAAAATTATGAAATTGATTTTTGTACGCAGGAAAACTGACGAGGTTCAGTCTCAATTTTCTGGATTTTTTTTTTTTGTAGTTCTAAATTTAGTCAGAGGCGTAATTTTTTTGGGGAGGAAAGGTCAGCAGTATGCATTTGTCCGTCCCTGGCACTTGAAAAAGTTTTGACTTCAACCAAACATATATGGGCGTCGAATTTGTTCAAACATATTTTATTGAACATTTGCAAAGCAACAATTGTATCGGCCTATAGAAAGTTCAACTGTTAAGACCGTTATACTTTTAGTTCTTAAGTACATTTATAATATTTGAATATATTTTATATTAATTTGAAACCAAAAGATTCCATTTCTGGCTAAATACATTTAGCCATGGTTCCGCATTCAGGAAAGTTAGGAGTGTTTGAAAAGAAAAATCTTCGGTTAAAGAATGATTGGTTCAATAACTAAATGCACACTAAGAAACCTAGAGGACGGCCCTGGCAAAGATGGACGGATAGAGTACAAGAAGACTTGAAACTTCTGAATGTAAGGAACGCAGAAGAGTGTGCAAAAGATATAGAGAGGGATGAAGACAATATGATGTTGCGGAAATGGGCCTTAAAGGCCTGTAAAAGCCCAGAAGAAGAGAAGATGGTTTCATCTATATAGCGTGAAAAATTTGTTTTGATAAGTGACAACCAAATAAAACACTATCTTAATATCATAATTTTAAATAGGTTTTAACACAATAATTATGTGAAGCTAAAACTGTCAATCAATAACTATGAATTAAAACACATAGTATGTACCGGTTGTATTCATATATAGTTACACATGTACCAACGCGTTTTGCTTTTATTTTCCGATACTTACGTTTCCGTGTAAGAAACCCGCGTGTTCGAAATCCTGCAGCTTTAACTAGTTGATTGCAGTTTACACAACTAAAATGAATTCTACTCGCAGAATTTTTTAATTCTGAACCGTGATTATTTAAAATTGTAATTCTTTTTTAGTATTCATTTGTTGTATACATTTGATTCGATAATTAAATTACTTTATTAAGGGAAACGGGTGCGGCTGAAAATTCTACGAAAAAATACCAAAACGTGCTGACACTTTCCAAAGTGTTTGATCGAAATTCGTAGTTTGTTTGAAAGAGTGAAATCTGCGCCCTGCTGGTTTTTAATTCGAAGCTTTGGACGTTTTCCGATTCTTGATAGTTCGGCACGTCCGAGTATATAAAATTATTTTTAATCGTATAATATTTTATCCGACGAAACGGCTTACCGAACACACTCAGATAAACCAGTTCGACGTACGGCACCGACCCGTTGACGAGACTGATGGACTGGGAAAATAGAGAGGAGAAAAATTTGCCCGACAGACACGCCGCTCTGGCTTGCCCCGTGATCTTCTGATAGTAACGTTTGTCGTCCGTCATGGCGTACAGGTAGCCGAAATAAGCAACGTCCGACGAGAAGAAGAAACCGTAGAACATTTGACCGATCTGTGTAATATTTAAATGAAAATTTAAAAAAAAAACGGACTTTTTCGAGGGGAAATAGAACAGAGTACGAGTGTAGCGGAAACGAGAATGCTCAGATGGATGAGTGGAGTTACAATAGAGAAGATGGAAAAAGAAACGAATAAGTAGTACCTATTGGTGTTTTGCATCAATAGTGAACGAGACGAGGAAAAATAGGCCGAGATGGTTTGTGATGAAGACTGTAAAGAGACTGGAGCAGTAAGAGAAGTTATGAAAATTAACGTCGAAAAGAAAAGAAGTAGTACCTAGAGGAAGACCAAAGTAGAGATGAATGGAAACAATTACAAAAGATATGAGGATTGTTAATGCGTACGCGTGTAGGGGATTGTACTATAGTGATAAGTGGAGGAATGAGACAACGACCCCAAATAGTTGGGAGGAAGGTGAGAAGAAAAAGAAGAAGACTTTTTCGAGGGGAAAAATAGAAAAAACCGAGAAAATTTTACCTGCATTCTCCGTATGGACGGGTGCCCGATGATGCTGCAATAAGTCAACATGCCGCATATGCCGTCTACGACCAATATCGGTTTGTATCTCACGAAATCGGTGATCAGGAACACGACGATGACCAAGAAAAAACACGAGTACGCTCCGACCGCGTAAATCTCCGTAGACGTCTAATCGAAGATAATACTTATACATGATATACATACATTATATACCAACACGGGGCCTAAAATTAACGAAATTTCGTACTACACTTTTTTTTATAACAATATTATTAATATATGTACAAAACAATAACAGAGTACCTATTATGTACGCGACTAACCTAGGAAAAAAAAAATTAAAAAGACGGAATCACTCTAGGTCGCGTGGATAGTTTCGTGCTTTGGGTCACTGTTTTAAAAATGTTTGTATAGAAGTTGTACATTAAAGCTGTAAGCAATTGAAAATTGCTTAGGAAAATAACGATTCTGAGTGAGTTCAGTGACTTAAATAGAGAAATAAAGAAATTAGTCACTAAGTTTAGTAATTTAAATAACGTGTGAAAATTTTAAACCATTTGGACGATTGTTAGAGGAGTTATTACGATTTTAATATCAATTGCACTGCGACAATGCGTAATTTCATTGTTAAAAATCGAAATAACACACCGTTTTTCAATACACTTTTTCGTACACTTTCAGAATCTACCGGGCGGATTTTTATGAAATATTCAGATAGCAGATTTTGTTTTACGTAACACGTAGTTTTCAAATCTCAGATAACATGTCAGTGTGAGTTACGAATTTCATTCCAAAAAAAGTATGATTAATCTTCAAAAAAATTTTAATAGCAATTTTATAAAATTTATGTATTTACATGTTGTAAATCTTGTATTAAATTTTCAAAACTTTTTGTCGAGCTAACTAAATTCTTCATTGGACAAAAATTACAAAAAAAAAATAAAAATTTTTAAATATACAGCGAAAACGACGGATAATTTTTTACAAAAATCGCTGCTGAAACTAAAATTTTATACACGGGACCCCGCCTATATCAAACAAAAGAAGAACCGTCAAAATCGGTTCGTATGATTTGGCGGACGGATAAAAAAAATAGCCACATTCGATCAAATTTTAAATTGACCAACAACTTTTTTAAGTCGGTCAAAAATGTTTAGCACGCACCTGAGTCAACGTGACGTTTATGGCCGGACTCGTCATGTAGTTCGTGTAGAACGGTTCGATGGGCCTGAACTCGCGGACGAACGCGAACACGCACACGAACAGCGAGATGGTTTTCCAACTTTTCATGGTTTCGTCGCGCGCCGATTGGAAGAAAAAAAGAAATTTTTTTTCTACTATTATTTGCGCAGAAAATTTCCCGTTTCCAGCGATCGTCGACGGGATTTTAAGCACGGTCTACGGTGTACAGTATTGGACGAACTAGAGGAGCTCGCGCGAAAAATAAACGTCGATTGTTACATATAATCGATCCGTTCGCCGACGAACACCGCGACGGAGTGATCGCGTGAACGGTCCGGCAGCCGCGTTTTATAGGTACTCGTATTATTCGTATGTTCGTACACCCGTAGTACCGTGAAAAAATTTTTAAAACCATTACAGACCCAATCGTGAACTCGGTGAAGAGAAACAAATTTTCTGTACACGGGGAATAAAACTGTATAAGCAATAAAACTCGACGGACCGTATCTTTATTTCGTATACGTACACCGTTTTCCCCACACGTTGGAGAGGAATAATGAGTAAAAAAAAAAAAAAAACTTAAAAACGACGTACAAACAATAATAAAAACAATAAACTAGCACGTACACGACCACGTGTCGCGTAAGTACGCCCGACGAGTGCGAGGACGCGATTATGAGATAGACCTGCTCAACATGCGTTCAGACTCGTACGGGGTGATCGCGAGGGGGAAACACGTCTCTTTTGGAAATCCTATCAAAACGGTGTGTTTATAACGGTTTTAGATTCTGAGCGTCGGCGAAAAGCGTATTGTTTTTTCGATTTACAGTTATTTTTTTTTGCGATCACTTTTTCTAGTAGAATTTAACCGTGCCGATTTTAACGTATCAAAAGATAGATAATCGATCCGAGACGGTATACGCGAAGCGTTGTTTGAAATATTGATTTTTTTTTTGGAGTAAAAAACGAATCTTCGAAGTTCCGCTTGAAATTTATACGCGTCGTTAAGAAGCGTTTAACGAGTTTACTGTTGAAATTTCAATCGATTCTGATCATTTTCAAGGGAGTTATACGGAACTTAAAATGTTTTTAACTTTACGCAGTTAGTTATTGTTCCATAAAACCTCTAGTTTTTATGTTTATAAGTCTCGAATCTTTAATACAATCTGAACGAGACAGTTTCGCACACGCGGTTAAAAAATTTAGAAAATCGGATAACACAATTTTGGTTTATTGCCGATTTTAAATTGTTATTTTGTCGTAAAACTCGTCGTTCCGTGTATTTCTTACGGGGGAACGAATAATTACAGGGAACGTGTTTTTTTACACGTCGATTTAAATTTTTGTGATGTCCAAAATAAAGATCGGACCGAGTTAAAACTTTTAAACAATACTAAAATAGGAAAGATACAGGTTCGATAAAAGTTTTCATTGTTAAATTCGTTTTTACCGCGACTAGACAACTGAGCGTTACTGAAACGAGGTGCAAATAGGAAGTCCTTACACGCACTTATCCAGGATAAAAGTTGTAAAATTCTAAGACAACACCGCCCCGTTCATATTGCGAGGAAGAAATTTTAAAGTTTTACCAGTAAGAAAATTTAAAGTTACATTCCTTCATCGCTATAGGAAGGTAATTTAAAGCTTTAGAAACAGGGTGGTGTTGTCTTAGAACTTTACAATATTTTTTTATCTTGGATAAGTGCGTGTAAGGACTTCCTTTGTATCTCGTTTCATTATTTTTAAATGAAAACATTAGGTTTTTTTTAATATTCATTCTGATATTTTGTCTGAAGACTAAAAGTAAATATTATGCCTCCTTTGCCACTCCTGTGCAGGCTCTTGTACGATATGTTTTGCATTTATAGTGTGCGATGGAGTTTATATTGGACGTTTTATCGCGTGCGGCTTATCAGACGGACACTCGAAATTACGAAGGCTGTGAACGTGTTAAAATGTATACTGCGCATATGATAACAATATATTGTATTATTATACAATGTTTGCGAATGATTTATGCGCCCCGGCCCGGATTATCCGCCAGTCGCATGACAAAAATCAAATTTAATTTAATTTGTCGTGGCCAGTCGAATTCTTCCGACTCGACGTAAAAAGAGAACTTACGTTCATTGCGGCGGGCACGCTAAAAAAAGCAAAACTGTTTAAAGCTTTTTGCGATGTTTCGCTTACGTCGGATCTAGTATATCAGCGAAGCTCCGCACAGCGAAAACGGATAACCATAGTGAAATCATAATATTTAGTCGCCAAAATGTCTTCCGATGACTGATTAACTTTAAACACCTATGAACGGGTAATGTTGCACAACATGTGCAAGTTTTAAGTTACGGGTTTTTTAAGTTTTATTGCAATGTGATGTAAGTGATTAATTTAAACGATAAGTATTCGATCTTTAAATACTAACCATTATGCTGATTATGTCAATTTGTTTAATTACTTTTCGATATAAAAATTGTCAGTATGATTTACATTTTAACTAAATAAATATATCGTGTATACCGTATACTATATATAATGTAATAATTACTTGTGTAATATTGAATGTTATACAATTACAACAGGTACCGATTGTATACGAAGTGTATACTTCAAACTATCTTTTTGAAAAAAAAAATTTTTTTTTTTAATGAACAACTCAACTTACCTATACAGTCGTTAAAATTGACTAGCGTCAAGCTTATCGCGTTTAAACAGAAGTTGTAATAAAAATCGCTTTTCAAATCCAAGGCTTTTATATTTAATAATATATTAAAAACACATAATAAGTGAATTTTATTACCTACTTATTTCTAAAAAATACTGAAGTATATAGGTACACAGAAATAACAGATCCACCACTTAAAGTGTTGTTCATTAATTCTTCGTATAGTATTTAATAACTGTACGTAGATAGTTCTTTTACAATATCGTCGTATTGTATATAGCCAGTCCAGCGAGCCAGTATCATTTTGTGCTTAAAACTCCAAAAAAGGTCTATTATTACACTTGCGCGCATATGCAAGTGAAACGGTCAACATAACATTCTCAAGACATTGCGGTTCGCTTAAATAAAGAAAGACGTATGTTTATTTCGCACAAAGATCCTGGAGTAGTGGTAGTCGTTGATCTACAGCTGTAACAGAAAATCAGACAAGTTTTTCGCAAACACAAGGTATGAGGAATGTTCCGAAAGTCAGTAATTTTACGATAGGTCTATGGGCTGTGGTGGTACTTAGAGGGGTCTCAAATTTCAGAGTTTAAAATTGAAAAAGTTACAATGAAAAAACTAAGCGAAAATTAAGGAAAAAAACGTTAAAAATTACGGCTAACGTGTTTTCTCACATACGCGACTTGGTTTTTTTGGCCATTACGTCCAAAACAATGATCGGAAAAAAGCTAAAACTTTCACATAATATTAAATTAGGTTCAAGGTTCAAGTGATTTTGAACATTTTTGAGATAAGTATAGTATACTTTCAAATTTTCAAAACTTTTCATTTTTTTTTTTTTTGTGATTTTTGTTGGATAAAAAATTTAATTTTCCATAAAAAAATTTTGAAACATTAATACATGGTTGACAACGTGCAAATACATTATGATACATAAACATTTCGAAAATCCATAGGCACGATTTTTTCTTTTTAATTGTTTAAATTTGGACAACTGTCGAAAATCGCTAAAACCTGTAACTTATTTTTGGGGAAAAACCTGTAACTCGCACAAATTTGTTATTTAAGGTTTCAAAATTAAATACGTTGTGTAAACCAAAATTTTCTATCCGAACGAAAATATTTAAAAAAAATCCGCGCGGTGGATTTTGATATTCCAAAAAAGAAGAAGTATTGATCGAAACACGGTGTTATTTTGTTAAATTTATAGCTTTTACCAGGACGTATGTACTAGATAACTGCAGGGCTTGCTCAAAATCGTTTTTTTCGAATGCAATGATTAATTGTCATTGCTTTTAGATATTTAACATTTTTTTATAGGACGTTTGAACCACAACTTCCGAAACATTGGCTTACCCAAAAAAGTGACCCACTCCTGCAAAGCGTAATTGCTGCGTCAAACAACTTCGCCTCGCCCGACCTTATATTTTTTTTTTCATCACGCTCGTCATTACCTTGTGCAAGAATCGTACCTACAGGAGGACCTACAAAACGAACGGCCAAAACGTTTACAACAAAATATTTCTCAATTTTTTTTTAAAAAAATAATAATTTTACTGTTTACATGAGATCGCAATGAGATGCACGATAGATGGATAGGTAATTTACACAGAGCGTAATGCCATGAACTTAATGTGTATCAAAAATTTTTTGCTAGAATATCTCGAAACGTTTAAAACACTCTTAAAAGGAGTACGACCCAAAAAACGCGCGTCATAACGACGAAAAAAATAATCAGGAGCTAAAATTAGTTCAAATATATTGTTATTTTTAGTCGAGAATCTGTCAAGCGGGTATGTTAAAAGATCGAATGGAGGATGCCCTCGTCGGAATCTACAAAATAAGTTCAGTGCAATGGGGGGGACGCAAACAATAATACAGGACACCCTGTACGTAGATACACCTATAGCGAACTCAATCGGTTCCATAAAAAGCTTAAAAAATCGTTTCGGTGCTCTTCCCTATTTTTTTTTTTTTTTTTACTTCGCGTCAAACACCGTATAATGTTATTATCGTTGTTACAATGTCATCTACGCAGTATATATTTTTAAAACACGTCGTCGTTTACAGCCCGCGCGTAATTTCGAGTGTCCGTCTGATAAACCACGTGCGATAAAAAATTCGATAGTTACTAATTAAAACTATATTACGATAATGAAAATAATCAAACTGCGGCACGTACACGACCACGTGTCGCGCAAGTATGTGCATGACGAATGCGGGGTGAGGTGTTCCTACCGAAGGGGGATCATACAAGGGGGAAACGCGCGGTTCTCTCCATTTCGATCAAAACCGCGGGTACTTGTCGATTCCTTTCTGCCAACTACTATTCGGGGGGCAGGGTTCTTCGTAAAATAACCGACGGAACTTTTTACACGATATCGAATAACATGTATCCGAGGGATTTTTAAGAAAAATTTTCGAGCCAAGTGTAGTGAACTTTAAAATTTTCCAAACGCCGGTTTTCTCTGTGACTTTTGTTCGATTTTATACTTGATTTCCGACAAAAAGTGTTGACAACAAGGTAGTATCAACAGCAAGTATGTACGTACAAACGCTACTAAAAAATCTTTGAAAACCCGCGGTCACAATTTTTTTTTGTCGCGTTTGATTTTGGAAAATGATCGAAAATCGGTCATGTGCACCTATGATTTTTAGAAGAAAAAAAAATTGTAACTCAACACGAATTTGGGAATAATTGAAATATTACGCGTTGTGTAAAACAAAATTTGCTATCCGACGAACAAAAATTTCAAAACAATCTGTCCGCCATAGCTGATTCCGAACAAAAAAAAAGTGTTGGAAAACGGTGCGATTCGGTTATAACAATGAGATTACTATCGTGCGATCGATTCTAAAATCGTATCAGAATATAATGGTCCAAATGGTTTGAGATTTTCACGCGTTGCATACATCAACATTTTTTATACGTGGGTTTTTGGACCATTTTAATGGTCACATTCGGTTTTTACCACGACTTGTACTAGACAACTGAGCTCGCTCAGAATTTTCGAAGGCAACGATTTATCAGATATTAAACGATTCGGCGTTTGAACCACAGCTTCTAAACTCTATAGTTTGACGCACCCAAAGCATAAGTCGCTACTCCGTCGTCAAACTACTCACGTCCCGGCCTTTTTTATTTTATTTGTTATAGTTTATTGAAACAAATACTGTTTTTCGTATGTTTTCTTTTAATTGTATCATTTAGGTGTACAAAAAAACTATTTGTTTTTTCTAGTTAACCATGATAAATGTCTATGATTGGTGAGCTTTTATGGCCAAAAATCAAAGGTTCGAACTGATACGGTGTAAAAAAATGTGTTTTTTTTTTTTTTTGGTGTCATCACACGTAATTCATATGCATGCAAGTGGTGTAGTACGTTTTTTTAAAAAAAAAAAAGAGACCAGTTTATAAATAAATTGTAATTCTCTACACTTAGACAGCATATAGAATATGTTTGTATTCAACTATTAGTGTTCGCATTAGCGTTTAGTCATAACAAAAAGTCATAGGTTTTATCGAATAAAACAACAACAAAACTCTGATATTTTAAGTATTCTAAGTAATAGGTTCAACGTTTATTAATTCAAAAATAGCCAAAATATTTTTAAATTATTAACAAACATGCACACTTTACACATTTGACGATATGATTACAACTTCAGTAAAATTGCTTGGTCGAAATTTCTTACAAAATCAGTATAAAAATATATATTTCTATACTTAATGATGTATAATATTATTTCACAACAATTTCAAGCAGGCATTGAGTCAAGTATACAAAATTTATTTATTTCATATACAAGTACATTATTATTATTATTTGAGTGTATAATTACTTTGTTTCCATTTTTTGTTTATTGAATAATAATCTTGTATACTTGTAATAAGGTAATATTTTAACACTAAAAACTATATTGCACTTAATTCCAATACGGTATTTTTTAAATCACAACAAAAATAATAATTTTTATAATAAACATATTTAGGTTATTTACTCTATCACAGTTTAAATGTATAGTTCAAAATGGAAGGAAAATGACTTTATGCTTGTGAAATTATTAAGTAATTACAAAATTTGAAGAGCCAAAGGTCTTACGAGACCGACATGCTCTGCACCTTTCACTGGAAGCTTGTTCAGTGTGTAATGTCTAATGAGATCAGGTATAGTATCGAACGGTCTGTCCGATTGTCCCAAGTAGTTTTGGTTTCCAGACTGAATTATTCTTATGTGAATAAACCCTTTTGCGCTTCTGAAATAAAAATGTACGAAACATTTTCCGTCAACATTACTCAAAAAACTTTCTTGAACGTAATTTATCAAAGTAAACTTCTTAAATGAACATTTTTTTCGTAAGAAAAATCATAAATATAGTTTAAAATAATATTTTAGGGTAGTTATTGAACAATTAGGTTTTTTTTTTAATTTTCATTATTAGATAAGTAGTTAAAACGACCATATTGCTTTTTACGTAAGAGTATATATATAACTGATAGTCGTGTAAACGTGTTGTTTTCATACAATTCGATACATACTTAATCGATAATGCGTACGATCCTTTGTTCCCTCTGACTAAATAACTTCCTTCTTTTTCACCGTACAAAGCTTTTTCCGCTTCTAGTCTGTTCATGGGTCCGTGATACCAGCTGGAAAAACATTCCAATCATTTATCGTATTTATCAACCGGACAGATATTGTTCGTAACATTTTAGGATGATAGGGGAATGTCCGACGAGAATGGGCGTTGTGAAAGGGTACAGTAAAACCAGTATCATAATACATAATAATAATAATAATAATATCATAATACAGTATCACAATGATACAATCAAGTTAAAGTAAAATGTGTTAACAACTGTAGCCCATAATGTTGTATTTTTCGTTTGTTTTATTCGTATTCCCTAATAGCACCACCAAAGGGACATTTATGTCCTACATGGGATTCCTAAAAACGAGAACTTGAGGCATCCTGTGTCTACGTGTAACAACTCAATATTTGAGTTGACCGATTAGTTTCTTGAACGGGACTGACAAATAGGAGTATTATAGTAGGTGTATAACTGTACCTACTCCCAGATAATACTAAAAAATTTTTGTCCAAAATAGAACTGCGAAAAATGAATCCCGCAGGACTATTATAGGTTTAGGTGTTATTTATGTAGGTACTACACTACCAATACATAATTACGAATTCGTTATTAAAATTAACTAACAATATTATATTCTGGTTAGAACGCAGTTATGTGTATATCATATTACTGAGTATCATTTTAAATTGAACTTTGAGATGGACTAAAGAATACTAAATTACTAAGGTGTAAAGAGTGAAAGTCTGAATAATGAAAAATTAAAAAAACTAATAAGAGGAGCGTCTGTGTGTTTGACACCACAGCGCATACTATTTTAAAACATGAATTAAGATTTGTTCATTACAAAATTATTTAATCATCCTCGTAAATCACGATACTCTTAATGGGTAATGGTCTGAAGATATTTAAACGATTATTATGTTCGAGTCAAGAACACGGTGAATAATAATATTAATTGTAGTGACACACGCCGTTATAATGTTATTATATACGTAATTCGTTATACTCAGATTACGAGATTACTCAGATTACTCAGATTACGTCAATCCATACACCTTTTATTAGATTATTTTTAATTGTGCTGAAGTTTGTGCGTTTTATGCTGCAATATACTCGCACACTTGTAAGGTTAAGTTTATTTTCGACTATAAGAATTCAGGGATTAAAAAATACCCACGAGTCGTATAGCAGTGCGTAATTCGTACATCTTTTGAATTCATCTTTTATTACTAAACTTTTTTCACGATTTTCACGATAGAAAATTAATAATTTTTTTCTAAGTTATGGCGATTTTTTTTTAATTCATAATTTTTACTAAACACGTACCTATTAACACGTATTAGACACATCTTGTGATCACTTACCATTGTTGATCTAAGGGTAATGAAACGTCGACATCTTCCACATAATTCAGAGGCTTTATGTTAGATAAACTTAACGTTGGACGGTTTTGTTGATCTAAACATAAAAAACAAGTTTAAAATTAACACACATTTTATGGGATCTGTCAATATTCGCAACAGAATCACATTTATAAACGGTTATATGAATGAGACATTATACGATTATTCTTTTATAAATCGCGGTAATTCGTCAAAATAACTGAGGTCTTATTAACAACTCTTATAATTATTCCATCTGATATTAGGCACCTACCTATTATATAAGTTAATATCGTAATGCGCGTTGTTAAATTTTAAAATATGAATTATTTTACCAAAGATTTGATCTAACGAAACCTCACATTGATTCAACATAAACGCAAAAATGGTTCATAACTTAAATACTAGTTATTTTGATTTAATTGACTGAACAAGTAACTATATTAAGTGAATCGTATTTATCGGAATCAGATATTGAAAAACTGGTCTGTAAATAGAAATTTTTATTTTATCGTAGTTTTTTTTTTTTTTTGTAGTCCATAGAGAATCAAAAATTAATAAAAAAAAAGAAGTTTCAAATATTTTTTATGAAGTCCACGTCCTTTATCCATGTGTAAACATTGCAATTATTTTGAATAATTATTGGAAGAGTAAATGCCAAAAAAAAAAAAAAAAACAAAAATAACACAAAATTAATAAGAGTATAAAAAAACATACGTATATTTCAACCAATCATCAAATGTTTTGATTTTACATAAAAAAATACGTTTTGAAGCACATATGTGTAAAAGGTTCGAATCTTAAATATAAAAACTATACATTTTATTAAAAAAAACTTACGAAATTATGAAAACTTTAAAGTTTGAATTTTGAAATTTTAAAGTTTGAAATTCAAATTGTTTCCGTTTCAATAATGTGTGAAAAAATCGTCAAATCTAAATGGTTTTTGGATAAGTATTATACAACAGCCGAAAACACATTTAATATGGCAACGACAAAAAAACAGTGGTTTAAAAACTAAACTTGTGTCTACCAATTTTTGAACTGTCGATAATTGAAAAGAAAAACTTTTGAATGAAAAAATAACCGTGAAAGCGACAAAATTTCACGGATCTTCAAACCGTTCGAAAACCGTCGAATTTAGTTTGAATTCCACCATATCTAACGTTACTTAATGTCGAGTAATTTTGTGAAATTTTGTCCTTTCCGCATTTCGATCATAACTCAATCAAAGAACTATCGAAAATTTAAAAAAAAAAAAAGAATTATCATCTGTAGGCGGCCTATCTTTTGAAGCGCGTCGTGTTAATTAAAAAAGATCGGAGCGCTACTGCATGCCCAAAAAAAGTGTCTACAGAAAAATGAAAAAAAAACATCTTCGCAAAATCAATACAGCTTTGAGTCTGAGATGCGTACACACTTAGAGATGGCTCGCATATTTGTTTTGCAAACGACGACGCGGAGGTAGCAGGTAGGTGTAAATAAAAAATCAGATTTCATATCGTAAATAACCCAATAGAAAACGTTAAGTTAAACGACTTGTGTTTTATCGTTCTTATTATCACGCATACGTCGTTAGTTTGTTTCCCGAGTTTTACCACCTACGCACACGTGAATCGGCCTGTATACACTCAGACTCGACGTATTATTATTGTATCTATCTGCTATAAATGGTCGATAACCTTGGTCATAAAATCACTCCCCTCACACACGTCTATGGGTATTCTGATATCCTATATACACACACATTTCGAGTGAGGGGTTGTTTTGCGCAAGGGTGAAAGCGGAATGCCTGCACACTTAGGGTTGTGATAGTAGGGTGAAGTCAGTGACTTGAATAAAAAGTTTTCCGACGTCTTTTAACTTTCGACGTAGTTTGCGTTCTGTACGAGCCGTATAAAAACGTAATACCTATATATATGTATAGTTAATTTTGAAAAATAACCTTTATTTTAATAACAAAAAAAAATAATTGTCTTCCCAATATTGTTCAGAAAAATCTAAACTATCAACAGAGATCTAACGTGTTATGTTATGCGGAGTGAAATAATTTCAACTCAAATACTCGAGCAACAACTGGTCGTAGTGCATATATTGATACCCGGAGGTTGGACACTCCAAAAATCTACAGGAATAACGCCTCGGGCCCCTCCAACCAGTGGTGGGTGGCATAGAAGCAACTAGAGCTAAAATATGGGGGGTGCTAAAATTAAGTACCTAAAAATAACCCGTGGGGGCTACGCCTAATTGTTATTATAGTTGTACTTAAAATAACAGGGGGTGCTAAATTTGAACTCAGGGGTGCTAAAGGCCCTTTTGCGCCCCCCTAGTTGCGCCTATGGTGGGTGGGTAGGTGAACCCTGTTTTTAGTATTTCACCTGTAGATAAACTCGATAAATTTTAAAACGTACGGCGGTCAATCGGCGTATTTTTTTGTCGAATTGAGTACCTATCTTACACAATATCGTGTTACCGGTAAACTAAAGCATGTTACCAGAGGTTTTGTTAAACAAAAAGAAAGCATCGCAGCACAATCGTCGGTCTAGTAACTCGTCGAATGGTTAAAAACTATATTCGCGATTGTACTCTTGCGATTGAGAACCGTTTATAAAAAGCAGTAGATTTTCCGTTTTCGTGTATACCCTGCGAGTATAATAAACGATAAAACCGTTGAGATAATCCCAAAAACTGAACGGTACAACCTGCAGTTATACTATACTATATTATAATAACTCCTTAGATCACTGATAATCAACGAGCTGTTAAAAAAATTTACTTTTGTTTTGGAAGGTTCTCAGCGACGGTGGTTTACGGCTGTTCGCGTTGTCGGCTGCGCTGCTGCAGTGACTGCTGCTGGGCGTCACGTCGAGAAACAGACTGCTCCTGTCCGGTTTTTTCACGCCGCCTTCTTCGGCTCCCGTCGCGTCAAAGTTCAACGACATGACCCTCGCGCAGCTGTCCATCTGCCGCTTCCTGAGCTTGGGCATGTCGAACGGCACGTCCGCGCCGCAGTCCGTCTGCTTCCTCCTGAGCTTCGGCATGTCGAACGGCAGCTGTTCCGGTCCGGTCCTGTCCGCGTCGGCGCGCGGACTGCTCTGAGGCTCCGTCCGCTGCAGCATCAGCGGCTTCTGCGGTCTGTCGGCCTCTTGTTGTTTGCGCCTCGGTTTGGCCACGTCGTCCGACAGCTCCTCTTGGTAACTGCTGCAGTCGCCGGGTTTCGAGCCCACGGATATGCCGCTGTCCGACCCGTGGTGGTGCTGCTGGTTCAGCTTGATCAGGCCCAACGACTGCGGCGGCTTGGCCTTGCCGGCCGCGCACGATCTGCGCCGCTCGGTGCAGTGGCCGCTGTCCAGCGGGGGCGGGACGTAGTCGGCTGCCGCCGCGGCGTCCAGCGACGACTTGTCCGAGATCGGCGACAGAACGTGCGGCGGTTCCGGGAACCGCGACTTGTAGCACGGCGACTCGGAACTGTGCGAGCTGAGCGAGTCGCTCGTCATCGACTCCAGGCTGATGCTGCTGCCCGTCACCACGCTGTCCGAGCTCGGGTACTTGCCGTCGGCCGCGGCGAACTGTGCGGCGGTGGCGGCGCTGTTGCAGCGCCGCCACCGCTTCCGGTGCAGCAGCAGGAATCCGAACAGCCGGTTTTTGCCGGGCGCCGCGGGCTTGGACGACGACGACGACGACGCGCTCGCTCCGTCGCGCCGGTGTCGGGCGGCTACGGAACTCGCGCTGGCCGACAGCTGTAGCTGGTTGGACAAGCGGTAAGCGATGGTGTCCGTGTCTCTGTCGGCCGACAGCAGGTCGTCGTCGGACTTGCTGATGTTCGCGTCGAACGCGGTCTCGTAGAACCGGCGGACGTTCTTGGACATGACGCCGCTATGTACAGGAGCCGCGGGTCGTCATCGGCGCGGCGGCGCGTCATCCGCGACCGCATCGCATCGCTCGTTCGTCGCACACCGACGTTTTCGAGGCCCCGCGAAATCGGGAAGATGGTTAACGCGACGACGGCGCGACAACGCGGCTACGACACTCTTTCGTACGCGGCTCGTTTATTTTTTCTTTTTCTTCAGACGAAACCATTTTGTTTCTCGACACCGTGCCACGCTCGAACCTAAACAATCGCCGACGACCAGCGCGAACACCAGCTGGCACCACGGCGGACGGTCGCGCGACTACGGCGGGAGGGGGTAGTGCAGCGCGCGCTTTTCGTGTGCGTGGGCGGCCGAGATGAGCCCCCGGCGGCGGCAGGAGGCGCGCGCGTCCCGCCGCCAATCGATGCGCCGCCGCCGCCGCCGTACGCGGTGACTCACGCTTTCGGGGAACCCGGCGGCGCATTGATTCCCCGGCGGCGGCGGCGTCCCGGGGAAGGAAGGTACCTGCCGACGCGATCTGTCTTGCCTCGGATGCACGGATTCCCGGTGATTTTTTTTTTTTATTAAGAAAATATTACAATCTGTATACATAATACGATAAGTAAAAATGTCTGAACAATATGTCACAACGCATGAATATCGTGTATGAAAAAGGCTGCCCATTGACACCACTTCAAAAAGATTAGAATTGTGAAACTAGATTTGTGCCGAGTTGAGTTAGAGAAGAGCCCAGTTTCTTTTTAGTCGACGTAATGGGTTAGAGCAGAGGTTCCCAAACTGTGGGTCGCGACCCAAAAGTGGGTCGCGATTATACTTTTGGTGGGTCGCGCTATTTTTTTAAATAATACAAAAATATAATCAAAAAAAAAAAAAAAAGGTCATTCATTGATATTGTGGGTCGCCATATTTTAAAAAATTTTCAAAATGGGTCGTACAATAAAAAGTTTGGGAACCTCTGGGTTAGAGGGATTATGGAGATTAGATATTAGAGGGTTAGGATGGTTTTGTGTGTCGCTGTGGAATTTTTTACTATAGCAAGTTCAGGAATTGTTAGAATTTTTAGGTCTTTGTGGAGAGTTTGGTGGTTACTAACATACCATGGTGCTCCTGTTATATTATTCTTAGGTTAGTTGATTGAATGAAAGGATTGAAGGATATTTGATTTTTTCGCGGATCCCCAAATTACGGTGATTTTTTACGCGAAATGCGCTAAAAAAAAAATTCGTCGATAAAAGTTAACAACGAGCGTGAACGAACACGTTTGTGTACAGCATTCGGTTCCTGCGGGACGAACTGGCAACACAGTTAGGGGCCGGGAAAATTTCTGCCCAAAATTTCATACATCCCTGCGAAACGAGGTTTTTTGTTTTTCTGCGATCAAAAAAGCCCTTGTAGAAAACCTGCACCATTTTTGACGTATGATAAAACATACATAACGAATCCCCGAGATGGTGCTCTATTTGAAGCGTTTTTTGATTATTTTCCGAGGAGAACAATAAAAACGGCCGATTTTTCGAATCGACTTGAAATTCATACGTGTCGTTTAGGAGGGTCTTGTGAGTGTTCCGCTGAGATTTCGGTCGATTCGGTTGATCATTTTTGAGGGAGTCGCGGAAATTTTCGTTATTTTGGGCGGCCGCCTTATGGGTGGTAGAAATAATTTTTTTTTTTTGTACTCTTATAGTTTTCTCTATTCACTACGATTCGTTTATAAGTTGCTACGCAATAATTGTTGTAGAGCTAAAAAAAAGCCGGGATCAGTCTGGGTTTATCAGACTACGCTTTGAGCGGGCAATTAGCTTAGGAGTTGTGGTTTAAACGCATAATTCGATTTCTGAAAGCAACGATACATCGTTGCCTTCGAAAATACGATTCCGGGCGAGCTCAGTTGTCTATAGTATACGTCGTGGTAAAAACAAATTTAACAATAATTAATACTCTTGTCAAATCTGTATCTTTCCTATTTTGGTATTGTGTAAAAGGTTCAGGTTGGTCCAATTTCTATTTTGGACGTTATAATCAAAAAAAAAAAATCTAAATCGATGTGTAAAAAACACGTTTTCCGTAATTATTTGTTCCCCCATACACGGCCGCGCGGAATGACGAGACGAGTTTTACGACAAAATAACAACGTTAAATCAACGATAAAAAACCGAAATTGTGCAAGCCGATTTTTTAAATTTTTAACCACACGTGTACAACTGTCTTGTTTGGCACAACTTTTCCGTGTTTTGTATAGAAAATAGAATTTTTGATTCTTTTAAACCAAGTGATTTCAAATGTAATTTTAATTTTTTATCTGAAATGTATTAAAGTAAAAAAAAAAAAAAACGTAATTCCGCTACCCAGGAAACATTAAAAATCAGTGTGTTGTATTTTACAAATCCAAAATCGAGTACCCGAGTTTTTGTCTGGCTTATCGGTCTGTGGTATGCCCGAAATTTAAATCGCGATTGATTTGTGAATACTACAAAGATAGAAATTGGCGGACATGGATACTTTGGGGGAGTGGTAGATTGGTTATTAAGTAAAGTTAAGTATAAGTGTGATCTGAAGGGTACGCGTACGTACTGGCGTTTGCTTCTGTACAAAAAAACAAAATGAAAATAGATGTATAATAAGTTGACTATATAATAACTCCTTAGAATCATTGGGGGGTATCCGACGACCTGGAATTTATAAAAGAGTAATCAAATACGTGCCGTTTTCTTCATTTAATGAACAAATATTGTACAGGTTTTTAGTGGTGAGCTATACTTTTAAAATTAGATTTTCACGCATTAACTGCAGTCCACAGAGTACAGGTTATGTTCGAAAAATTCCTCGTTTGACAAAAAAAAAAAAAATTAACACAACAAATAAATGTATTCGTGTATTTAAAAATAGAGAGAGAGTCATTCTAAGTGGAATGGAAAGTTTGTTGGAATAGCGACATTGCTCTGGAGCAAGTCACAGCTTTCAGTGTGTAGTTGGTCACTGGTTTAGAGTTTAGAAGTAACAGTTCGATGTTTGTATTGGACCTGTAAGCAAACTTTGAAAAATTTAGCTCAGTGAAGTCAAACGACGAATACTCAAAGAGTTGTTAATTTTGAAGTTTTATATTTAGCTGGATAGGCAGAAAATATTTTTTGAAGCTTGAGTAAAATGTCTATAACGCGAAAACTATACGTGATTTATGAAACAAAACCTAGCTATAAATATTGGATAAATACAATAAAAAAATGTATGTAAGTAAATACGCTGTTTATATTGTATTAAATTCCATTTCCAAAACCCTAACTGAAAATTAAAGGTATTTTCAAACTGGAAAAATTTACGAGTTTTAAAACTACATAACTCTATAAATTTGTCGAAATTGGTTCTAAATTCCCACACGAATGCACTTATCCATTCTTAATGTTGCATCAAAATTTTTACATTTCGTTTTCGCATCATAACTCAAAAAATAAACTTTCAACCAATCAAAGTACCCACTAAAGCCAAAAACCTATCTTTTTTGTGGTGATTACCTAAAAATTGTTAAGACTAGAGAATTTCAACTTTCTTAAAAAGTGTTTTTAGAAAAACTATATTAATAATAAACAAAAACACTATCGTAATGCTACGCTAAGAATCTTGAAAATGTCGCTAGTTTGGTACCCTCCTGATTTTGATAGCGTAGACTACAGCTTCGTTGTGCCCGAGTACAACGGATTACAAAACTAAAACAATCACGCACAGTTATTTTAGTGAAATAAAATATTATTCCTTGTTGTTGGATAGAAGTGTTATTGTGCTTGCTTGCTGATGATTACAATACGCATCTATTTTACTAAATGCATTGTGTTTGAATTGTTATCAAAGAAGCGATCAGCCGTCTGAATTCCAATAAGCAATCTACGTATCTATTATAATTTATAAATTAGAAAGGGGTGTCCACACTAAAGAATAATTTATAGTTTGTACACAATATCTATTATAAATTTTAGCATTACCCGTTTTTCATTCATTTCAGAACAATAAATGCAGTTTAGCTTCAAAATGATTTTTTGCAAAACTTTTTCTTCAAAATGTGTTTTTTTTTCCTCAATCAACATTTCAATGCTATTTAATATTAAATGCATTACATAAAACCAATATTAATACCTACCTAAAGAAAAAGACAAACTTACTTTGGTATTTATACATCAAAAAGTTTGATTTTTTACAAAATCATACTTCTAAGTTTAAAATATAATATCATAAATTCTATTGAACCATTGAATAATTTTTTTTAAGCGAGTTTTTTAACCTTTTTTTCAAATGAAAAACTTTATTGCACTATTGTAATTATTTTCAACTTTAAAGCTATGAAAAACATAATAACTTAGAAGTTTTTAAAATAATTTTGATAATTTAAAAGTACAAAATCATCTCTGTTTGTCCAGCCAAAAACTCTAAAAGACTATTTGACCAATTTTGATAAAATTTGTGCCTATCAATTTAGCAATTTTAAAAATTTTTAAAAATCTAATACATAAGCCTGTTATTATATTCATCACATATTTTCAAAATTCTTTCAGCGTAGTCCTTTTCACCATGTCCTTATTTGGTCTTTTGCGAATCTGCGCGTGTGGCGTTTGTCCAGCTCCTGGTGTGCGTACTTTGTTGCGGTCCCCGGGTATACACATTCATAGTTATTTGTACAAGGTTTTTGTACTAAATATTATTAGCTTACACCGTAGGTCAGTGCACTTATTCAAAACACATATATACATAATATATATTTACTATATTTATACGCATGTTACAATACACTTTTGTTCATAGTTTATACTTAGTAATCAATTTATACATTATTAATTGCTTAAAAGTTAAAATTTATAGTTAAATAAAATTTACAAAACTCATACTCACTGATAAAAATTAACTGTCATCAGATTTTAAAGAAATAGTAAACCCTAAAAATTTAAAGTAAAATTAAAAAAATATATATAACGCATAAACTGAATGAAAATCATCACCTGAACTAGAATCTTCATCATTTTCTGATGTGGTATAAGTTTTTGAGGAAAGAACTTTGGTATTTTTATTTAAAAATGAAGGATCATTTGGTTGGTAAAGAGTTGACTCCAAAGGTTTTTCTGATCCCAACAATAAATCATTTTTTTCAAACCAATTACGAACTTTAGAATCATAATTACCATCCAAATCATCAGTCATTTCAGTATTTTCATCTTCATTTTCCCACTCAGATAAATCATCCACATCCCATGGGGATAATATTAATGGAGCAAGATGATCAATATAGGACAACATTTTTTGTTTAGACATGCTTAAAAAATTATTTTTTTTTACTTTTTCTTCACAATCCTTAGGTTGTTCTTTATCCCACAGTTTACTCATATCAACAATGCTTGTGTAGTACAGCTTTGAAACTTTTTTAGACTTAATTGTAGTTAATTTTTCAAATTCAGTAACATTTAATGCAGTATCGTCTTCTTCTTCATCTTTAAGTTTTTGCACAAATAAATCGCCAGCCGAATTAATGCTAAACAATTTTAGATTTTCAATACTATCACCAAAAGCAGTAGAGCCAACTAAACACCGAGACATTCTGTCTAATAATACTGGATTCAAACAACGGCCTTGAAGTCGGACCTTTTGTAATGAATCTAATGGTTTTGGAACTGAAGACACCATATTATTACATAGCAGAAAATCATCTTGAGATGAAGTGTAAGATAAATTGATGATACCTTCACTAATTTGATTTCCCAAGAACAACATCTCGTTTGGCTCAAAACTGAAAATAAGATTTAATTAGACGTGTCGTATTATTTTATAATAACACGTTTAAGAGTACAACAAATGTCTGAACACAAATAAGGTTTTTAAGATGTTAAATCTTAAGTGAGACCTTGAAGAAAGACTAATAGTTAAAACTATTATAATTAAAAAACAGTACATAGCAGCAAATGGTGTACTTTTAAATTAAATATAGTTTCCTACGTTTTGAAGTTAAAGTACTTACCTATTTTCATAACAATGTGAATTTATCAAAGATGGAGGATTTGAAAGCATATGATAGGATTTATAAGTAAATCCCATTCTATTGTCTAATGTTAAAACTGAATGATTTGAAGCAACAAAAACACTATGCGTATTTAAATTACTACTTGTTAATGATGTCAATTCTTCACATTTATCTAAAATAGTGTTTGGTTCATATGTTGAACATGGCTTAGATACATCAATCTAAAACAATAAGAAAAATTTGTCAACAAAAAACATTGTCTAAAAAATATAATAAATAAATATAAATGTACAGGTTTAATAAATTGGACATTACTCGAGTATCAATTAGGTACAATTTACGTCGATCAATTATAGAAATCACATCAGTTTGGTTAGGTAAATAACTAAGATGTATAAATGAATCGCTCTGGTCATTTATGGTTTCAAAATACTTATTTTGAACACATTTTCTAAAAAATTTAAGAAGTTATTTAATTTACTTATTCATCAAATTGTTTGGATTTTTTCTAAGCCAGGATCTCACAACTCGTGATGTAGCATTATGAAGTACAGGTCGGGATTTGATGGAGGGTTTAAAGGGCACTTGCCCCGGGCAGCCGGTATGTTTGAAGGGCACCCAAATACAAGGTTTTTTTATCCCTCGGTTTAGAAAATTAATAGAAAAAAAAATCATTATTGATTTGTATTTTTGGCCTGCAAAATCAATACGTCAAGTTGTCCCGTGCGACAACATCATCTTTAAATTAATTTTGAAAATTCATACTTGAAGTATAAACACGTTTTTAGGTAAGTAGATATTGTTATTATAGTTTTGTGCAAGTTTGATTTATTTTAGACTATTTAGATGATATTGGTGTTTTGTGATTTTTTTTTTTTATACTCTTATGGGGGCCTCAAAAAATAATTGGTCTCGGGCATCCAAAATTCTAAATCCGGCCCTGATAAAATATCATGGAAACAGTCAGGTGCAAAGTGGTTTGCGTGTTCATGAACCTACTTGACACTTCTTGTCTAAGATCCGCTGGTTTTCAGTGTTTTGGCACAAGGCAATGAAAAACAAGCCTTAATCTGTGCCAACATGTAGTAATGTTGTGGAATCCTGGCTTTATAATATTATTCACCTGTCTTTCCATAGTTTAATGACATGTTTAACATCAGCAGTACAAAAATTGTTAGTTGAAATGTCAGCATCAGCAAATGGTATATCACAATTGTCGTAAATTGAATTATTATTCAAAAAAGTGTCTATACTAGAATTATCTCCAAATAAAAATAATTTTGATTTTCGACGCACCATTAATTCTGAAAAGTAAAATTTAGCGATTATGAATTCAACTTTAATAAATTAAACACGAAGTAAAATAATAAGCAAAATAAAACAATACGATTAAATAACATTGTTAATAGATTACCAAGGTAAAACATCTAATTATTACCATTTGCGTTTGAAGACTTAATGTCAAAAATTGATCCTTCAAAAAGTTTATTTACTCTATTTTGAATTTGTTCAAGATTATTATCACTAAATATTACTATATCTAAAACAGACGAATAGTGCATTTTTTACATTCTTTACGTTATTATAACAAAATGTATACCTAATTTACATCATTACTTACTACTTTAATACTCACCTAACAGGTCAAGATTTTCACCTCGAGCACATGCTAAACACCATTTTCCATCAATTTGAAATTTTTCAATTGTATTTTTAAAATACCAATTGTACATCTAGCACATATAAAATGTAAAATATTGTTTCTACGTAGAATTTAAATAGTAAAAAAATATATATTTATATTACGTTATTTTCATTACACAAACTCAATATTATGATGGTACTAAGTATACATTACCGAGTCGAAATATTTATCCGGATTTTCCATTAAATTTTTAGTGTAACCAACTAAAACACCTGGCATTGTTCTTAATGTCGGTAAATGCGAACCTACGTTACTTTGTATTTTATTTTTCAAGTCATTCAAGGTACTTAAGCTTACTGAAACATTATTTGTAAAAATATTAAAAGTTCAACTGGATAGTCACCGTTGAGAGTAGCACTTACATTTTGTTTTGCATTTTTTTAATAATTTTTTGTTTTCGTATTTCCAATTAATTTTCGAGTGGACCAGATCTAAAACGGCATTTCCATCTAGAATCGCAAAAACGTATTTAATTAAATATCGTAGACAACAGCGTAAAAATAATACACGTTATTACTCGGAACAACAACATCGGAAAGCGCGATGCATGGAACTGGTAGGTTAAAACGACGAGGTGCAGAATAAAACTGAACAGCTTCGTCGCTCTTGCAAACGTTACTCATCGCGTACGTGTTAAGCCCTGGCATAAAATAGTGCGGTACGTTGTTTCTATTCAGCGCTTCGCTGTTGACCGGATGGGCAGACATCGGCACTGGTCTCCGAGACATGTCCGTGGAAACCGGACCGAGAAAATGTACACGCGATGTTAACTGACAAGTGCGTAAGAGTTTTAATTTAGATTTTTAGAATTTTTAGATTTAGAATTTATATTTTAAAATTTAGTTCGTCCGCGGTGCTGATTTTCAACATCCGAGGGCGATAATTCGATGCCGGTTAATATTGTTGTACGAATTTAGTCCTCTATCCACTAATAAATCCATTAGCCACGTTACGACTCACGTAGGATGTTAATAAAATATAATTGATCTCGAAATAAGAACGTTTCACGTGAAACGCGAAAAATCTCGGCCATTCGGACAATAGCTCGGGGTTTAAAACGATTCGAGACGTTTCACGAGAATAATAATATGACTTATAAATATTATCACGAGATCAAAAATCCTTGCTACAACGTGTACAATTCACAAACTATAAAATACCTGCGGCGAGCCACAAATTTAAAAATTAAATCCGCATGCCGCCACAAAATATTGATAACAATATTATCACAAGAGAGTGCCACAGAATAGAATTTCGTCCGTTTTGTGGTTTTATCTGCAGCAGCAGCAGCTGTGCCACAAAATGATCACGTTTTTCTTCTAACACCGCGATTATCGCGTACTTCTTTTCTGCCATGAAACTCTTTGTTGATTTGGATTTGTTATAGAATTACCGCCAAAATTAATGTTCGTCCGTTGATAAAAATATCCGATTTACAAATAATTATTGTTTTACAAGTCGTGCATACGGTATACGCGTGCCACTCGGGGGACTGTTATTGTTTCGTTTAGCGCTTTATAGTTAACATCGTTAAATAGTGCTGAACTACACAGTTTGGTTTTAAGTATTCGTCCCGGGAATGCTACGCCGTAGTCTACTGACTTTCAAAAATATTACTCGCGTCTTTATAACGACGCACGTACTCATGTGTCGTTTTGTTTCGGTTCGCAACTTTTGAATACGATAAAATGTAAACTATAAGTTCGGACCTAAAATAGTAAGACGCGAACACTCGGCTTTGTCAACTTGGTAGTTCGATGTAAGTACTCTGCTATAAATAACGAATAAAAATTCGTAACAAATTAGCGAGTAACTGATATTGTTAAAATGTTGATAGATAAAGTAATCGTCGCGTTTCAAAATGTGGAACGACATCACTATTGGATATAGTACTGCCGACGAAACGATCAATTTTGGTACTCGAGCCGTCGCTATTGGTGACAGCCGAATTTTCGAAACGACCACCTTGGCCACAATAAAAAAGGCGGACGATTCAAAATGCGCGACCAAAGAAAATTTAAAAATCAGCGCTACGTGTACGTTGGATCTGATGTACATTTCTTTGGGTCAATCTTTTGTCTCGTTCAATGCTAGTCTGTCGGAAGTCAATCGTACATTTGCTTTTCCAAACGACATAGTCGACGTTAAAATTTCCAATGATGGTTGTTACTTAGCAGTGTTGTTGTACGATTGGTCAATATGTTGTTGTTCGTTCATAAATCCTCGGATTTTATTCGTCAAGTAAGGATTAATTTGTTCATAAACACATAATTTATACATTTAACAATAGTAGTCTAGTACTTATTTTTACTATAGCATTCTACTAATTTACAAGTATGAAAGTTAAATACCTACTTAAATCCAAATTATAATCTCTTCTGGTTTTCCTATTATCATCTATTCCTACTTACCTATTTATTTTATCGACTAGTTGACCTGTTAGGTAGTTAATTTATTACCTAACTATACTAAAAGTATACGTCATACTTAGTTCTGCTACCATTTCTATCAGAAATTCTTTTATTTTCTCTACGTTTAAGTTATAAAGACCCATTTATTCAATTTATCTTTTATTAAAATTAGAAAGAAAACTGATATTTTTCAACGCTATTAAAAATTATTTGTTTCGTTGTATTTAGGAGTATTTTGTATTTGAGAAAAAATGACAGTGTAAATGTCAAGTCCTTACCTAATTCCTTTAATATCAAAAATAAATTAAATTGTGTCTAACAATCTTGATGTCCACTAGAAAAAAATCTTACTATTCATATGATTTTTGACAGGTTATAATAAAAACTGTATTTTATCAATGTTGAATAACACGTTTAATAACAATACAATTTATTAAATTAGGTATAGTTCGGTACTTATAATAATAATAATACAAATACTTTGTTTCTTCAACTATACGTTAACAAAATCAAGTTCCAGATTTCAGTACCTACTACCCAGTACCGACTTACAATAAATAAACAATGATTAATGTGAACCGTAGAAGTTAGAATAAAATAATTAGGTACATTTCTGAAACTAACAATTATGGCATTACAAATAACTATATTCACTAATTATTTGTTTATATTTTTACAATTTTGTACATTTATTTTAGAAAAGTATCAAAAAACCCTAGATGTCTACCTTCTGAAATGGAAGTACCTATAGGTCTTTTTTTTTCTCATATTGACAACCGTTTTGACATTACAGTTATTACTTCATCTGGATTTATCAATAAGTAAGTACTTTATACAAATTTAGAAAAATGTATATTTTCGTTTTCCAACCACATGGATGAAAAGTTTTATTATTTATTATAAGGTTTATTTGTGATGACGTCATAAAACTAACAGAGAAATCTGCACTTGATGCTGATATAAAAAGTGTAGATCATGTAACTTTAAATACATACGATATCCATGAAAATGTAAGTTAAATTGATTGCTTTTAATAAGTATGTGTCAATATTTAAATTAATTTTATTTACTAGGTTAAAACTGTATGTGAAATGACTGACGATATTTTAATTGCTGGTGACAGTATTTGTCTATATGAAGGAGAAAATATAAAGTCTAGAGAATTTTCATTTCCTGATAACTATAAAATAAAAAAACTCATTTTTACACAGGATAAAAGGTAAGTGATTTTATATAATTTAAATAAATATATTGATTATTAGATAAATTTTTAAACTAACTACTCAAAGTTCCTATATATGTTGTATATATAGGATATTATGCGTATATGTTATTATTTATTATAATATTTTAATTGTTATATTTTCTAAATTATTAAAATGTCCTATATAGACGCTTATAGTTAGTAATTATAGATTGGAGCAAAGTTAAACCACTGGGCAATTCAAGATTTAAGAATTATGGGAAAGCTAATTTACCGGGGCCACTAGGTTAATTTTTAGTTCATTAGTGATTGTTAAGTAGCAATTGGTTCCATATTATTCCCCTTACACCACCAATTAAAACTAAAAAAAAAAAAAAAAAATTACCCTAACAAATTTATAAATGTACTTTTATTGAATACTAAACTAATAATTCAGGAAAACAAGCCATAATTAAAGTAGATCACTAGATTAGAGTAGGTTTCTGGTTTGGAAAGTGTTGATATTTTTTTAAACAATTTTAAGCAATGGTTAACTATTACTTACAATACTAAGATTTTGCTGTTTTCTATGTAAACATAAGCTTTTCTTAATGTGAGTAAAAAATATACGTAAGTTGTTACAACTTCTAATAATAATTATTACTGCAGAAAGAAAGAGCTAAATAATACCTGTACAAACTTCAAATAAAAATTTTATTATCAAGAACATAAAAAAAAAAATACTCATCTTTGTAAAATCAATAGCTTCCTCACTCCGCTCAGAGTCTAAAATGTATGAAATTTTTTTAAAAGGTTTTTGCAATCTTTAATTTTCGCAGTATCAAAATATATTTTAAACTAAAGAATAATTTATTGTTCTATTTTAAGAACATGACTAAAATTGGTTGAATTTCAAAAATGTTGACCCAAACTAAAATATTTATACTAGTTAAACATGAGAATTTAAAATAATTTAAGAATTAATTACAAATTTTTTAAATAAAACTTAATGTCTTATTATCTTTATTTTTTGTTAAGTCAATAAAATTATTATGCTTTTTACCAAATTATTTCTGACTTTTTAGATTTCCGTACTCAAAAGTTCTAAACAAATCCCTTATATGAACAATTTAACATAATAAAAAGTATTGAAATTTACTTTAAAATATGTTGAAATATTTGACATTTATACTTTTCTTATTTTAACAATGTGTGAAAATGTTAAAAAACACAAGTTGCTTATGTATTTAATTGTGTTTAAATGTACTCCTAACTGAACATTTATTATTTTTTTTTTTTTTAGTTTTGTTATCTGTTTAACTGATACAAAAACTATGTTATTGTTGTGTGCATTTACATTTATACCAGTTAAAGAATGGAATGAAGTGCCAATTTCTGATTTTACAGTAATGCAAGAAATGGATACCACTAGTATTGTTTTATTAACAGATGAAAAGCAACCTTCATTAATGCTAGTTTCAATGCCAGGTGGTTATTTTATTTTTGTTTAATATGTATTTTTAAATTATTTGTACTATTTTATCAGACATGATTTTGCTAGACCGTAACATTTTAAACTGTCAATGTTTATAAATATATTTTATTTGAGTACTTTCAGTAATCAAATTTAAAAAGTAGTAATTAAGTATAAAAATTATGGTCAGTATAATTGTGATTAAATATTTTATTCATAGTAAATTGCCCCTACAATAATAGTTGCAAATAAATGATGATTTTCAAAATTACTATAAACATATTTATCTTTGGTTAAATCGCGGAAAAATCGAACAACTGACATCAGCCCTTGACCTTTTTTCTCTCCAATTTCAACTATGCATACAATTTTGTATCTGTAAAACAAAATAAAAACATTTGTTGAATATATATACTCAGTTATATCTTTTAATTTCAGAAGAATAATTGTTATTATTATTTTTGTATTTTAAAAGATTTGAAAACTTTGGTTTTTCATTCAAAATGAATATTAACAAAAATGTTCACTATTATCACAGATTTAATGAAACCAGATAGTGCACTTGGATCTCTTGATCTAGAGTAATTAAATAAAAAATAAGACGCTATGATTTAGAGCCCTCTAACTGGTGCATTCAGTTACAATATTTACACTGATTGTATGCTTTGTAATAAGCAAATAGAATATCTGCGTCTAATAATATATTACAAATATTAGCTGATAAAGTGATGTTGGATTGTTGCAGTATTTTACTCTAATACATACAATTAGGTTTTCTGGTTTGGTTGACTGTCTTGAATTTTACATATTAACTCTAAAATAATTTTTTAAATACTAATTGGATTGCAATTTCTATTGGAGGCACCGTTTTAGGTTTTGAACTATGAATATTTAACACTGGTCACTATTCTTTTTTTCATTACACTTCCAAGTATAAAAATAAGTATCTTAGAAATGTTTGCCTTTAGTATCTTCTAAAAACTTTACATTCAGCTGCTTTAGAATATTTTAAAATGTTATAAACAATAATTAATAATTATTAATTATTTGACTATACTTAATATTTAATAAAATATTTTAAATATTTATCATGAAAGAAAATATAACATCTAATAGTAGCTATTTATTGACTTAATGAGTTGATTTTTTGTAAGAACATGCTAATTTACCCTCAACTGGCTTTGTTATTTTTGGGATATTTAATGCCTTTTTTTCTCAAATTTGACACAAAATTATTTTTCTATAACTTAAACAAATTAAATTTGTTCTTTAAATTTTTTAGTGTTACTAAGGTCTGTTGTCTTTATAAATTCTCATAGTCAGAATCCCAAAATTACAAATTTTTCCTTAATCAAGTATAGTTTTTTCTTTTTTTTTAATGTATTCATTGTATGCACAAAATTTTAAATTATTATTATTTTTTGTAAAATTAATAACTATACCAATTTTATCTATGACTAAAAATGTGTTACATTTAAAATTTAGATATAACATACATGCATTTTATGATTATATAAAAACTAATTTTGAAAAGAGTACCAAAAAAAATGTTTTTAGTATGAATGCACTCCATATTTGACAATAGTTTTTGGAAGTAGAGAACACTAAATATTTATACTTCATACATGTATATTTGAATATTCCTACATAATTTTCCAGCTAAACTCGACACACATTAACTACCCTCTGAAATCAAATATGGGAAGTGTCAGACACCTTTAGTTTCACTGGGGATGTGAGTAAAATGGGTTAATATACTAAAATTAATAAAAAAAAATGGAGAGATTGGTGTAAAATGTATAGTGATTGTTGTTGCTAACTTGTACAGTTACAATGCTTATACTCTCAAGTATCCCCATTGGAATATATTAATGGGGTGATAAGTAAACTAATGTAAAAACAAAATACATTTTTTAAATTATTGGCATCAACAAATAAAGTGTATGTTATCGACATTGTCGTGGCATTTTATCAAATGATACCATGTTGAATAAGTATAAATAAATTATAACATATGTAAAATGAAGAATTTTAGTAGCAATATCCATTTTGAAATGGTACCAGTAACAGAAACCACAAATAAAAATAAAACTTTGCTGGGTCACATTTGACCCAAAATCCAGTTGAACGTTAATGGCACAGAATAAAAAAATCCTCAAATGGTACTATGTGTTGTAGTTGTATGTATTGAAAAAACATTGTATCATTAGAATTTAAGTGTCATAGTAACAATAGTAACAATATAACATAATGCTCATCTAGTTTAAGTAGTACATGTTATCCAAGGTTCAAATAATATCATATTGTATTGATTTTTTTTTAATATTTCCTGATTTTGGCTTAGACATGACCTTTTGACACTATTTTAAATTACTTACAAAACTGTTAACACAGACAGTTAATATTAACTCTGATAAATGACTATTAAAAAATTAAAAAAATTGTAAATAAATTATCTTGGAAGGTGCTTACATTATATTTAAAAACAATTATTAATCATTTCTCACAAAAATATGATTCAAAGTGAGTCAAATACTCAAAAAATTAGAAATCTAAATTTGATTAATTTTTAATGAAGTTTTATACTTTGCTCAAAATGGTTAAATCATTGACATTTAATGATAAATTTATTTCACTCTGTCTAATGATAAGCACGTGAACATTTCAATTAATTTTAAGCATTAAGGAAATAAACAAATTGTTTTAAAAATGTTTCAAATAATGTAAGAAAAAAATTACTGTCTCTATCCCCAAATCTAACTTTGGATAATATATATATATATATATAAATATTAGAACAATTATTCTACCAGAAAAAAATTTTAAAAACACTAGAGTAAAAGCAATAGCTACAATCTTTGCTTTGTACAAAATCTAATATTTGTGAAATTTTCCATGTTTCTAAAGTTGCAAATAGTCTCAAACTTTAAACAATTTTACCTTTCAAAATTTAAGTCACAAATACCATCTCTAATATTCTGTGACATAGATGCCGAAATCCTGGCTGCTTCGTCAAACATAGTTTCATCATTCAAATGTTTCTTAATTTCTTTTTTTATAACATTCATAGCTGCGTTTCTATTAAATGGAGATTTCGATTCTAGTCTGTATGTATTTTGATATTTGATGATTTTGTCCTTTGAAGAAATATCATTTTCAGTCTCATTGGTTAAAACATCAATTACATCTTTCAGTAATGTTTCCATGTTTCTTGCTGTCAAAATTATAACCCGGTGTATTGATCCAACAGTACGTATTCACATAACACGGACAGCCATCTAAATAATACACTACAAGTTTCCACATTTCACAAAAGCTTAATGCCTGCCTATTGCCTAGTTACAAATGTGAATTCTTAATATTACTTTGAGAATACAAATTAGTAATTACCACTTAAAGCATAGGTCTCAAGTTACATTTCGCTTGCTTATAATATTTTTACATAAATACCACAAACAGATGGGGAGTTTGTTCAGATGTTATTTATGTAAAGTAATACATTATTTTGAAACTTTTTTTTGAGCTTTATCCAAAAAACTTGACAACACAAATTTTAGTATTTCATTTCTGGTTTTTTTTTTTTTTAACAACTTAATATTTTCATACACAACATTAAAATAAATAAAGTACACATGTATGATATAAACATTCATACTTGACATTCAAACAATTTTGGTATATTTAATTTTAAAACTAAAATGGACTACACTTTACAATTTTAAAAAATGTTTCTGTTTTTATCCAAGTAATTTAGATTTTTCAGTTTTATAATTACAATTTTAACACAAGCTTTACTAAATATGTTAAGATTGAAAAATTCTGACAATTGGTTGACAAAATTTTTGTTTTATTAAGTATTAATCAAAGTATAATGATTGTGTTAATTATACACTACATGTATCAAACATTTTAACAAATGTATTGTTAAGTATTTAGAACATTCATTTTTTTAGTACAAATGTGTATCAAATAAATTTTTATTCTTGTGAATTTTTACTGAGTGTTTCACTTTTTAAAAATTCTTTAAACTGCTCTTCTCAAAAGCATAACCTATTCTTACCCACTCGTAGTATTCATCATGGGCATAGTAATGGCTAAGCAAAGGAGTAACAATTGGGGACCCCAAAACATTTTAAATATATCATCTTGCTGCCCCAATGATTTTTATAGAATTCTATAAAATGTGTCATTGGACACGTTTTAACAATTGTTTTACTACAATCAGTAACATTTAAATTGACACTAATAATTATTACTTTATTAAAAATGTAAAATTTTGTGTGGGTGTATTATGGTTCATTTTGGGAACCTATCAACCTGCAAGTATAGGTGGTGTTTGGTCAAGCATATAGCAGTGCTAAGTTCATTTCAGGCCATTTTTCGTGTTCCCGACTATAACTGATCTACATTACTATAATTAAACCAAAAACTAATTTATTAATTTAGAGTCTAATTGTAATGTAGATGGGAAGGAGTTACTCTTATAAAAGATAGTTTGCCACCCCATAAATGTACAGTTTGTTATGTCACTGGTAGTAATAAATGGATTTACTTAAATCATATTCTTTTCAAATTTTTTAACTCTCCAAATTCAAACCTAAATGTATCGCATTTATATAAGATATTTATCATGATGTGTATAGTGCTTAGAAAGGTTAAATCTGACATTTAGACTCCAATATTCTCTTATCATAACACTGCTCTAGTAATCATGTATTTATTTCAGATTTTAAAGTAACATTCAAGCTTCCAACATCATCATTAACTTATCTTGTTGACTATCCAAGTACATCAGATGGTATATTGTACATGGAAGCCCATGGCGATGAAGACATAAATACATTACACATAAAAATTATATCTGAAGGCCAGCCAGACTTACGTTTAGCTCGAATGTTAAGACGGGGTAAATTCGATGAAGCACAAACTTTTGCAGTCGCTTTTAATCTTGATCCAGAAACTGTATACAAAGAACAAGTAAAAGGACTAATGGGCAAATTAAGTGTATGGCAACCTGGAACCGAAAGCATTTTAGAAACATTTGATGAATTAATAAATTATTTAAATAAAATAAAAGTAAATCATTGGCAATGCGTAATTAAATTATTTTAATGACTTATTATGTACATTTTTGGGTTTTAGGATCACATATTTATTGGTAATTGTGCTCTAAACACAATTGTACCTAACTTTATGTTGTGTAGAAAACTTTTAAAGTATGCCCTACTAAGAGTTAAGACCTCTTCTCAAGAATCAGAAAACAAAGAATTCCTACTTGATAGATTGCAATCAACAATGCACAAGTTAGATACATTTTGTTTGTTATATGATGTGTCTGAAGGAATATCTACTTGGTCTATTGAAAATACAGAATTATGGCTTCGTTTTTGCAAACAAAATGTCAATCAAATTTGCTTGGGTTTTGTTCAAAAAGTATTTACCCAAATGTATTATAATTTATAATTCAGTTATTTTAGTTACTATTACTTAAAGTTTTAAATGTCAAGTAAATTTTTAATTTTAAAATGTTATTTTTAAAGATAGTTTGAATTGTTTTAAAGTAAAAAAAGAAAAATTAATATGATATAAAAATAATTAAATAGCAATATCTGGAATTGAAAAGTTTATTTGTTGTTTTAGAACCAATTAAATAATGCATTAACTGTTTGGAGTCGTCATATTGCTGAAATAAAAAAATGTATAAATGAAGAATTTATTAACGAATATTTTTCAAATCTGCCATTGCCTGTAGATGTTCAGGATTTAAAACTATGGATCATGAGTTTTGCTTCAACAGCTCTTTTTATGTTTTATGATGAAACTGTTGTTTCAATGGTTTCCTACGTAGAAAGTAAAGTCAGGTATGTATAAACTAATAAGTAACTATGAAACCATTGTTTTTTTCACAATTCACAACATGTTTTGTTTTTAATTTTTGCTAGATGGAATGAATTATATTTACAAGTAGATTGGATTAACTCTAGTTTAGAACTTAGTCGATATTTTCTAAATATCATCAATCAAAGTGTTTTATCCCCACTATGTCTAAGTATTTCGCGACCACCAGAATCTCAAAAAAAACTAATTTTACTAATAAAATATTTGGCTGAATTAAAAGAATTGAATGATAATTTTGGCATAAATATCACTGTGGATGATTATGAACTGTCCCACGAAGATAAAAATTATTTAGAATTATCATTCATGATGTTGGATCAAGTACAACCAAATAAATTGTATGATTTTATTTCAATGTTTTGGTCTACGTTCACCCTACAACGGTTTTTGAATTCAGACAAAATTTTATTTGCTTATATTGAAGTAACACAACTTAATTTTAAAATATTTTAAAATATTAATTTTGTTTCATGATTTATTTATATTTTAGAACATTGTTAGTCAAGTTGATTGTTGGTGGTCATGGGAAGAAAAAGCAGTTTTATTACTTAATTTCATTAACGACACAGAGGTATCTGTTTTTATAAATTATAAACGATACAATTTGGTATTTTACTGTTAAACTTTCAGATTAAATATGATTCTGTCCTGAGTATTTTAAAAGCTGCTAATATACCATGGTCAGAACTTATGGTTGAACTTTGTGATACAACTCTAAGCACTGATTTAAAAACAAGAACTATTAAAGATATTGAAGAATTGAAAAGTTTACTTACTAGCAAATTAGTTTTGAAAAGTTATAACCTTTTGATCAATAATATTACACCAAGTATAGTATGTGTTTGAATATTCACTTGTATTTATGATATGACCTTAAATTTTTATATTTATTTTTAACTGTACAGATAATGATTGCTGTTCAAAATATTTGCGTTCAAAATCGACCAACTATGCTAGATGACATTGTGAAATTAGTTAGTACTCAATCTGAAACTGTTCAGCAAGAAGCATATGAGATTTATACCCATTATTTAATCGAATCTGGGTATTAAAGCAAATGATTTTGTTTTGTTTTTTTTTTTTTTTGTCTGCATGTAAAATTATTGTTTAACTTGTGTGTGTGTTTGTTGTAGTCATATAGATATTATTATTGAATCAATAACAAATCCTCAAATTATACCTAGTTCAATGGTACAGAGAATATGTACATCAATTTGGATTTCGTATGATAGTTTAAGGAAGCACTCTCTTTTTTCTGATGAAGCATCTAAGTATTTTATTGTATTGCAATTTTTAGCAAAAAATCCCAATGTAGACATTCAACAAGAATGTCGACATAATGCTAATATTTTAATCAATATCCATCATTTAAAGGTTTGTATAGCTATCTAAATATGTATGAAAATATTGTGTTATTATTCATTGTACTTATTTTTTTACTATTGAATTTGTTTCTCAGAGTGAGTTTAACATTGAATGTAACATATCAGAGTTTAATTGTGAAGATACAATTTTAGCCAAATGTGTGAGTTCTATCTTAAAAGGTATTTGAAGTTTCAAATATATAACAAACTAAGAAATATTTTTTAATATTAACATTTTTTTTTTTTTTTTTTTATGACATTTATATAGATAACTATTTCAACAATATTAAAAGTTCAATTATGCAAGCTAAATTATCAAGGTTGTCTAATTTGCTATTTAATTCTTTTCAAAATATTGTAATACAGTTTGTAAAAGAGTCGGTCCTTCAAAAAAATTATGAGAACATTTGTCTATTTGGTCAATTTATTAATACATTTGAAAATGTTTGTCCTGAACTTGCTCTTAAGTTATTAATGCTTGGAGAGTATTTAGTGTCAAGTTATGATCCTATTTCTCAGGCTTCAATTAAGTTTCCGCTATGGACATTAATTCGACAAATTACTCAATTGGTTACTGTTAATGTCAATTCAAGTAAACTTTTTTTGTTTTTTCACATATACTTTAAGCTTGTAAACTTTAAAGCACTATTGTTTTTGTTCTCTAGGTTTAATAACAAGAGCGGTGGAATTGAGACAGTGGGTTGAACCATTTTATTTAACCAGTGGTGATGTCATGGGTAATGATAGTATTGATCTTGGAGTTACTTATTCTTGGAGAAATGCCATTATTGACAAAAATTCTATACACGCTGAACTTTTTGAACTGTTTGAACTCAATTGTTCATTTTTAAGTAATATTTAATTATTTAATAATACTGAGGAGATTAATCATTTATTACTTATAACAATTTAGGTGAGTATAAATCTGACTCGTCTATATGCTTGTACAAGAAGCTTAATGATACTAACAATTTGTTTGATAATATTGTAAGTATTGCAATAAGTATTGCTGTAATACATCTATATTTACATAGTTTTTTGAAATATTTTATTTTTTTAGACATCTCCAGAAAAAATAATGTCATCGTTAGAATATTTCCAAAGTCAGAATCTTATTGGTCTTTTCATAACTTTAACGCAAATCAAGTGTCTATACCGCACTATTCATCAAAGTCAACAAACATTAGTAAGTTACAAATATTATGACAACTAAATGAATATAGTGACTATCTATAAAGATTAAGTGATAAAAATTAAAACTTTGTACTTTTTGACTATTAAGTTCTAAAAAATATCTATTTTGTAATATATTACAGGAATTAGAGTTAACAGATAAAGGAGATATTCTAATAACAAGTAGTGTTAGACAAGTGTTAAAAAGTGTTACATACTCTCGAAGTTTAGATATGGATCTAGGTTTAGGTCTTTTAAGTACACTTTCGTCACATGATGCCGTTAATTGGTTGGAAGACGCACTCAATAAGTACAAATTATGATATTAATTAATCAATTTGACTGTTTATTTATTTTTATTTTTAATTTATAGTGTGGGAATGAATTACCAAAAGTTAACAAATATTACCGATTTAGGATTAGTGTATGTACGTTTGAATCATGGTAGTAATCGTGGTTTATATGAAAAATTAAAATCTACAAAAAATAAATGTATTTGGGGTAAAAAACTAATGAAGCATGGATTTGCTTTCAAAGGTATTTAATACTATGTATTACATAAGAGTTAATAACTTTATAACTGTATTGTATAAACTATAACTTAAATGAATACCTGCATCAACAGCATCACAATTGAAGATGCATATTGGTACATATCAACTAAACTGTAAAATGAACATCTAAGTTTTTACCCAATTAAATAAAGCTTATTAAATTTTTTAAGTCTTTTATATGTGGTTACTGAAAACTATGAAGGAGTACCACATCAAATTTTAGCACTCATTTTACGTTTATGTGAAACAATTTAACTTATATTGTAACCTATAAATTATTTCCTATTGCATTATGTTAATATAATTTGTTTTGTGTTGTTTTAGATGCATTTTATAGTTCGGAATTCGATCAGCGACATCTATTACAAAAAATGATAAAAGCTCCCAATATAACCCTAAACATTTTAGTAGATTACTGTAATGATACTCATTTTGATTTACAAGAAACTGCCAAGTTATTTTTAGAAAGTCTCTTAATTCAATGGGAACCATCTACACCAAATGAAGACGAAGAAAAAACATTTGGTAATCAACAATTTCCTATGAATTTTAAAAATGAATATGTGATGAAATTAATTGCTTATTGAGTTTTTTTGTGCTTAACTTTAGATTGGATTGCCAAAATAATTGAAGATAAAAATTGCTTGTTCCAAAAATGTGAAGAAATTATGAGTGTTATTTCAGACAAAACTGATATTCTAGATTTCCTTTGGAACCGTGTTTGGGAACAAGTACTTAATATTAAAATCTTTTACTTTTTGTTCTAATTGTTTACGTCTTCAAATTAAATTTTTAGGTTAATATTTACTATTACGAAGTTTTTTTAGTAATATTTGATCTTATTCAAAAATATGATATTAATACAATCTTAAAAACTAAAGTTCAAAAAGAAATTTTATTATTTTTAATGCAATACAAACGAGTGAGTGTACCTGAAGAACACGAACAAGAAATATGGTTTGCCATGTTTCAAGAATCGCAATCATTACCACCCATTTCTAAATACCGTTTACCTTATGTTCCACTTGCAAATAGAAAAAAGAAATTTGGACATCGTGAAATACATATTTGGAAAATTATAAAACCAGAATTGACTTTTCCTACGTATTATAAATGGTTTTCAATAATTGAAGCAATTGGAATGGATAAAGACACTTTATGTTTATTTGCCGTAAAGAACATGGTCAGCTAATTTTCCAATGGTAAAATTTTTGATAAACTAACAAATGTTTATTATTTTAGGTTAATGATGTAGTAATCAAGGATAAAAACACTGAATGGTATTTACATAAACGCTTAGAACCCATGTTGAATAATATTCAAAAAGTTCTAAACAATGTCAAAGACTTAGAAAAGGTGGCTGCCTCACTTTATTACGTTGTTAATAGTTTTCCTTTAGGTATTTACTGTCTTTTTATGCTCCAAACTATAGTGTTTATAGTCAATAATAATTTTATTGTAAATGTTTCAGGTGCCGACCAGTTAGCAGCAGCTAAAATTTGTCATGCTCAAGCACAGGAATGGGTTAAGTTAGAAAATTCAGAAAACGCCAAATCTGGAATTAAAAAAGTTTGTGGTTTAGTATATTCAAGTAAAATAAAATAAAAACAAATTGTTTATTCTTCTAGGTTGTAAAAAAATACATACTGACAACTACTAAACATGTTTTACACATGTATGGATTTGGAAAACCAAATTATTTACAACTAGCGCTACAACCAGATGAACTAATCAGAGAGTTGTATAATGATCCTATTATACTTAAACGGCATACTGGTGAAATAAAATCATTTCCAGGTATGTTTTATTGTGAAAGGCTAACTACTAAAATGGGGCCACAGGTCTGTCAAAAATTATTATTGTCTTGTTGACTATTGAATTGTTATCAAATTGAATATTGTTAACACGTTCACTGCAGATCAATTTAGTACACACGCACCACAGTGCTGGTCAAAAATTCAATTTTTTAGAAAAAAAAAATAGAAATTGAATATTTGAAGTTATGATTTTCACACACAAATACAGCAACATACATTGAACAACGCTGATAAAGAAAAACCAAGTCAAACCTAATGCTACTCAAATCAAAACCAATTGAAAAAATGTGTAGGCATGACGCCTATTGGCGTCATGCATACATGTAAACAAACCAAATGACTCCTAAAGACATCATCCCACAGCAAAAGTGTTACAACATACTTGGATTTGTACTTTATAAATAATAATCTAATTAATATCTGACCAATTGATCTAATCCATTCCTGATTCCTGAATAAAGGTCTTTGAAGAAAATTTAAAGTTATGATTTAGTGTTATGTTTACTTTTTTATAGACATTAATGGAGCTGTTGATGCGATTGTAGAAATACACGATAAAAGAGGCTTAGGACTCAAAGTCGACCTTCTCAAAGAATGGTTGCAACCTTTGTCATTTGGTTTATCGGGTTCTCCAAACCACAGTATTCTTAATTCAATGTCTAATTCAATTTATGTTACTCAAGATACCTCAACAATTAGTGAAGGTGTTTTAAGGTGAAAAATTTTTAAAGGACTGTGGATAATATTAATACATTAATTATAGTGTTAATTATTGAATTTAATTTATTTAGAGCCTGTTATTTACTAGAAAATGATACACCAGCATATAATTTACACAATTTCCTGATATGTCAAGTTTATAATGAAGATGATAGCGATTCCATGTGTCCAACAAGTGTTCGTCTAAGAGCCCTACAGTGTTTATGTTTGGCTACAACAAAAAATATTGAAGAAATTACTTGTCGATCAAAAGATATAATGAAGTATAAGGACATTTCAAAATTTTTAACATTACAATGATAAATTATGAGGTTAATTTTTTTTATTTTAATCAGAAATCATTTGGTTGAACTATCAATTATTACTGAGTTGGAAACTCTTGGAATAAATTTTACTCCAGTCAGATATCGTAGTTGTGATAAATCCAAACTAGTTCAGTCCTTGCTGTCAAGAAGATCGTCAAATGCAACCATATTGGCATCACATTTATGTGTTCTATACTCGGATGCAATTAACTCTAGTATTTGGGATACGTTACTCCTTAGATTGATTCATTTTACATTAATTAGAGAATTAGAAAAAGTGTTAATTCATTTGATGGATAAATGGCATCAACTGACCTTTAACAATGTGGAAAAAGCTTGGAATGTGTTTCTTCAGTCTTCATTTAATAGTGGTATGAATTTATTATTGAGTCAAAAGTTATTTACAAATACGCGTCATATGTGTGTGTGTGTGTGTGTTAACTAATGTGTTGAACATTTATTTTAGCTAAAGACTCTTTTGAAGTTGCACGCTGTGTCAAATTGGTATTCAGTTGTCCAGTTATTGATACTGTTGATTTGAAGCAAATTATTGAACATTGTGAACGATTTGAACTCGATCATTATATTCAAAAGCTCAAATGTTTGAGTCATATTTAATTAATTACTATACAGGTTTCAACTTAAATCCACTTATGAATAATTATTGTTAAACTTAAATATTTTACTTAACTCTATATCTTTACATGTAATTAAATTATATAAAATTTTTTTTTTCAAAGCTATAATAATGTATATTTAATATGATAACATTAATAAAAAACTATATTTATATGTACATTGTATACACCAATTTATTCCTCTAACACTTTTTTTAATTCAGCTTCTCGTCGCTCTCTGAAGATTTTTTTGAGCTCAGCAATTTTTTGTTGTGGTTCCGGCCGTTCTGGCGGAAACATCTCCCTTTTGAATTTGATAACTTTATCTTCATAATTTTCAGGTAAGTTGAAATAGTGAAATAACACTACAGGAAAAGTCATGTAAATGCCCATTCGGAATACTTCTAACTGCCATTTACCCATACCTACTAAAAAGGAAACATTTTCTTAGATAACAATAATTTATTTTTAAGCTGAAATATAAGAGATATTAACATTTACACAGGTATGTTTTACAATGCACCTTAAAATGTAAGTTTTACCAGACAAAGGATCCATTGTCACACAGAAGAAAAATATGCACAAGTTTTGATTAAATTTACATAATATATTTATTAATAGCCTAGGGAATCATGACCAACTTTTTTTTTATAATTTATTATGCGTTACATAAATTTTATTTTAAAACATTTAGATTAGAAGAACCCTGTTTTTAATACTGAAAATAATCATAAAATCATCGATATTGTTAAGCACAAACTTCACATAGCTAACAAATAATTGAATTTATTACAAAGTTGATATAAAAATGTATTCCAATAATGTTACCTTAAGTATAGTAGGTACTTGAATAGAAGCAACAAAGAATAATTGGTGAAAACTGCAATTTTATCCTTTTGCGTGTTAAACAAACAAGAATTTAACAAGTTACATTCGTAGTTATTATTTTATAATACCTAACTTATTTAAACAGAAATAGACAATAAATGTATTCAACTAATTTTTTTAACTCAAAAGACGAATTAAGATTTATGATATTGTTTTCATGTTATCTGCGATTTCATTATGAATTGAAGATTAGAGATAAGGAAACCAAACATTAATAACATCATTGAGTTGACGAGATAATAATGTTATAGAAGCCCAGACTCTAGAGCACTCTAGAGACAAAAAAACATCTCTAGTCTTCATGATATGGTCTAAACATCACCTACAAACATTCTAAATTATGTGTTGAAAGTGTCAAAAATGTATTATAAATTGGTGTCAAATATTGAAAAGTAGCAGAGGAAACAAAATACATAAAAACCATCAAATTATTCCCCAGATAGGTACCTAACATTCGGAATTTTTTTCAAAGAACTTTGTTTATACACTTCAGAGTGTATCAGTACTTTTTACATATGCAACTTTAGTTCTGTCTAATGTTTTAAACTTATTTAGGAAAATAATTTTTACAGTTAAATTTGTTCTTACATTTTTGTATGTAGGTTATTTAGTTCTATAAGTTCTAATTTCTGTTGATTCTTCTAGTGTAACACAATTGAAGTTTGGGTACTGACAATTTGACGTTTAGATTAATATTAACAAAGTGAAATACTGTTATTCTTAATATAATTTATTTTTCTACGATTGATACTATCCTAGGGTTTTAAATGGCGACTTTTTAGAATCTGTCTCTTGGTGTCGAATTCGTTACACAACTCCCAGCTCTGTCTATTACATACTGGTTACTAAAAAAATTGTCTGTCTTAAAAAGCACTGAACAACCTATTGTAAATGTTTGCTTTTTGCTTTTAGGTGTCAATTGAACGAACAAATAAAAAACAGTTTTATATTATCTGTATATATAGGTCTTTTCGTATTATCTGTTATGATCCAAGAGTACATTTTTATTATAAACCTAAATTGATTTCCCAGTGTTCAGTGATTAAATAAATTTGGAAAATTCAATACGTTATGTTATTAATAATATTTACTTCTTGTATCCATTGAATTTTGTGACAAGCTTGGTGATCAAAAAACACAAATATTGACCAGAAGATGTAGTAATATCATCCAAACGCATTATAGTATGGTGTTAGCTGGACAGTGGGTGTAAGTGTAGGAAATGTACCTATAATCTACCATTTAACATACACAATTATTTTTTTTTTTTTGCCCACCAAAATATATTGAAAGCCCAATTAATATAAATTGTAATTTTTAGGTATAAATTATTTTTCAAAGTTTGAACGCAAATACACATTTTTGAAAATGTAGTAGAGTGAAAATCTTTCACACGTGGGTACATTTTTTAAAAATTGTATTTACTTACAAAGATAGGTAATAATCATTAAAAGATTAATCTTGTCAATTTGATTACCAAACAAGTAACAGTTACTCCCATACGTATATATATATATATATATATATAAGTAGGGGTGGCCAGGTTTAAACTCTCTTGAAAAAAAACAACGCAGAGGAAATTTTTCGTTTACTTTATTTATAGCTGTTATGTTTTTTTTTTTCTGTGAACACTTTGACCTTTAGAGGGTGCATCAAAATAGCGCAAAAAAAGTTTAGATAGTGGACTTTTTTAGATTGCACTTTACCTGAAGCTTTTTTGCTTCTGTTTACAGCTTCATAATAATAAAAAAAAAAAAACACTTCCTTATTTAGTTTTATTTTAATTTTATTATGGCTTTTATACAAAAATTAAAATAACATTAAAACAATAGTTACATTAATAATAATAAATCACAAAATTATAATGGAAATACAGTTAATAATTTTACAGCATAGTAGACTCCCAAGTAGAAACTAAAAATGAAACATCTTAGAACAAATTAAGATGGTTTAACAGTTTCACAAGTTCTTTTTTTTTTTTTACATTTTTTCAGTATTTACTATTTTTACACAATAATAAATAGCGTGCCACTAACACATAATAATTAATAATCAATACATTTTGACATTTATAATATCTTGTTCAAAATTTTCCTTAACTACAAATCATATAAAACAAAATAACATTTTTATTTCTTGACTAATGTGCTTATTTTAATGTTAAAAAGTACCTACAGACAGAATATAGTTTTGGAAAAGACATTTTTTTTCCAAACAATTATGTATATATGTTGCTCGAGTATTTTTAAAATTTTTTTGTGTATTATTATCTACAAAACTGAATCGTTTTTTCAATTATTCTGTAGCTACATGTAAATATAAAACATACTATATTAAAATTATCACATCTTTTTTAGCAAAAATCACTGAAGATATAGTGGCACAATTATGTTTGAAATTTGTATAATGTAGAGATTTAAATCAGTATAACATAAAAAAAATGTTAAAAATATAAATAAATAAAATTTAACTATGGCGCACTTTTAAATAGAGTACTATACGAGGGCTGACTATGAACAACAACAAAATAGTTCTAAAAGCATTTATAATAAATAATACAGATTTATAGAATTCAGTACTTTAGTTTTCAAAAATAGACGTTCAAGAAATATACTAAAAAAAAAAAAAAAATATCATAGTTTATAATATCATAAAAAGTCAGTAGTTAAACTTATCAATAGCAATATATTAGCAACTAACTCAAAAGGTTACAAAACATTAATTTACAACCGAATAATACAAATAATTATCTTAATATTTTTGGTTAATACATAATGCCTTAAAAATTTGTTTCATTAAGGATGTGGTTGTTTGGCAAAAGCTTATTATTGTAATATAGATATGATAATAAACTATTATTACAAGTTAGTAATTAAAAAAAAATTAATTAAAATGTAAAACATGGTTACGTGTTTTAAATTAAGATAGTAAAAAAATTATTGAAATACCTAGTATTTTTGAGCATTTTTTTAATGTTTATGCAAGTAAACCAAGTGACTTGAATACCACAAACAAGTAACTGAACCTTAAAATGGATTACAGAAAAAATGATTTACATTTTACAGCAATAAATAAAAAAAAAAAGTATAAATAGTATAAATATTACAGTCCAGATAAAAAAAAAAAAAAAATTAAAATATTATTTTTGAACAGAAATGGCTGAGGATACAACTTGAACAAGCCAACACCTTGAAGAGTAACGGTAATTTCATTTAGACTCTATTGTTTTGTTCGATAAAAATTGTTTGACATTAATATTTAGTTTATGAACTGGTCTTAGGTGAAGTGGGGGAAGACTGCTGAGCTCGTTCTATGTACAAGTTCAAAAGCTTAAGCTTGGCTCCATTTAAACTTGATATATGAGGTGCAAATTCTTGTTCACCCAACACTTTGTGCAACGAAACCATGCAAAAGACAGCAGACTTCCGAACTGCACTATCAGGATTATCATAGCCCTGCAGTAGACCAGGCATTATTTCTTTCATTTGAGCAGCTACAGGAGGACTTCCATACATATCAATTAGTTTGGTCATCATTTTGATTGCCATTAAATTAATTGGGAATTCTTTAGCCGATATCAGTGGAGTGATTACTCGGACTACAGTTACTGGTTGTAAGGACACACTTAACACAAATGAACATTCTTCTGCAACTTTTACAACTGGTTTACATTGATCACAACACGTATTTAACACTTTCAATATAATTAATTCGGTAAAATTATGAAAACAAGGTGTCATTTCAGGTTTTTGAACTAAATTTGTAATCAAAGTTATAGCTTGTTCTCGTACAACTGGTTCGTTATCCGTTAATAACTTTAAAATGACTTTAATAATTTTTTTGAAATTTTTTATGAGTATATCAGAAGAACTATCCCGTATTAATTCTTTGAGACGATTTAAATTTGATTGTTTATACTCAAACTGCAAAGTATCTTTGTCTAAATCGTCAAGGATTTTTATTACTCCGTCTGTTGTAATATGTCCATTTTTGTAACCATTAAAATTATGATTTTCAGCTTCAGTACGAACAGACATTTGACTAATGCCAGAGTCATAAGAAGTAGAATCTTTCTCACCTGTATAATGACATTCTAAACTATACTTTTGTATTTCTGCAGTAGTTTGTTTCAATGACTTGTATACTTCTTCCGAATTCAAACTATCAGTGCAATCAGATTGCAAAGGTGGAGAGGCAAAATTTGTTGTAGATTGTAGGTTTTGATATTTTGGAGACATTAGCTGATCAATACTACTCCTTCTCACTCTATTTCTAATAAGTCCAGATACTGCCTCTTGATACTCTTCCGGTAACTGTGATAATCTTAATGTTATTTGAGATGCGTTCAAACTGTACAAAGCTAGGATAGCTTCTTGAGCAGCACGTCTTAATTCGGGACCTTGTTTTATATTATTTCCCATTGTCCATCCAATCATTTTTGTTAATGCTAAAGTAGCATAATCCTTTTTTCCATCAGCAGCAGAAGGAAACGCTGAACCCGGATCAGTAGTCACAGCTAATTTTGATACGTAACTCATGGCAAATATTTTCATTTTTGCATTGGGTGTTTGTGTTGGATCTGTAAGGAACCTAAATACAGCAGTTAGCTGAGAATCACAAGGAAATGACAGCCGTACAATTTCCATCGTTTTTAAAATTTTTGAATGCACAGAACCAAGTATATCAGAACCACCTTTATTGAACAACTTGGCCAAAAGAATATAAAGCCAATATTCTAAGTATTGACTATGAGTAACAATCAATTCATTAAGAGCATCTAGAAACAGACTTATGACTTTGGTTTGAGAATCCATAAACATTTTAGTGAACACATCTGTTAACCTTTTTAATAATATTTCACTAATAATATTTCCTTGTTGCAAATATCTTTGTAAGCATACCAATCCTTCTTTGCGATTATTCCAGCTTGAACTTTCACAGTTTAATATTATATCTTCAATGTCTAAATTAGAGTTTTCCCAAATGTCTTTATGTAAGCGATGCTGAGATCCATTCCAATAAAATGAATCTGATGTCCGTCTATGAGAATCAATAGAACGCTCAGAACAAATACTAGATGTCTCGCTATCATCGCTATGGTCTTCTAATGATCTTCCTAATATTTTTCTTGGAGATTTAAGACTTGTAGTACTGCCAAGGGCATCAGCCAATGCAGATTCAGCTTCTCGACTCTGCATTAAAATTTTTTGGGCCATTATTGGTCTAGATGTAGGCAAAATAGGTGGCCGTCTATTACTTGAATATGATCCAAGGGAACTATATCTATTAGGACTAGCTTCTCTACTTGTGTCTTGAGATTTGGGTACACCAGAACTCCCTCGTCTAGATTTTGGTTGGCTAAATGTAAATCTTGAAGATGGTGATCCAGATCTACTAGTTGGTTGAGACATTGATACTCGACCCCTTGATCTTCCAATTCTTTCCGATTGATTCATATCCTCATTAGATTTTTTGGTAACAGATTGAGGGGATACCATGGGGTTAACTTTTTGTCTTGCAAGCGCTGCATACTGAGCACGAGCTTTGGCTCTTTGAGCAGCTTGTAAATCAATAGCACTGCTTGACCGCATTGAAATATTATTTTGTGGCGTAACAGGACGACGAGAAGGTAATCTAGTACTTTCAGCCATTACAGATTTAGGCAAACAAGAATTTGATCCCGTATTTGTAAGCAAGACTTTACGATAAGCTGGCTCTAACTTATTTAATAATACATCTCCTTGTTCTGGAAAATGTTCACAAAACCCCCAATAAGCTTTCCGTGATAGCACACGAGCATCTGAATCAGCATCTGCAATACCTTTTTTAATAGAATCTTGAAGTATTGTTATGTGTTTTTCTAATGCTTGAGTAGGCCAAGTACGCAAGATTTGATCAAAAAATTCACAACAAGCACGACGAATATCTTTGGATTTTGATCCTAGACTGTTTGCAAGAATGGGTATAATACGAGGAGCATGAGTATGCTCTAAAATAAATCGAACAGCAATTAATCCAGATGAAGCAGTTACTTTTGCTGAATTTGGTATAAGATCTATTAAATTACTAAAGATAGATTCAGCAAAGTGATTGAATTTAATACCCAAACTCTGAGATAAAAATGCTATAGTTATACATGTTTCTCTAACAACCTGAGATCGCAAGTCTTTAACAGATGTTTGAAAGGAATGTTCTAAATATCTCAAATTATTAAAAAATTCTTCATACTTTGTTGCTCCAGCTAAAACAAGTGATCTAACTTTCTTTAAAGAGTCAACTCGTTTATTCCATTGTTCATTGCCATCTTGAATAGACTCGTGTAATTTTTTCATAGTATCGTCTAAATCTCGTACACTAAAAATCTGTATTGTAGGAACGTCTTCAAAGGATCGAATAAAAGTATCTTCGTCAATAGCACCAGCATTAGACGAGGCTGAAGACGCTGAATTAGGTTTTCTCACTGAACCGGTTCGTTGTAATGATGAAGTAGAACTAGGAGGAAAAAATGATCCTGGTCTTTTAACACTACTGGGATTGCGCCTAGGTGCTGACATACAAGCACGGTCAGTCTCATCATCATCAGCTAAACTAAGGCCAACGAAAGCAGTAGGTAATAAATCTCCAGCTGCTTTTGCTTCATCAAATTTATTCATTAAATCTGTCATTTTACCTTGAGGAATTGTGTACTTTTTTTGTATGTCAACACGTAACTTTTCCCCAACATGTTTATACAAATCAACAAGCAATTCAAAAGCTTTATGTCTCACTTGAACATTGGGGTCACTTAATAGTTTAACAATCATAGGTACAATTTTTGATAACGTAATACAGTTGGCACCAAATTCTTCAACAGTTGAAATTAACAATTTCATAGCTCCTTCTTTAACATTACTATTTTTGTGATTGAATGCATTTGCTGATATTTTGTCAAACAATGCTTGAGGGCTAATTGTATCACATTCCATTAATTTCATAATAAGAAAAAGTGCTTTAATTTTTATTAATTCTTTACTATCACCAAGACGATCAACTGCTAAGGGTAGTACCGTCGAAATATATGGCCTAAAATCCGTTCTCATTCTAGTTATTAATTGGGTTATTATTTCAATTCCATATTGTGTAACTTTGGGATTACTATTTGATAGCCATTGAACAATGCCATCAATAAACATTCCAATGTCAGAACATTCAACCGAATTACTAGGTTCTTCTAAATAAGTAAATAATTTTCCACCAACAGTTACTTTCATTCTTATATCAGAAGTTGATAAAAGAGGTAAAAAACCATCTAAATCCTGTGGTGATCCACCTGCCATTTTTTAAATGGTGATTACGTTCAAGTCAGTGTTGATAGTTGTTATTAAGTGCTATACTTCTTTTTTAAGCCACACATTTGTATGATTAATGACCTATAACAAAATAATCTATGATTAATAATTAATAAATTATAACCATTATTAAATAACCTAATTTTATATCCATAGACCATAGATCTATAGACTCAGAATCCTTATTAAATATGGATAGGATTAAAGCATCAAGTTAACCAACCCAGGCTCAAGAATTCTTTTTTTATTTCCAGTTAATATTTCACTATTAAAAATTTTTGAAACAAGCAGGCCTGGCTAAAGGCCAAATATAAACTTTTATTAAATAACTTTTTTTACTCTCTTATCAGTGGTTTTTAGACAATCATAAAGACTTTTTAAATTAAAATGCATAATACTGTTCTAGAAAAAAACTTTTGATATAGGCTTAACTTATTTTTAATATTTAATTTGTTTAACTTTGAATTACAACTAGGTACCTATATTCAAATTACCAAGTATCATACCTAAATATTGAACAATTTAAATAATGGAATATTTATAAATATTTTGTATGTTAATATGATGGCGTTAAAACAGTTTGAAATTAAAACACATTCATGTCATGTTAACACTTTAAAATACTTTTTAAAATTAAAACGCTTGCACACTATGTAGTTCAAAAAATTAAATCATTTTCAACATATAAAAAAGTTTATTCTTTGATCATATAAACGCAAAATTTTCAATTTGCATTTTTTTTTTTACAACCACATCAATTCAAATAATAACATATCAAATAAAATAAATTATTAGTTCTTATTAGTTTTAGATTTTAAGTGTTCAGTTCATATTTTTTAAATATATTTGTAGTTTGCACTACCTAATTTTTCATACTTAATTTTTAATTAGGTATGCCATCAAATACACATATAACAATTAATAATTCAAAGTTCATAACACAATGGTCAACAAATAAAACAAAAGATATGTTGACAATTTTTAAAGAAAATATAAATACATTTATTTTATATATTTATTTATTTAACGCCATTATTTTGGCAATTATAATTTATATAATTAATTAACATATTTATACTTATAATTATATTAATCAAAATAATAAACCATTGTCAGCTCTTTTGGAACAAATGATTAAGTCATGTAGCAAAAACATTTAATTAAAATTGGTTTACAAAAATATTTACAAGACCAATTTATAATTTTTGTCCCACAAACGGGGTACAAAAGGTATTAAAGTAAACCATTTTAACGCCATAATATAAATGTACTGATTGATGGAACAATTCTACTCAAAAAATAAGTAACAGAAAAAGAAAAACATTAAATAATCAATAAATTCTTCACTCCGCTCAGAATCTAAAATATCAATACTCAACATAACATTTTAATCAAACTAAATGCTTAAATAAATAATTTATAGATGAAATAAGTTACTTAGTCATTCATCTCACAAATTGTATTCTGTTCATTATGTTTATAAATATATTTCCACTCAGATAAGTAAAATTAATGATAAAATCCGGCATTGGTAATAAGTCTGTGTTTGCTAATAACTAATAAGATGGTTTCATAACATTGAAAAACTTGAGGTATCATTACATCAAAGCTACTTAATGATTTTTGCCAATTTTGTAATGTCTAATCAGTTTTTTAATGTACGAAAGGGAAAGTTTCAACAGATTCTTTTTTTTAAAAATTGAGAGGTGATAACAGTTAACAATCTGTACATCAATCTATAATCAATATAATGATTAATGAATATATTTCCAATAAGAATTTTTTTTTTTTTTTTTTAGTAGACATAAAATTAACTTGTGAAAAAGCTACCTATTGGGTAGGATAGCTCTCTGCACCAAGTTATTTTTAGGCTTTGTTTTTTTAGCTCAGAATTTTCTACGAGATGCAAATGAAATATACCAATGAAATTGATAGTACAGTTTGTTTGTCAACGAGCATGATAATACAAAATTAACTATTAATCTAGTAGGTATACATAGTTCACAATAAAATGTAAAAACTTATACGATACAAAAGCAATGAGCTTGCATCAATAAATAAGACTATCGCAGAATTGTTAACAATTACTAAAATAGTTATTACTTATTCCTCATTTATGAATTCAACTACAGTTGCTCTAGGAAGGTATACACTAAATATTATATTCTCAACTAGGGTGATAAGTAAGTAGTTTTACACCCACATATGTTAAATAAATACATGTACATTGTACATGGTGTAAGTATGCACATACATTAGGAAAATGAACATTGAAAAATCTTAAATGTTATTATGTCACAAAGTAAACACAGAAATAGGTTTTAGAACAAGTCTATCATGTTTAGAGTACTTCATTTTATATTGTTTTTAAGACTAAACATTATTTTAAAATATGTTTGCTATTTCTATATGGTTGTCCAGTTGCAGGCATATGTAATGAAACTTGAAAGCACAAATTAGGTACCTAATTTTGTGATTTTCTCTTTCATGTAGGTAGGTACTTAGATAACCGTAGATAACAGAGTTGATAAAGTCGCATGAAAAAAATTTTAACACAACCATATTTGTAGAACTACCTAATTATGCAAGTTTAGTTAATGATTTTGGCAAAATTACAAAGACTTGGGGGAAGCTGATAACAAACGTATTCATACGAATATGGAAATACTCAAATAGGTACACTTTGTTTAAATAGTGTACTAAATTAATTTGAGAATATTGGGGACCTTGATTTTTTTTCTCCACCTATCACACACAAATCATAAAAACATAAAATTTTCTCTTGCCAGGTGCAACAAATGGTTTAATAAATAATGATCTAATAACGATACATGGATAACTGATTTGAATTTGTCATGAAGTCTGTTAGGTTTGGTTAGGTAGACTTAAGTGCAACTTTCTTACATTTTTTGGTTTTATTGCCTTAATTTATTCAAACCATAATTGAAAAAAAAAATAAAAATGTCAATGTGAGTCGTTTTCAAGTAGACTTTATGGCGAATTCAAATCTTATTTGAAAAACCTTTTTATGTAATTATATAATTAGGTACTATTGGCAGGAGTCTCAATTCCCATGATTTGTGTGTAGTAGAAAAAAAAAATCGTAGTACTCAATTTCCTCCACCCTTAAAATATCTAGGTACTTCGTTTCAAATTAGTTTGTAAGGTTTGTTGGTACATTCTATAAACTTTAATTGAAATACAACTGAAATTTTACTTTTCTATAACTTGTATCGAAAAATACAAACGGTACTATCGACCTCGATGCCCACAAGTCACAACCGACTAAAACACAGCCTGTAGCGGAAATTTTAATCGAAAAAGTAAAACCAAAAACACAATAAGAAGGTAGGCGTTTCTGTATTCCACTCAAGACTGTCGGACACTATAGAACTTATCAATTCTCTTTGCACCACCGACGAGCAAGAGCAACCAATTTTTTTATTCCCTATTTTGTTCCGACGAAAGTTCCCGAACGAGGTCGGAAACGAAATTAGAAGGCCACCCGTAAGTTTTTTTTATTAAACTATTTATTAGCGAAGAAAAACGTTCGCCGAAAACGACTTACCAACAATAGGTATCTATCGGACTCGCCGTAAGATGATAACGGGCTTAACGTCGTGCACATTTGTTTGCAAATTTCCCGTGGACCGTAACGCCGTCCGCGGTGTCCAATATTGTCTACGATCGGTTTGGCACCGCGAGTGATTACGAAAATCGTTGCACATCCGAATGCTGGAAAAAAAACAAATATCCGTCTGCGGTATTACAGGCACTCCGTAGTGTTATAGATATATTCGTGTGTGTGTGATATAGGTCCAAATAATAATAATTGATGTAATCATATAACACGGTCGCGATTCGCGCGTACACAGAACGGAAAAGAAGGCAGTGGAACAACAATAATTTTTTTATTTCCGTCAAGGACAGAAAATAGACGATTAGGGTGCGTTCAACGACAAAACACTGGCGAGTTGCGACTATAACTGCAGGTTACAGAACGTCGAAACGGAAACGTATGGGCGTTCGGAACATAACCTCAAATAACCCGATTTTATTTTTCATTGATAAAAAAAAAACGAAGATACAAATAATAAAAAAATTTTCTTGTCATAATAACTATATAAATAATAGTTCTGTAGTTACAATTTAACGTCATATTCTTTCTAAAATTGTTTCTTTACTTGTTCAGTTTTCTACAAGTTTACAAAAACCTACAACCTTTTGCAGTAACCACAGATGTATATATTATCTATGGCAATAACACTATAGGAATGGCATATTCATTTATTCATTATTTTTATCACATTAGCCATTAGAATTTATAGGTCATGGTTTCAGGTTTAGAATTAATAAACTAATTAATATGGATTTAGATCACATATCTATGGTCATGGTTAATTACATATGTCTATGGTTAATTAGTTTAAGCATCGATTATAAATACTCAAAAGTTAAATCATGATTTGTGAATTAGGTTTTTAATTTATTTTACTTCCAGTGATTCTCGATTAGTTATTACTCAATACTCAATACTCAACATCATATTTGTTGTATTAAATATATTCGGCGTATACGACAAAGTGGCGCCCAACTAAGGCTCGTTACCTACCAAAGTTTAAATTGTGTGTGTGTGTGTGTGTGTTTTTACAATTTTTGTGTGTACAAGTGACTGTACATACGAAAATTTTATTTTCGTTATTTTACGAAACCAAGTTTCATTGACGGAAAGCAGAGGACGTTCCCTGAATCTAGAACGCAGTCAATTTCAACAGCAACATCGTTAAAAGAGATCGCGAGAACATCAACAGGGGAATCGACAGGAACGACAAACTCAATAGCGGCAACCTCCAACACAGACAAATCGCTAAAAGAAAAATTCATATATAATCACTGTATCAAAATTAATATTATTGTATTCATCATCCTTTTACCACCTCATAACTTCCATTATCTTACAAAAAACCAAAGTACAAAAACCAATCATTCAAAAACCAGAAAAATATCACTCATTGTCTACCACCATGACGTCAACAATGCTAAATTTCACTATATAAATTTGAGCATACGTGAATAATAATAATAATAAAAAAAAAGAGAAATGCAGTATTGAAACAAAAATAATAATAGACAAAAATTAAGAAAAGGTTTTGAAAATTTTATAATTTGTACTCATCTTCCTTGTCAAAAAAAAAAACTAATTCTTCCACCTACAAACTCAGTACATAAATATATTTATTTTAAATATTTCCTTTTACTTCCACAGATTATACATATACTTTTCACGCTATTGTAATTCATAGATAACACATATGTAAATCTTTGTCAAATATTCACTATACATTAGAATAACGAATTATTAATTTAAGAATATAAAAAAAAAAAAATGTATATTATCATAAGCTCTTAATAATCAAGGAACCGTTGCTTACTTGCTTAGATGTATTGTAAAATAGATATATTTTGTACTCTATTAACAGTTAAATTTCTGTCTGAACTATATCTATAAATTAAAATATGTATATTCCTAACGTTTATATTATATAAAATAAGTATTAAAAAAAAAGTATTAGGATAAGTATAAAAATAAGTAACAATATTTTAATTTCCGTATTATAGTAGTACTAAGCATAAAATATGAGGACATATTTTTTTTTAAACAATGGGGACTGTTGTATTAAGCAATAATATTAAATTCATAGTCATGTCATTTTATAATTAGAACACAGGAAGTATTAAACACATACTACATAAGCATTTTCAAATAGAAACTAAATAATCTAAAGTCATCATTTTGTCGGACACGCGCGAACAACTTTTAGCATGTAAGCAATAAATATTATATTATATTATAGATATGATATAAAAGAGAGGAGTATGAATAATAAAGGGGCACTTAGGCAATGGTCGTGTGACTCGATTACTGCTGAAGGCTTATATTTTCGAAGTGTATTATTGTATTTTGTTGTGTGTTTATGTCTATACGTACGATTTGATCGGCGTATACGACATATTATTGCAACTTAGAAATCTTGATTCGTGGTTCTGTGAAATTATGTTAAGGTTGTAACATATTTATTTAAAAAGTTTGATAAACTAGAATTCTGCGATTACCTAGCTGAAATTGGTTGTGTACCTATTTGTAGATATTATAAAACAATCACTTTTAACCTATGAAGTATAATGTAAACAATTTACAACGAAAAAATAATACTTATTCAAAATAAAATTTTTTAAAAAAAACGGGTGGTGAAATGCAGTAGGTATGCACGAAGGATGTTGGGCCACCGGAAACGTGTGTGAAGTGTAAAGATCGGAGCAATTTACCTAACCTAACCTTAGGAGAAATGCGTGACACAGATAAAAAGAAACAAATCATTGTAAAAATCCTAATTTTTATTAAAACTTATTGTTTTAGTTTGTGTTTTTGTATTGATGATGGTAACGTTATCGAAATACATATTTACTTTAATATAAGTTAATTTTTTGTGGCTGGGTGATTTACTTAGTTTTTTACTTTTTCCTCACTCCGCTACAATTCTAAAATGTCAATTTCAATACAACTTACAAATAAATACCTTAACTTAAAATGATTGGGTACATCAAATTATATCAATGGTCGTACGTTCAAAATTTCTCTGGGGAGAGAGTTGGTGAAAATAATCTATACAAAACATTCATTTCTTAGGTAAACACTCCTTTTCCCAGTAATTAAGCATAATATGACAGATTCAGTCATTTCAAAGTTCAAAACTTGGCTGAAAACGTGTCAAAAATCAAAATCTATTACAATTTTTTTAATTTTAGTTTTACCCACTCCATTGATATGAAACTGTGGATAACAGGTATACAACATTTAAAAATTTAATAACATTCAACATAATATTATTTTTTATTATTTTAGAAAAAACAGAACATAAGAATTATGTATTTTAAAACTCGTGAAGAAAGCCAAGCGTGCTATAAAATTCTTGTTACTAAACATATTTTAAACAATCAACAAGAATTCTGTATATATTTTTACAACAATTTTTTATCCATTATATTATATCATACGCTTATGTGTAGAAACTTAAATAAATTAAAAATCAATAAATCATTTTTAAAATACTTATTTATAATTATACCTTAAATATATTTAGCACCTAACTATTTTTCAACATTAGCTGGGGATTCATTGTTAAAAATTAAATTTAAATAATTAAATTGAAAATTTATATTTAACAGAACTGTTGTAAAATACTTGGTTATTTTCCAGGTAAAAAATAAAATAAGTGTTTTCTATATAGCGTTTAGTTTTGCTCATAATTCGCAGTAAATGTATGAGAGATTGCCATTGCTCGTCTTGTTTTCCTTTGTATAACTACTTTTTCTATAATGTAATTGATCATTTTGCTCATTTACTTACTCGTGTAATTTTGTGTGTTCTTTGTTTCCTTTTATTACATCCACTGAGCTGTGGCTTATAACTTATACACAAATAGTGTGAAGTAGGGACACACTTCTGAGTGAGTTACTATTTTTTGAATGATGTAAAATTACAAAGTAAGCGTAGTATCACATAAAAAAAAAAAAGAAAGAAAAGGAGTAAGGTTAGTAAAGAAAAAAGGAAGTAAATTTGAAGTTGTTTGGCATAGTGATTATGCATTGGAGTGGGTCACTTGATTGTTTTTTGCATAAATTAACAACTAATAGCTAATTTATCACTGTTTGCACAATAATTGATAGTTTCAGCACAGTTAGTTTAACACTTACATGTTATGATTTTTGTTATATTTTATGTTGAATTTGTTTTTTTCCAGGGCATTTAGATAACCACCCTTGGTTAAATCTTTTTTAATGATTTACCATTGCTTTCATAGACTTAATATTAGGTTTGATCCACAACTTCCAAAACATTGAATTATCCAAATAAGTGACCCACTCTGTAGTTGTTATTCCAAAAGAATTTTCACCTGACCTCGAATTTACTTCTTTTTTTTTTTAACTATCTTAATTGTGAACTTGTTCAATCGTATAAAAAAAAAACTAAGTTTGGTTTCAAAAGTCAAAGTTTACTTACTTTCTTCAAATACTTTTTACCTCGTAGTACTCTATTATATTAAACTATATAAAATATTTTTAAAAGTATTTAAAATAATTCATTTTAAATTTTTACCTCACCAATGAGTTAGTAGTTAGTAGTTGAACATAACATTAATTTAAATTACAAAATTATTCTTAAAATCAAAATGATTGAAAAATATAAATAAGAACAAATTTTACTAATTACATAACTTTTAGAAGACATGTATATTTTACTAGGTAAAAAAATTAATACTCGTTAGTTTTGTTAAATGAAGTACCTACCATTTACTGTACGTGTTATTGTAACATGTTTAATTTTTAAATATTATTACATTATTTGTTTAGATTTCAATACTTGTGGTTCACTAAGTAAATTCATACATACAAAAAATACCTGTTGCAATTTTTTTTTAAATTATAGACTATGAATAAAAATTGGGTAATGGGTGTATACATTATACACCCTCCAATACAACACTGCATTGTACATACAAAGTTATTTATATTTATAATATTAAAGGATATTAAGGTTTTATATTATTGTATAACTAATACAAAAAATTTTTAATATAGGTAGGAAAAAAATTTAAAATTTGATAGGAATACTTCATAAGTAAAAACAGGTTGGTGTATTTAGAGAAAACCAATTTAATGTTTGCAGCAGACATAATGAATACACATGTAAAACAAATACAAACTGGCAAACTACAAACGTCTACCTCTGCGACCACCCTTCCTACGGGTAGAATCTGAGGGAATCGGTGTTACATCTTCAATTCTGCCAATTTTCATACTTGATCGAGCTAGAGCGCGCAATGCAGATTGTGCTCCAGGTCCAGGTGTTTTTGTCTTGTTTCCACCGGTAGCTCTTAATTTAATATGCAAGGCTGTTATTCCCAATAATTTACACTTCTCAGCCACATCCTAAAGTTTAAACACAAAACTTTAATATTTTAAAAAATATATTAGATTGATAATAACTGATGTCAAGTCAATAATACAAATAGAAATAAATTATTACATTAATTTTTAAGTAATAAAAACCTTTGCACCAACATAAATATGTACAAAGTTTTGTCTTTTTTTTTTTATATGAACTTAATATAAAATGTATTAGCTTGTATACAGTCTAGGAACATATTATTGGAATTATAAATACACTATTTTTGTTAAATAAATAAATTTTGAAAAACAAATTTAAATGCCAACATTATGAAAAATTAACTTTTGATACAGTAATTAATACTCAATAAATAAAAATTAATACAACTAACAAACAAATCATTATAAAAAATAACAGTTTTCTAAAAACTATGTATTTTAAACAGTATGGAAGTACAAATCATTTATAAAATATTGATCAAATCAATTAGTTAATTATGATGAATTCTTTGTACACCGAATATATAGTTACTGTGCTGGGAGTTAAATTAATTGCTCTAATAGGTAACAGAAAAACAAATAAAACACACCTGGGCAGCCAACATAGCAGCGTACGGAGAAGCTTCATCTCTGTCAGCCTTAACTTTCATTCCTCCAGTAACTCTAGCAATGGTTTCTCTATAAATAAATATAGTTAATTCAATTAGTTCCAACAGAATAATAAGTTAAAACAAAACATTTACTAGTCATCATACCTAAACCTATTTTTCTTGGTTTCAGAAACATAAATATAACAATCAAAATTTAAAAATTTATTTTCCGTTAATTATAAATGTAGTTAATTAAATTAACAAGCCAAATATTTGATGAAATAATTTTAGGAACTTTTCTAGTTTAAGGGAATATAAAATTTTACGTTTTTCATTCAAACGCCGTTATTTCAACGTTTCAAAAATGATTGTGCAAAAAGAAATTGACAAAAATCATTAGCAATTTTCGACATGAACCGCTATTAAAGTGTTAGTACAGACTCAGTTGCTGCATTTGCTTGGCGCCGTCGTTGCGCTCCACTAACAAGATTATTTTCTGACTGCTTTTAAGTGCAAATCAAACAACATAAGACCAATTCGCTGATAAAAACACGTTTTGCTAAGACAATGAGGTGATAAATGACAAATGCATTAACACATTACCACTACTGGGTACCGCTATATACAGATTAAACCATCGTTTTCAGCGATAAAAACAATACGTAATCCATACTTCAAAGTATAAAAGTTGCACATTCCCATGAACTACAATTATGCCTAATTTTGATATAGCAAAATACGATAAGCAAATACTACATACCTATTAGTCTTGTTTAACTATAAAGGCATTACATGTCGATACATATACATGCAATCATATTATTACAATTCGAACACTAATAAAGAGAATATTTACCTTCCAGATAAATCCGTAACGTGCACAAAAGTATCATTGAAGCTAGCGAAAATGTGAGCGACCCCATAGACCAATTCACCTTCTTGAACTTGAGGTCCCAACTGGACCACAGGCTCTTCCTTTTGAACTTTACCCTTTCTTGGAGCCATTTTTACCTAAACAAGTGTCAAATTATTAAAACAAATTTAAAAAATCTCTAGGTAATCAACAGGCAAAGTCAGCAAAATTGTGCCACATGGACTGCGGCAAACACAATATTTTTCAAACAGAAATCACTGTGTACGCAATATATGTAGCACGGACACATTAACTCCGATTCGGTGCGCGTTTGAAATAATATAATACTTGCATAGAAAATCCACTTGCCTAAAGTATATGTTATAAGATGTGCTTGGAAGTATCAAACAAATTGATCGAAAAACGTTCGGAAAAAAGACTTCGGCACTGCGATCAAATACTAAAAAGGTGGTGGTGAACCCGAAAATCGAGATCCTGAACTTTGAAAAGATTTGAGGTTATGTTGATTAAACCAATTGTGGCGTTACCAACAAAACGGGAAGGTATTTTTTATCTTTAATCTCTACAATCTACATGGCATATTTATTATACATTATAATATAATTATGCTATATTATAGCATCATAAAATAATAATTAATAAAATAGGTATACACAGTTAATACATATTCTTTATGTTTATCTTGTTGTTGTTTAGAATGTGAACTTTTTTTTTTAAGTTATGTTTACAGAATAAATCGAATAAATTACTTAAATTAATTGTTCAGTTAAAATTTTTTTTTTTTGTTATCATATTAAAGTATCGTCACAGAATAGATAAAATGATAACTTCAATTAAAAACTGTAATCACGACTCAATTATTACAATCGTTGACATATTAACCAGTTAATTAAATTTGTCCATCTCTATGGTATAGAATATGGACAATAAAAAAAAAAATGGTCCACATATCTTTGGCCCATATATTAATATTACTACTCTATTTGATATGGCCTAACCTAACCCTGTGGGCTGTAGTAATGAAGCTGATAAAAATATGAGCCGATATATTTTGATAACCTATAAAGAACTTTGCCGTTAAAGTTATAGTCGATACTTGTCCAGTTTGGTGAGTGGTTGGTGATAATAGCGAGTGCCAAGTGGCCAGTCTGCTCGATACGGAGACTGAATTCGAGGTTCCAAATTTTCGTGTTATTTACATTTTTTAGTGTTCAAATTTAAATTCTAGTTGAAAATGTCGCTGTCCGTCGAAATAGAAGAACCTGAGCTATTGAACTCGAAGAACTCTTGGTTGTCAAAATCTTGTCTTAAAAACACCGACAAAGTTAATAACCTACCAGTGTACGTATTTAGTTATTAATAATTATTATACATACAGTTACGAGTTATTGCCGAGTAATGATTGATTTTACTTATTGAGTGTAGATTTTTAAAAAAATTTTATCCGTTCTTTGTCTACAAATGAACTCGATTAATTTTTTTTACAATCTAAGTGGATGCCTACATAACTTTTTGAAAAAAATCAAATTTGATCTCTTTCTTCACTTGCTCGTTTTCTAGTTTTGTTTGTGCCATCAAACAGTAAAACACTGTTTGGTTTTATTAACTACGTATGCATTTGTAAACATAATCTTTAGGTATTATATTTATACATTTATGTTGCAGATTACCTGTTAAAGGTGAAAAGAATATTCTTGTTACTTCAGCTCTTCCTTATGTCAACAATGTTCCACATCTTGGGAATATAATTGGTTGTGTATTATCAGCTGACGTTTTTGCCAGGTAATTTTAATTTAATGTGACTAAATAATTTACAATATTTTTGACCTATTTAAAATTTGTATGTAAATGTTATGTATTTAGTATGTTTCAATAACATTGTGTTAATTTAATGTTCAGTACTCATGAGTCATGTTAATAGTTATGTTTATTGTTGTACAGTTGAAAGTGCAACACATTTTTTACGGTTCATTAAATAAATGTAAGCTTGTATTTGTAAATTGTATGGGAAATCATTCTTATGAAATGAATTGGATACATACGTCAAATTAATATTGTTTTTCTTACTTTATATTAGGTTTTGCCGATTGCGTGGTTGGAATACATTATACATTAGTGGTACTGATGAATATGGTACAGCAACTGAAACAAAAGCTTTAGAAGAAAAATTGACACCACAACAGATCTGTGACAAATATTTTGAAATTCATAGTGGAATTTATAAGTGGTTCAACATAAGTTTTGATCACTTTGGTAGAACAACATCCCCAAAACAAACAGAGTAAAATATACTTGTAAACATATTTATGACAATATTTATGGTGTACACTGTACACATTTATTTCTGGTTAATATAGAATTGTCCAAGAGATTTTCAAAGAAGTGCATGACAATGGTTATACCTCTACTGCATCTATGGAACAACTTTTGTGTGAGAATTGTGATCGGTTCGTACTTAACTAAAAACAATATTTTTTTAAAATCCATTTCAATATACTCATTGTTATAAGTCATAATGTTTTTAATTTTTTTTTTTTAGGTTTTTAGCTGATCGTTTTGTGGAAGGAACGTGTCCTTTGTGTGGTTATGAAGATGCCAGAGGTGATCAGTGTGATGGCTGTGGTCATTTAATTAATGCTACCGAACTTATAAAACCCAGATGCAAAGTCTGTCAAAAAAACCCTGTTGTGCGCAGTTCCCAACAACTTTTTATAAATTTACCCAAAATCGAAACCAAGTTAAATAATTGGGTTGAACAATCTAGCGATAATTGGTCCTATAATGCTAAAGTTATAACAAAATCTTGGATGAAAGATGGGTTGAAAGAAAGATGTATCACCAGAGACTTAAAGTGGGGAATCCCTGTTCCACTTGATGATTTCAAGTCAAAAGTATAGCATTTTTTTTAAAGTAAATTTAAAAATGTTAAAAAATTATTGTATTCCTTAAGTATGTTGTATGATTTATATATTATTATTTTAAAATGTTTCATTTATTAGAACTTAAAATCTCTTTATCAAAGTTTTATTAGATTCTTTTTGTTCTGATTATACCTGATCAGTGTGTTCATTTTTTAATATTGTATTAGTATAAAAATATAGTTAATTAAACAGTTAAATTATATTTTTACTTTTTATTTTTCAGTATGTACAACACATATTTTATACTTTTTCATAAAAATGTATATTTTTATAAATGCTTTAGTTTCTGAACTAAATTAAAATAAAAATGCTCTAAATTATTCTTTTTAAATGTTAATAATAGTCAAATTTGTAGGTATTTTATGTTTGGTTTGATGCACCAATTGGTTACATGAGTATGAGCGCTGCTTACACATCAGAATGGCGCAAGTGGTGGCAACCAGAAGATGATACTAAAGTAACATACTATCAATTTATGGCTAAAGACAATGTACCTTTCCATTCTGTTATGTTCCCAGCGTGTCTTTTTGCTACAGAACGTAACTATACCTTTGCCAACCATATAATGGCCACAGGTCAGTAATTACTTATTACAGATGCTAAATGCAAGAAATTATTAATTATTAACTCTTTTTGTACATTTTATGTTTTAGAATATTTAAATTATGAAGATGGTAAATTTTCTAAATCTCGGGGTATTGGAGTGTTTGGGAATGATGCTCAGAATACTGGGTTACCAGCAGATGTTTTTAGATTTTACTTGCTATTTGTTCGTCCAGAATCTCAGGATAGTTCATTTAGCTGGGCTGATTTAGCCACAAAAAACAACTCTGAGTTGTTGAACAATTTAGGGAACTTTTGCAACAGGTAAATAATAAAGCACACACATTTATATTTCATAATTTTTTTAAATTATTAAATAATTCTACACAAACACATCATTCATATGTATGTGATGAATTTCAGAGCTTTATCATTCTTAGAAAAGTTTTTTGATTGTGTAACTCCTACAATCCAATTAGAAAATGATGAACTCACTCTATTGGCTCTTGTAACCCGTGACCTCAAAGAATATACTAGTGTGTTGGAAAAAGCCAAACTTAGAGATGGCTTACGGCTTATACTTTCAATTTCTCGTCATGGTAATCAATATATGCAGTTACAAAAACCATGGGTATTGATTAAAGGATCAAATGAAGAGAAGTAAGTGGAAATAATATGTTCAAACTCTGTGATATTGATATGTTTAACATTTTTTAAATGACATATTTAGAATTAGAGCCGGTACAGTCATTGGGCTAAGTTGTAATTTAGTGTGTTTATTAGCCATAATGTTACAGCCTTATATGCCAAAAACTGTTGATACAATTGGAAAACAATTGAATGTCGATATTTCAACATTTTTACTGAATGACTTTGTGTCTGTTTTCTTACAACCAGGACACAAAATTGGAAAAGTATTATTGAAAGTACATGTAGATTGTGGTTGATATAGTTTATAATCAACATATTTTTATTCATTACTAGCCAGCTCCATTGTTTGAAAAAATTGATACATCAGTTGTAAACGAACTAAAAAAACGTTTTGCTGGAAAACAGAAATCTACTGAAAATGAAACAGCAGTTGCTCCTGGGTTGGATTTGAAGCTAATATCCAGTATTGAACAAATGGAGGAAGCCATTTCTAAACAAGTTTGTTCTCAAATAATTAAATAGTTAAAAACAAAATACGAAAGCTTAAAACCAAATAACCTTAGGTAAAATGTATAGAGAACTAAATTTCATTGGTAAGACTGAAGCTACCCAGTTATTTAAAAAATACACAGAACTATCTATCTCAAGGGAGCATAATACAAATTTACTCTCCAAATTGGATCCACGCAAACAATAATAACTAAAACAAGTTTTAATTTATAATAATATTTGTTAAACATTTTCAAAAATTTTTTGGCAGTTACTCGTTAGTTGTTTATCTGTACATTTTGTTATAAAAACAGTGGTTGAAAAAAGTTTAACGTGATTATACTCTTTTTTTCAAATGAGAACGCACCGTGTCGCGCATCGTTATCAAAGGCAAAACCACACGTGCGTTTTCATTTGAAAAATAGTATAGAAGCCTTGATTTTTTTTTCTGTTTACAAATTGTTGAGGTTTAGATTTTCCTGTTTCCAACATATCCTCCATTGATTTATTGACGCAATAAGGATTACAAAAATTGATTTTAATTTTTACAAAGTTACTTAAAATCAACTTTCTCAAATTGTATTCCCTTAAATTAGTTTTACAAATCAAATTTGAATAGTTAGAACAAAAAAATTAATAATGTAGAAAAGCAGATTTCAAGTTTGACTTCATGACAAACTTAAATCTATTTTCAGAATCTGTATTGCATCATTTGATTAATTAGTATGTTGAAAATGAGAAGCATCTAAATTTTTATAAGTTGTGTGTGATGGACAGGGCAAGATTAATGAGGCATCCAAACACCTTAAGTTCTTAATCTATTCAAATTAAACTTATTTTTATAACGTTAGGGTGATTTAATACGAACGTTAAAACAAGGAGGTGCTCAAAAAAGTGAATGGGAACCTTATGTCAAAGGATTATTGGAGATGAAAAAAAGCTTAGAACAGATGAGAATAGCATCTAATCCGATTTCCATTGTTGGTTTAGAGGAAGAAATTTCCAAACAGGTTGGTAATTTTACTATAGTTAATGTGTTACATTTTATGACGTTATATTGACGCATAGCATAAAATACTATTACCTACTGACACTGCGTGCAAATATTTTACTGTGAAGCCATTTAGGTTGTAGGCGCCCTATGTTTCATTATTTGTCTTGAGCTGCATATGTCGCCACCTACCATCTGAGTACCTAACCTAACCTATATAGCATCAATTTTCATGCTTGTATAGCGCAGAAAAAACTTTTGAAAACCATAGAGCAAAATCAAATCGTAAAGGGAAAAAAATAGACATTAAAAAAAAGTGTAAAATGATGTAATTTTTAAGTATATTAATATTACATTTAAAATCCACCAAAATATCAATCACAATACAGTAGTAATGCACTAGTACTTCTACTGCGGCACGGACACAACAAATTATTGTTATGTGTCACCGGCGGGCTTGTAGCAGCTAACATGTATAAACTATAGTCAGTTTGTTATAATGATTATTGTTTATGCTATGCTAATTATAATGTAAATAAAAATTTTTTTTATTTCGAATTATTTATTATAACATGCTTTGTTTTAATTGTGTATCTTATCATGTATTGTGTTATTTAGGGAGCCAAAGTAAGACAGTTAAAGGAAGCAAAAGTAGAAAAAAGTGATTTACAGCCAGAAATTGATTTGCTGTTACAATTAAAATCCAAACTTACAATTGCCAAAGGTATTCCAACTGATGATAGCAAAAAGAAAAAAGGAAGTAAAAAATAGTTTCAATATTTAAAATATTATTGCTATATTTTACTGTGTATGATTTTTGTTCCTTCTGTAATTAGTTAAGAATAAGAATAAATTATTTCGAGCCTAAATTGTGTATGTTACATTTTTTTCAAAATAAAATCATTTTTATAAATTATAGTATATTAATTAAATATTTAATTTGGCTCCTATCTTTAATACTCTTTAGTCTATTTACATAGTTAGTTTATGAAGTTAAATTACGATCATTTTGATGGGTTTATTGTTAACATTTTTCAAGAATTTTATTTCGGGGTTTTTTTCCAATAAGACCATAGTACTAATTAAATTTTTAAAACTGTTTTGGAATCATTTAAAAAAATTGAGGCATTATCGTAGCCTAGCAGAGTAAAATTTCATACAAAAATGTCTTGAATGCAAAAGCATTTCTTTACATAGTTTTGCTGGTTTTTATTAGGCTTTTTCATTTATTTTTGTACTTGAAATGAAAATATTCAATGTATATTCAGTTTTATTATGTGTGTTACACACAATGTAGTAAATTTAATCAATGATGACATTAACCAGATAATGTTTAGACTTGAGAAGACGTCTGGAGACATTAAGCAATAATGTATATTAAAATATAAAATATTTATATTATTGTTATGATAAAAAATAAGAAAACAGAAAACATGCACGCATTGATAACAAAATGCCTGTTTTTGCCGAGCACGGTAAAGTTGGACTATAACTAAAAATGTCCGCCGACTCGAAAATATCCTTGCTTAAAGTGCATATTGTGCCCTTATCATCTCAGAAATTTGGGGTAGTTTGGCCCTGATTGAAATAATTGATGGCATTGTCTAGTTAATATCATCATTGCCTAAATATCATCAATGGCGGTTAGATATAGTCTGGTTGCATACAGTGTGTAAAAGATATTATGATCAGATAGAAATCTAACACAACAATGTTCTAAGGAAAAACGTGTATTTGGTGTAGTTACACAAAACAAATTATTATAATACCACAAATTTGTAATTTCTTTCTATAATAAAAAATAAAAATTATAACATAGATTAACTAAAATTTGCCACACTTAACAGTAAATTATTAACTTCACCAATACATTAATGTGATGTGATATTTATTTATAAAAGGATCAAAATAAAATGCCCCAGTTTAATTAAAATATATTTGTAAGATGAAAATGATAATTGCTCAACATTCACTGAGCATCCTTTAGTTGAACATTTTCTTTTCCCTTGTTTTGTGGTCCTTTAATACTCGGTTCGTTACTTTGTACAATCTGGATTGGTCTCTCATTCTTGGCGTTTTCAATTGCCTAAAATGTATAGTAAAAAGTCAACTTTTTAATCAATCGCAAAAAAAAAAAAATCACTATTTTTAATGGCTGGGTGACACACGATGCATAGTACTCGTCATTAGTAAATAGATCTGGATTCTATTCATTAGCACTCGCTATTTAACCAATACCAAGCACTATTATTGACATTTAAACGGAAGGTTATATAGTGCGAGTGACAAGTACTACTCATTGGGCATAAAAGTTATAGAACATAATATTATACCTTTTTTGGTGCTGCAATACTCAAAACCCCGTCTGATGATAATGTAGAAGTAATCATGTTGGGATCAACATTGTCAGGTACTTGGTAACGTCTAGTAAATTGGCGTGAAATGAAACCATGTTGGTCGCTACGTTCTTCATGTTTACCATCCACTACTATATAACCATCCGCGATCTTTACAGACACTTCATTCGGCTTGAACTGTTGAACATCCAAATTCACCTTAAAATTATTTTCGTCATTTTGAATGTGCGACAAGCCACTTGTTGACGCAGGATTTAAACGCCAGGGTCTTAGAACAGGACAGCGGTTAAATTCAGCAAACTCTGGCCGTAATATTAAATCGTCGTCAAACAATCCCAGACCAAAGTGCTGGTCATACATGGTTGGTTGAGCCAGTTTTTCCAATAAATACGGTAAAATGGCCATCTACAAAAATGAAAAGTTAAAAATCATTTTATTATTTTAACATAATATACTTTTAGAAGCCAAAACAAGTCATACAAAAATAAATCAAGCACCCAAACTTTTTGGTACTCAATAAAATAAATCAAGCTAAATGAAGTTTAGGCATAGACAGGCACAAATAGTCAACAATTTAAGGGAAACAAATTCATAGCTACTAAAAAGAAAACTAAGCCGGTTTCCTTCGTTCCGCCTGTAAGAAGCATTAAAAATATCTGATAAAGGTGACTCTACAGTGTGCCAAAGTAATGAAAAGTATTTAAAAAAATAAGACCAAAGGCAGGCAAGTAAATTCATAACTTAAAATGGCTATAACATCTAAATTGAGTGCAACAAACAAACAAATGTCAAATTTGAATTGCCCCAGCGTTCTCTGCGTCAAAAGCAGACCAGTTTAAAATTAAAAAAATTATAAATTGTGCTTGGATGGGTAAAATGTATTTTAACGTATTAAATAGGTACCTCAAAAAATGGAAAATAACATATTTAGGTAAATGTGCATAGCGTGCGCTTAGGAGAGGGATGAAATTTCCTACAAAAACGGGCCACTACAGGAAAAACTGTCATTTCACCCCGGATCAAACAGATCAAAAGGATATTGAAATAATTTTTTTTTTTAATTAAGAAACATTAAATAAATGTCGACGGTTACAAAATTATTTACAAAAAATTCCTATCAATACACACACAAATTATTATTATAATATTATTATTGTATAATAAGTGTTTAAGTTTAATTGAGTAAGTATCATGGGTAGATTTGGTTAGGAAAATTTTAGTGAGCTGAAGAGATAATTGTTTTTAAAAAGGAGTTTACAGTCGTAGCATTAAACGAGCAGATGACAATAATTCGTTAGAAAAGTTGTTCGGATAAAAAAATATAAATATACGAAATACGCAAATATCGAACAATCATAATTACAAAATGAAAAAATAACAATTAGAGTAATAACAAAAAATACGTACTTTAATCGATTCGCTGACCAAAATAATTAGTGCAGTAGGAGAAGTTTGAATTCAAATTTCCAGAAACTTTACCGCTCGAAATTCAAAAATTTATATCAGACGACACGACGTCGCACAAGTGACGGTTCGGTAAACACTAGCGTCCCCGTTGCCGGCCGTCGCGTATTTATTGGACGCAGAATGTTCGAGAACGTTCAGTGGTTCCAAACGTCGACTGTTCTAGAAACGTCTAGACTGAGCTCGTCGACACGGACACCGCAAAATACGATTGAAGAAATGTTGAGAAAAACATTTTCACCATAAATATTTATCGAAACAATTTACATTTTATTATACACAAAAAACGTCATTGTTGTTGTTTCGAGAAGTGTTGCAAAACATTCAATCAAAACCTATATTAATGTACATACTTCAATAAAGCTTTAGTTTTTGAATTTTGAATCTCTGCGGATAAATACTAAATGCACTTTTAAAGCATTTCATATAAATTGTTTGTTGATAATTTTTTGGTATTTGTATAGTTGTTAAAAACGAACAATTTTTTTTTTTTTAAATTTAATTAATATGTAAGAAGTTATAGTACTTTTATTTATAAATAACTAGGAGCTGTGTATTTAGCTAAGAAAAAGTACCTATTCTAGAAACGTCTAGACTGAGCTCGTCGACACGGACACCGTAAAATACGATTGAAGGAAAGTTGAGAAAAACATTTTCACTGTAAATATTTATCGATACAGTTTAAATTTTATTATACACAAGAAACATCGTATTGTTTCGAGAAGTGTTGGAAAACATTTTGAAACAACTCAATATCAAATCAACAATCCTTTAAAATGTATAAAAAAACTTTAAAGTATTTGATCAAATGAAGTATTGAAATCTATAGTTTCAGGAAAGAGTAATACCTACTATTACTACTACTACCTTATTACGTATTTGTTATAATATTAAAACATGATGTTACTTTTTGACTCTTTCTATAATGTGTATACTATATAGTTATTACAAATCAAAACTGTGTAGGTACCTATATTAATATACATACTTCAATAAAGCTTAAGTTTTTGAATTTTGAATCTGCAGATAACTATTAAATGCACTTTTGAAGCGTTTCATATAAATTGTTTGTTAATAATTTTTTGGTATTTGTATTGTTGTTAAAAATGAACAATTATTGTTTTTAAATTTGATTGATATGTAAGAAGTTATAGTACTTTTATTTAAATAAATAGGAGCTGTGTATTTAGCTAAGAAAAAGTGCCTATTCTGTTTTGTTTCCTCCAAGATGTGTTCAAACATCAAAACATAGTGAGAGTACAAATTTTTTTTTTTTACTATATATAAGTAGAGTATAAGTATATATAAGTAGAGTTGGCTTTTAACAATACTACAAAAAAGTCACAAACAGTAGGTTTGTACTAATTAGCTTTTAAATAATTAAAAATTTTAACTTTTATCGTTATTGAATATTTAAATTATCATGCAGATGATGTACAATATGTATATATATATATATATTGTATGTATAAAAATAATAACCTAATGTTATGTTGTAAGTGAAGTTGAAAATTTCAAATTGTGCATTTAGTCATTATTTTGATAGACTAAAGTAAACTTTTCCGGGCACCCAAAATATTCTAAACAACATTTAAGCAAAAATGACAACTTGTTAAGATTAATGAATGCATTTTCATAGTATACTATTAAATTATTTTATTATTATTATTTTTAACAACACAATATACTTCTCTGTCGAAACGCTACAGACAATTTAGAAACGCTGTGAGGACTTTAAGAAATCTTAAAACAGACAATTTTAGTCTTTTCGATACCAGGGGCGTATAAACTGGTACGATGCTGCGCATTTCTAGGCGCAAGGGTTAGACAACATAGTTGCACTCAGTAATCTGTAGGCTTTTTAAGGAGTAGTTTTTACGAGTACTATTTATTAATATTTATAATCACATTTGTTTTTTATGTCATGATTGAATTTGGGTGGGTCACTGATTTGGATTTTGCAGTATAACTATTGTACTATTATTGTACCATTAACTTTATAATAAATAATATATGTAAGAAATTACACATCAAAGCATTCTGAGCGAGTCAAAAAAGTTGATGTTTAGTATTAGTTGGAAACATCATTCTATGAAGCGTAGTAATAAAAAACAAAAAAATTTCATAAAATTAAAAATGTATAGTATAATAGTACCTGTAAATGTATAAATGTTAAAGCATGCTACATCATTTAGCTATAGCTAGCATGGTTTTGTTCAATAATAATAAAAAAAAATCTTAGTTATAAAAATATGAACAAAAAATTTAAAATATAATAAAAAGTTTATAGTTATGTTAGAATGATCAAAAAATTAAAAAAAAAAAATCAAAAAATTAAATCATACATTTGAATAGTAAAATTACATCAGTTAAATAAACGTTAAAATACAAAGTTTAACTTCTTGAATGTTCTTGTGATGTTTTTAATTCGTTCAGTTTGTCAATAGTCATTATTAATTTTCTCCTTGGACCAAACAAACTGCAATAATAGAAAAATAAGAACAATAAATCACCCAGACTCCTCAGCATATTTTCGTAGAACTAGGCACACATTTACTTTTTTCCGCTACCATAACACACTTAAAGTTTTATAAAAAAGGAAAGTAGTACAAAATTTGTTTGAAATGAAATTTCAGAAACAAATTGTATTAAAAATTATAAAAAAACATGAATAAGTTTCATAAATACCTTCCTACTTTTTTCCTAGTTGAACAGCAGTTATGTTAATGAACACATTAGAAAAATATGAATGTTTCAGTAATAGAAAAATAAATATTATTTAATGTTCAACATTTTAGAACTTTTGATTAAATCAATGTCAAACTATGGTTTCACTCTTAAACTTACGTTGCTACAAATGATAAATGAACAAACAATTGACACACGTCATATCTATATATTTTAAATTAATTATCAACTATTATAATCATTATTTTATAACTATTACATGTACATACAATAGAAATTAATACTTGAGTTGTACTTGTAAGCGAATTGTTTTGTAAAAATATAAAAATAAATAAACAATGTACAAGTATCATAATTGAATATTTGAAACTTTCTTCCTCGTCAATCAGCATTCAAACAAAATATAACAAAATATGTAAGTGGTAAGTAGGTTTGTGCATACAGAAACAGATTAAAAATGTCAAAAAATTCAAAATTGTGTTATGTTGTACTCACTTTATCCCGATATCTTTTAAATCTTGTTCGGATAATTTTAAAAAGTCATTGTAATTGATGTTTTGTTGATCAAATACCGGCCAGTACTTTTCTAGTGACAGCTGTTTTAGAAGTTTTTCAACATGATAATCTAGAAAAATTGGTTAGAAATTCGGTCAGGTTTGTAATAGTATTATGATACACCTACATGAAATATAATGTTATACTATAAATGAAAACAATACAGTGTATAATGCGTGTTCTCAATTCTGTAAAATATACCTAAGTTTTCGTCGTGTTGTTGTTCATTTGAAACGTTTATAAATTTATTTGTCCGCATGGTCTTTGTATTAACGTTGTTGTCATTATTTTTGCCACACTCGGATAACAACTTCATTATTCTTCGGAATCCTTTGGAAATTGCAGTCATGGTCATTGTTCTGCCAAAACTATCACTATAAAAAAACCATCATTTTAGTGAATTAAGAAGTTACATTGAAAAACATTTCAAGTACACCTAGTTTAAATAATGATGGTATACCAGTAGCTTATTATCATTTATCATACACTATTTCATTGTGAGTGGGTTGTAATTTGTACCTAATAGACAATTTTAACGCAAATTTTGTCGAGTTTAATAATTTAATGAAAAATAATTGCATAAATCATAAATTGGTTGACAGTTAGGATGCTGCAATTACAATCCTACTCAATCACTAAATTATTAGAATTGATATGAAATTTAATATTCAAACATTTTTTACTACACCATTGACAATTGACACAATATTATGACGTGTTCTCATGCGCCGCAATGTACTTGTAACAATAAATAAAATTATAACCTACATTTTGCTGTAGAGTGGTAACTACTTTTTGTTCTACTTTTTTCACATTGTTTTTAGGAGCCGAATTAGTAGACAAATATACTTGTACGTTGAATTATTAACATTTTATAGCTCGTTCGCAAAACATTAATTATTCATCATAATTTGTAAATATAATTTAAATGTTACTCAAATTTAAGGCGCTCAAATGATACATTCGTCCAAATTTACTGGGCTCAAAATTTTCATTGATTAATAATTGCGAACATGAAACTAAAACTTCCAATCCATCCGAAGCTGTGACCCACTTCAAAGCAAAGTCACTACAAGCTGTGTTAGGTAACCCACCCAATCACAGTAGTCATTACTTCCTTTTTCACACCCGACACTAAGGAGGGTTTGCTCCTCGCAAAGCTTCAAAAAATGGACTTGTTTCAACAAATGAGGTGTCGACCGATTCGTTATGATCACAATTCACATTATGTGTTATAGACTAAATTAAGTTAATTTTTACGGTGTACAATTAGTATTTTCTGCTGATCGTCTAGACCAAATAAATGCGTTACAGTAACAGAAGTTGCCTACTTTGAGCTGCTAAAAGGTAACATTCCAAATGTTCCCTCGTATATATATAGAAGACCGATTTCAACTAACGAGATGTATGTTAGTTTGTAAGCATTTTGGGAGGGATTCGGTGCATAAGCGGCTATTAAAGACAAACTCCTACTCTTAAAAATATTAGAGGCTTACGATTTTAATTAAAATAATCAAAGGTGTGAAATAAAAATTACGTATATCGCGTGTATACTCGACTTATTCTGAATCTTAAAATTCATTACGATACACGTACATATTTTGTCTCTAAAACCATTGTTGATAAACGAGATATTGGAAAGATACTCATATTATATTCAAGACTATTTCGAATTACAGAAGAACGAACGGTATTTTTAGAAAAAGTTAAAACGTATTTTGAACTATTTCACCGCGCGTTATTCTCTTACACCACTGTCGATGAAATATTTAGTACAACTAAAACAAATTATTTTATCCGGATCTTACGGTCGACGCTCAAAAAATATGACACTTAAACTGTAGTGCGATTAACGTACAAAATACAATTTGGATCACACAATTATTATCTACTATAAAAAATAACGTTACTAACACAACGTTGGAGTTTGCTTTGTTTTCTATGAAAAACTCCAATATATCATCCTGGTTGTACAGTACCGCGTAAAACATAGCCGTTCTGCCCAATTTATCGGCATTCTCCAATACGTCACTCTGAAAAAAAGTTATTGAACACGTTATTTTTTTTTTTTGTAATTCCGAGAACGCGATTCGGCGTCGTTTAGTTGTACGTATTATTTTATATACGTACAGTATAATTGCACGTTATACAGCGAGCACTGTGTGACAACAACAACAACAACAAGCTTACTCCTCGGCTGCTGTACCCACCCCGCGCTCATTAATTAGGAGGAGCCTTCAGAATGCGCACGGAAACGCTTAACGATACAATTACGCGCCACAGTCTGTGGTTACCCGTTGCACCCGTTCTCAATTACCGCCGATTGCAAAAATGCGAATGTGGATAAATTTGTCTTCTTGGGTATACTGGCAAACGTACCCACCACCAGTTGTTATAGTGTATGATACGTCCGACTCAAATACTACTACATACTACATACCGACGAGGATAAAAAAGAAAAAAATCAACTCAATTGTACCATTAGAGAGACGTTATAACCAGTTAATCCCTCTCCCCGCTTTACGTAAATCATTTACACGTAAAAAAAATTTATAATATGCACTACTACTGGTTGTTCTCTGGAGAGATCTCTGACCATTAGACGGCGATCGCACAATGGATCATCTGAAACGATTAATATAAAAAAAAAAAAAATGAAATACGTATATGGATGTTTGTCACGAATATCACGAGAGTAGGTGCAGCTCGTTCCAAGACACGGGGGAAGCCTATGTAGTAGTAATACCGGTGGGAAAAATTAATGTGGACAAAAGAATGCAGACGTGGAAAAATAAACACGCCCGTTAGTTATTGTTATTAGTTACGTGGTAGTTATCGCTTTTTCGTTCAATAATTTGACGATGTGTCGTACGAAATTTTTATAAACGATACTTTTCAAATTTTGGATAGATTCATTGCGCTCGCCGTCATGACGGGAACGCGCGCATTTTTGCGTACTACAGAGAGAACGAAAGCGCATTATTTTTTTAAACTAGGAACATTTTTTTTCGCATTTTTAGATTATTTCTAATAAAATTAAAAACAAAATTTTCACGAAGTTTTTAATCAACGGTGAAATCGATCGGAGCACTTAATTACGAAAGAAATAAAAAAAAAAACATTCAAAAGTATTATACGTGTACATTATATGTATTTTTAATTTTAAAATTTTAAGTTACGCGCTTTCACGAATAAAAGGTTAGTATTTGAAAATGCGTATTTTTTCACGTATATTTTACAGTTTTTAAATGCGTATTTAAGCGCTTATATTTTCAAGTCCCGAACCCTACGGAGTTATTGTACTAACTTATTTACATTTAAATGTACTTCGACAAAAAGTTCATGCTTTAAAATACTTTAGATAATAAAAAAATCATCGAACAAATTTTAGTCAAATCTGAATTTTAATAATACGTTTTTTAGTTTTCGGTGAAACGATCCCCAACCTAAATGTTCGCTTTTTGAACATCTCGTCTGATTTTTGTCAATCTAAACGATTCTTACTACGTTCGGAGTTTAAACGTCGCATGTTTTTATGTCGAAAATATTTCTACTAACTAAGTACGTTACTAAAACTAACTATATTGTTAGTGTAGACTATTATAGTCGCGTTTCGAACAATTACGTTAATATAATCCACATCAACTCTTGAGAACTTTCTAAAGTTTTTTTTAAAACAAAAAAAAACTTGAATTTCGTGTGTTAAAAGTATTTTTAATCGAGTATAAAACCTAGGGTTTATAATTTATAATAATAAAAAAAAAAAAAAAAACGGTGATATTAAACTTTAAATTCGAAATGGAATTGAAATTATAAACAGCAATAATAATAATAAAATAATAATAGTAAATTTGATGATTCATCTAAATATTTATGGAGAAACAGCTGTTATAAACCATCTTATTCAACCGATTTTTAATAGTAGATATGGTAGGTATATAGTATTATTTATTGTTGATAAATAATTATGGTTTACATAAAAATCTTGTGACATAACATCATAAAAAAAACAAAAAATTACAGTTATGTACACACGTTTAATATTCATATACCTACAAAATAAAATAACCAGCAACGATGTGATACCTACACGCGTTATTATTTTTATATTTATAAAACTTTATTTAACAGTTATAAATTGTAACCAATGATTTCTATGGTTTATGCGTTGAAAAAATGATTGTTTTTCCTATCCCACTTCTCTGTATTAATAACAAACATAATATATTATACCAAATGAAAAAAAAAAAAAATTAAAAACAGGTAATAAGCACAATACACATAATATGTGTGAATCGTTTTGATATCGAATTAAAATAATGACCTATACAATATTACGTATTATTATACAATTTAAATAACATTTTACAGAGATCTGTAAGACTCCATTGCATTATTTTTCCTTTAAATAATTCTCAGAAATTGTCGTCAATCCTCAAATAATGCTTTAAATATTGCCATCGCATCAGCTAAAAAAAATCACCCTACCTATAGCAGCAGCCTTTTGTAAACCGTGGATTTAATCATGTTTGATGTAAATAATATTGTTTTTACATAAATACAGGTATGACTATATAATGTTTTTCACAAAATTATATTTGTGATTTTTTTTTCTTTAAAAATACCTGGAATATAATATAATACTATAGGAAAAGCAACCATGCTCCATGAATTTAATTTTTATGCACCTAGCGCTTGTGTTTTTAAATTACAAAAAGTATTATAAAATATGTCTTGAATATACCATGAACCCGCATGACATTTATAGCATCATAAAACTCAATGTTATATACTATTGGCAATACATGTTATTTAGTTTTCTTATAATTTTACACATGCAGAATATGATTGAGTCATGCTAATAACATTTGATTAAAAGTTATTTAAAAACTATTTAACTATTTTTGTAATGTTTAAATACATTTGCGAAAACCACATTTTAAAACATACCTACTAAATTCAATTTTCAAGGTACTTCTAAATTATACTTTTTTTTTTTTTTTTTAACGTTTTGATTACTAATTCCTAATGACTATATTGATCTAGTACATTTTAACCACGTTGCATGTTACCAAGTTTAACAATATAACTCCTAATCATAAATACTATATTAAAAGGAAACTAAGTAAATGTCCATATCTAAGTCTTATTCTTCAGGTCTTTCAGTTTTCCGACCGGTTTTGCCTTCCTACAACTCTTCTCCATTGCTCTCTGAATTTTATTTTCTACAAATTTTTTAAGTCCAGTACTCCACATTCCAGTGATATAAAATTCGTTCTAGGTTTTCTTCTTACTTTTTTCCCTGGTATAATTCCTTCTAGGACTACTTGCATCACGTCTCAAAGTATGTCCCAGCCATTGTAGTTTTTTCGTAGTTATGGTAGGTAAATCTCTAAGTCAAACAAAACAAACGACTAATCGGATAAAGTTCTTAAATCATAACAACATCATGGATAGTTTTAGCAAAAAATTCAATTTGACAGTTTAATAAAAACATGGTTTCTATTGAGTGTTAAATATTCAAACTGATAGCATTTCGATAATATCTTTTCTGGGCAATTAAACCTGTAGGTGGACATATTATGATTCATGAATATAATTGAAAATCGTGTACCTATTTCGCCTTAGTATTATGAAACATTATATTAGTATATTGTAAACTTCTCAACGTGGACTTCGATTTAAAACACCTCAGCAACTAATTTCTTACTTGTTTTATATATTTTTAAACTACCTATCTCTATGGCAAGTAAAAACTGGTATAAAACAATAAAACGTGACCGTTTTCTATTGTCTGTATGTATATTGTACATATTTCATTTTTTTTTTTTTTTATGTATATATAGAGTATAATAGGAACTACTAGTATTCTTCAAGGATAGGTGACATTTATCTATATTATGCACCATGCAGTGTACAGCCCCCTACACGAAGATTTATTTCATACATTAGTCATAAAATGTGAACTTCCTAAACAAAACCTACAGACTATACAGTCTCCGTATAAACTGTCGGTAAATCATCAGTAAAATGTTCAACACAGAAAACCTCGGTTGAATTTTAAACATTGAAAAAATTATACATGTATGTATAAATCTTCTATTTGTCCGATGAACTCGGTTTTGTTTCATTTCAAATTTTATCGTAACAATCGCAGAATGATTGATTCGAGTTGACTGGTGTTCTTACCGGTGTTTATTGTCGTTTATTTTTTAATAGTCCAAGCCTGATGATTAACCGGAGATAAGAGTGGTCATTTACATAGTTCAAAAAAACAAAAGTTTCCTCATTGTATTTCTCATTACTCATTAGTTAAAATATGTATTTTTAGTTGCGGAAGTGTTTGATTACAAGGAGCCATTTATATACAAGTATATCTAATTAGTATAGTTATTTAAGAACGCGAATGATTGAAAATGTAAACAATCTAACCTAGTATGTAACATTAATTATTAATTTATATTTAATTTTACTATAAAGTAACTGATTACAAACAACTCGTGCCTAACAAGTATGTATATACCGCGGTAAATGAATTAGGAAATAGTAAAACATCTTTTTATGGAGGTAGGGTTTTAATTTTTTACGTGGTAATGTAGCCAAGAACCGTGTAATGATTTTAAAATTATGCGTTTTTTACATTTTTTTTTCCAACGAAACCACAATAACTGCTCCAATCTTTACACTCAAACCTATTTTCTGATAGAGCTATAGTTGATGGAATGGTACTATGAGAGCTTGTTATGGCCAAAAGACTACCCAAAAATTAATTAGTAAAAACAGTAAAATTTACGGAAAACGAGTTTTATAAGAATTATTTTTGTCATTTTTCTTACAATATATAATCGAACAAATGACTTGAAACTCTCACACAAATTATAAACTGGAGTATGAAAATTTTCTAAGTTTTCCAACCTATTTTGAACTGATTATAGAACTCTGAAGTCTGAACTTTGAAGTCATAGAAAATGTTACGATTTTTGTGGGTTTTCAATGATTTTCTTAAGTTCGACAACCCTTTAGTCAGTCAGTATGACGTGTCAAATCTAGTACATATAATACAAATTTAACCCACTTGACATTGCGCGATAGAGCTATAATTTTACTATAACAGCTTTGTTTGTGGTACAATGTGGCAGACACAAATGGGGGGTTCTCATAAGGGGTTAAGGGACTGAACAGATGTAGAAAAATAAAATTGAATAAAAAATTTTTTTTTCAAAAACATCGATATAAAGTATATTCAATGTTATAGTTTAATTCAATCTTGTATGAAACGTAATATCACTCCTTATAATAATTATTATATATTACCCAAAATGTACATAAAACTAATCATATAATTTTAAAATTTTGTGGCGGGAATTATGAATGTATAAGTTTGAAGATAATATAATAAGGCAAATGGAGTTAAATATTAATTAAATTCAACTAACTAAAACTTTAGCAGTTATCACCGTTATGTTATATTATTCCATTTACGGATTCGGTGTTCTTAAACGTTTCTGGACTCACTGCAGTGTACCTACCTTTTATGTTTTATACCTACTATCGTGAAACGTGGTGTTCTCTTTTACAGTTTTACACGGCTGAATTTTTCAAGAAACGTGACAAATTACAATATTATTACCTACCTATCATTGTTTCTGGATCCATCTTCATGTATTTTATAAAATGTCCTAAGTTTTACATAATATATAATAAAATCATACTACACGTCCAACTTCTACTGCAGACAGTATAAAATATAAATCTTTATCGGGGTACCTACTAAAAAAAATTTTTTTTTGTGTTTCGACAGTTCCGATGCCCACAAGTGTGCTAAAGATATAATTACATAGTGGTCGAACAAAATATTATATCGATAGCCGAGAGGTTTTTTGGATAAAATGTTGCTATATACACGCGACTATATTATATGGCTGTGTACCATCATCATAATAATATTATGTAAATTACGTGAAGCCAAAATACAACTTAACTATAGAAGTCAGAGCATCATAAATAGCCATACAATAATAAACAATGTGTGCAGGAGATCCTACAAAATATTATATAAAATCATTTTTATTATTTGTATTCACGCGGTTAGTTGATAAGTATCTGCATAATATGGTTTTTGTACAGCCAAAATGTTATTTTTAGAAATACGACTTTGGGCAAACATTATTTTATTATTATATTAGTTTACGTATAGGTAAACTGTAATTTCATAAGCCGTAGGTACGTCGTTTTTAATAAAAAAAACTCAGTCAAAACTAACACTTCGGCACATAAATTATGGAATTACGAATTTCAAACACAGTCCTATAGTTGATAAAAATTGTTCGTAACATTGCGAGAACACATTTTCGTGTAAGCACGTACAAAATATTTGAAAAATATCTGATCGGGTTGAAGAAAAAAAAATCTCTCATCCGCGACTATATAATACGGATTATTGTTATACACTATTTTAAAGTTAATTTGATCTATTATAGGGCTATATATAGATAGCTTTAAGTTTGTTTAAAAATTCTAACGCTATCGTTTTAAATTTTACATAAAACTAAAAAAATAATGATAACAAAAATACTCCAATAAGTAATAAAACAGCTTATAAAAGTGAAAACTTACCGTACGACTATACAGGTATTTATACTTGTAAATTATATGAACATAAACGTATATAAAGTTAATTTTATATTTGAGTTAAAAAAATAAAAGAATACGTCTTAATAAAATAATATACAGTATGCACAACTTAAAATTATTCGATAGGTGCATCTATTGACTTTATAATAATATTGTAAGATCAATGGTACATACCAGTCGTACCTATACAGATTAGGGCATTAAACGTTCTACCAAATACCGATTCACTTCAACTCCCAGTGGAATTAATTGTTTACCGATTCTAATGACCATCATCTTAATTATTACCGTCTGCATGTTTGAAATTTTTAAAGAATGCATGTGTTCGTTGTAGACTAAAAAAACTCAAAACCTTGGCGAACATTAATTAATTGGTTTCTTTCACAACTGCAGCATTGACTTTGAGTAAATTTTCGACGAGTTTGTCAATTCGAAAAAATGGGCAATAGTTTAATTATATTAAAGAAAACATTTGTTTGTTTTTCATAAACTAGCCGAACTCAAAAACGTATTTCTACTTACGTGAAATGTTTTTTTTACGATGGATACGTTGCCGGACATTGTCGCGATCATTAAAGGTGTTTGCTTATCATTGTTAATCGCGAATAACGTCGTCGGATCTAAATCCACGATGCGATCAACTAGCGGTTCATTTCCATAATAGCAAGCGTACATCAAGCAAGTCCATCCTTTTTTGTTGGCCGTATGCAAATGTTTGCTAGAAAATAAATTAAGCTGACGTAAGCAACAAAAATCAAAATATAAAACAAAGCTATTCTAACAGAGTTGTACACAATTTAAAAAACGGTAGACATAAGAGCTCAATGGAAAAACATAATAAATAGGCAGTAAAATATATATGTATACACATGCTTTTTAGTGTAAAACTTTTAGACAATTTTTATTATTTTTATACCGCGGTAATCAAAATAAAACGTTTAGTTACATAATATTGATTTTAACGTGTTGAAATGACGAAATATCATAATACTAAATGAACATAGTGATATTATATAGATCGTTACTGATAAAGAATAAAAAAAAAATATTGTAAATAAAACTAAAAATATGATAATATGCTGATTTTTTTCGTATATCAATTATTCTACTTAAAATTCATTTGTGTTGGGTACAAATAGAAAAGTCAGCGTTTTAGGTAAACACCACATTTTTAGATGTAGAACATTATGGGTCCGTGTGCTAGTGTAGTAAGAAATAAGTATATAGCTTTAGGCTTGGTGGTAGACTGCAGTGTATAATTTCTTGTCAAAACATTTTCGAATGTATATACGTAGAATTACTATTTCAATGCGGTAACATACATATTAAATTACTATGATTTGAATTAACTGTAACAATTATGTTGTCATTCAAGAATACGTACAGCAGAAAATAAACGCAACACAAACTATAATTATATATTTTTGAACAGTTTCTATACCCACGATCTGACGCACCGACTTGAGAAATTTCAAAGACCGCTGAATAAAGACTATACATGTATATATTCAATCATAATTATAACAACACATACGAATCAAAAGATTTATTATAATAATATTATACTATTCAGTGTTTTCAAATTTATTGACTGCTTTACGTGTGAATACCAGTATAATTTATTTTTTTTTTTTTCCATTAGAATAAAATGTTTTGTAATACATATAATTTGCATAGTTAGTTAATTAATTATGCCTACACGTATGTAACTGTATTGTTTTTACAATATTATTTTACCTGCAGTCGTTTATAATAACAATAATAATTACTATTATAAAACATTTACATATATAATATAGAGACATGTAATATTAAGTTCTCTACGTGTAGTTTTCTCAAGCGAAACATACCTAAACATTTAAATAATCAAATGTATACAACACTCGTTCGTTTAAAAAAAAAAATTCAAACAGAAATTATTTTAATCAACAGACAAACACACAAAAATTTGTGAGTAGATCTCTATCTTGAGAGGAACACCGTTTTAGACTGATATAAGTATAGCCAGTATATAGACGTTCTAGGAAACGGTTTTAGTCGAACTAACAGTGAATAAAATAATATTTAAATATTTTTTAGCTCAAAAATTAATACGTTTTTGTTTGTCCCTTACACGCATTATAATACATTTTAGTTACATTAAACAATTTTAAGAACTAATACAAAAGAAAATAATATGTTGTGTTAATAGTTTGTGTTGGAATTTGTGTCGTTTTGAATCTTTAAACTGAATAAACTAAAAGAAGTGTAGTGACTTCGTTTTGGAGAAAGGTCTCGGCCAAAGTCACAGCTTTGTGTGGGTAACTCTGAAATATACATTCTTGAAGTTTAAAATGTTGTAAGCAATGGTTTGCTTACGAAAAAATATACGATTCTAAGCAAACAAAATAAGCCAAATAACCTGCACCAAGTTGTAACTTGTAAGTATTAAAACGGTCGAAATTTTTTTGAAACTTTTATCTGGTTTTGTGGCTCCGTCTATTGTTTTTAAACAGGTATTTTATTCATAAAAAAAAAAAAATCGATTACGAAAAAAATAAATCGAAGTATAAATTTTCCTATTTTGCGTGTCCAACTGCGCTTTAGAATAATATTATAAGCCCAAAGGCAACACAAGGTTAATTCCAACGACAGTCAAGAATATATAATTATTATAACAAAAAAAACTGCACTCGTATAGTCGGTTTCAAGTGGTTTTGCACTACTTATACTCTATAACTCTCAATTTCGAGATTAAACATTTTTGTTCCTAGGGCGCAGGTATAACCATTCAATTCATTCCACGAGCCTAAAAATCATGATTTACCAGAGACTAAAATATTCATATTTTCGTATTAGATATACACACTTTATATTTTGTAGTGTAATAAACTAGTTTATTACGGGAGTCTTATTCCTTCCCGGCCCGGATCAATCCGTTAAAATATTTATAAAATGCCCGCATCGAATTAATGGTCTGTATTTTTGGATTTTGAGATTTAAAATGAAAATTGTTTTCTGTGATCCGCCGGAAGGTTGGTAAAAATGCTTCGATTTTCACAAAAGTGGTGCCAATGATTGAACAGTGCGGGGCTTAGATAGTAAATATTATACAAGATTACATTTTTTTTTTTGGAAATTTCGGTCAGTTTTTTTAGGTCTTACACAGAATAGATAAATGTTTCCGACAACAAAGTTTTTTTGGAAACAAAAGAAAATTTGAAAACCGTTGAAAATTAGTTTTTTTTAATTTTTTTACAATAAATCTTCTACAAACGACGGTTGAAAACAATTTTTACAATTTTACTCCTGTTTTGACTATACCTACAACATTAATTACGAGCTAACCTACAAATTTTTCGTAAAGTGAGAATTTGATTGAACGATATCAAATCATTGATGAGCGAATAGTTTGAATTGAAAAAAAATTAACGGTAAAGCAATACTTCAGTGCTATTTGAAAAACGGAAACTACACAAAGTTAAATAATTCTGGTTGAAGTGTATGTCGATAATATTTTATAGTACATTTATTATTATTATTGTAAGGAACCGGGAGATTCCTGAAGTATGCGGTATATTAAACGGTACCCATGTTATTATACATATTATTTTTTGTACGGCAAGATCTGATCTCTAATGCACCACTAATCGTTATGACGTTATAAACATTATTAAATTATGATAATTACGCCTACACGGACGCTTATATATATATATGTAATACTGGTATATTCATGTAAGTTGGTTTTATTGTCACAAAAAAAAAAAAAATAATATAGGAATATTCCCGTACGTATATTATTATTATAGTATCCACGTATTATATACATAAAGTTTCGAAAACCTATACATATTATATTATGTGTTCTTTCGTGTGCGCGCGCGCAAAATTGTGAACTGAAACAACCCACAGGCAAAACAAGCGAGTAAAAAAATTGAAAAAATGTATAAAATATGTACTTAAAGCCAGGGGTCATAACTCTCTACGTATATTTATGTATAGGTACACACTTCTTCCCGTTTTAGACGATTGCCCTTGAGAAACGTTGGAATGCAGTGAGATATTAATCGGAACGCTGCAGACACCAGCAACTGTACAATACACATTAGTTATTATTAAATGCAAAATTTAATTTGTCCCCAAAGTCGACACGTCTTCGACTCGTGACATAAGGCCTTTATTCCGATAAAAGAATCGACTGATAAAACGTATCGTTACAGCATAATATTTAGTTACAATCAAAACCCTGCCGTATGTTACGTTAAATTTTGTTCGGTAACCTAACCTGTAGCATACGGAAATAAAAACCTGTACATATGTTTTATTAAATTTCAAAATTGCGTGAACAATCAAAAGAACAAACTTTTAACGAGTGAACCTACAGTCGATTTTCAAAGACATCACACGACGTGACAATAATAGTACACGCGTGATTGAGAATGTTGTACGAAAATGTAAATTCGCGTGTCTGCAAATTTTTTTTTAAAATACAACGAAATCGAGAGGTTGTGTTCGGTGGGTTCACAATGTTTATTTATAATTTGTACTAGCCACGTTACGACCAAACCACGCCAAACATAACACTATAAACTGCTCTATAATTTATGAACGGTGGTCAATAAGGACGTAATAATTTATATCGATTCGTCCAGACTCTTTTCCGTGCATGGTTTTTTTATCGTCATTTATTATCAACGATTTAAGTTGACAAATCAGTACGAAACGGCTGGATAATAAGAAACTACAATATACATATTGTGGCGCGCCTGGTATTTGAAATAATCGATGTACACGAGCGAGTGCCAAAACTAGGAGTATTTATGAATACTATGAATAGCTGTTAAGACTAGGTATTAAGTTAAATTTCCGATTATAATAAGCTATTTTGATCCAAATCGTAGTGATTATTATGCAGTAATGTTTTTCGCCATAAATATGCGACAAGAGGATATTCTCATCGTTATTGTGAATTCGCGCATTAAAACACAAAATAATATACATTTCATACGATATTGAAACCCAATATTCTATACAAACGAAGGAAATGCTCTCTGTAAAAGCAGGCTGTTGAATTTTGGTTCTTTAACCTTATTAACTTCCGTCGCAAAAACCCCAAAAAAAAAATGTTTCAACCAAATATTTCAAACACTGACGGATTGGTGAAAAAAAAAAATGGGTCGAAAAGACAAATTACCGCATCGAAAAGATTACGTTCTCGTACTGCACATGCATCGTCCGCAAACCCCTCAACAAACCCGTAGGTACTTACAACGCAGCGCGACAACGTCTTTTGTCTTCGGCGTGTCACGCGTCGTTACCGTTGCAAAATTATCGTAATTATCGTTAAAATTATCATATTATATAGTATCATTAATTAATTATGTCATCGGCCTTATTTCATACATCAGTAGGTCCGCGGCTTTCGGGTGGTTCAGCGTGCACGCGGTGTACGGGTCCATGGCGGCGGACACGACGACGGTGTGAGCAGCTGCGCCGCGAATCGCGCACGAAACAAATACTACTGTCACACGATTTAGGCACGTCCGAAACGGCACGAAAACGACCGGCGCTCCACTGTAAAATGACGGGAATTGTTAAGATAAAAAATAAAAGAGATAATTAGAAACGGACGGTGTGTCGCGGCGAGTATACTGTATAATACGTTACGTTCGTGTGCGTCGTAAAATTGTTCGTTATTACAGCGTAGGCACCTGCTGCGGGAGAGTCACACTTGTTGTCGTGTGACGACGGTTTGCCGCGCGCACGTAACGAACGATTATATCGTCTCGAGAGTCCCGCCGTCGGTATCACAATTCGTTCCGACGATTTATTTCCGTCTGCCGGACCCGGGGATTTTCGTCGGGGGTTTTTTTTCGTCGCGTCACGCCGATTACCGACGCGCGGTCTCACCGACAAAACCGTTGTTCGGTGATAACAAAAACGCTCGATGGTCTTGTGGAATGGCGTGCGTGTAGGTTGTTCAACAAGTTTTAAACAAATTGAAAAAAAAACGCCGGAATCGCTCCGAGCGAGGATAACAAGAAATCAAATAAGTTTGGTGTAGTTTGAATACTTACCCCCAACGTGTGAAAATTTCAAACCGTTTGGTGGACCGTTGTCAGGCACGTAACAAGGATTTTGTCAACAGGGGGGCCATATATTTTTGGCCCCCAACGGCCTCAGCCACTAAAAACTATCTAGAGACAGGGGCGTAATAAGAAAAAATTTTAAAAAAAGATTTTCCGGGGGTGCCAGCTAAGGGCCAATGATTTTTTTAGGGGTGCCCGGCCCACCCTGGCCCCCCCCTGGTTACGTGCCTGACCGTTGTTTTAGTAGGAGTCGTGTTTTTATAGTATCGATATTGCGTGCGTAATTGTTATAATCGGAATAACGCCGTTTTTTGATACTTTTTTTTTACACGAAACGTCTAACTTTTAAATGTGGGTTACGAATTTTTTTTTTCCAAAAACAGTCACGACGAAATTTCCCGTCTAAGCGTAAAAATTACGACCACGGAATTACACGTTTTGAACCTCGTACGGTATTTACATTTCGCGGAAAATTAAACGTCTTATCGAAGAAATATTGAAAAAAAAATGAATACAATTTCTCGAATTTTGTGTCAGAACTGTGTCTCACCGATTTCAATAGTGAGAAAGTTTCACGGCGTATTCCGCGATCGTTATCG
>CM029358.1:23686160-23790925 GCA_017140985.1 Hormaphis cornu
TGTACGTTACATTGGGGGTGGAACGGCGCGTTTGACCCGTACCGAAAGGCGCGTCGTGTCCGTGACGAATTCGGATACTTTCGGTGTAATACACTCGTTCGTTCGTTCGTTTTTATTTTTTTTTCGGTCACGGAATATTGTGTGAATTTTCGTTTCCCGCGCGCAGGTGTCCGACACTCGTACCGTGCGGGAGCCGCCGCCGCCGACCGAAATATTCGAATTTAAAAATATTTAAATTTATACACTACGTCCTGCGCGCTTGTTGTACGCGACCGCTCGTAAAAAATATACGTTGTAAAAAAAAATCGATCTCTTAGCGACCGCTGCACTCCGTTGGGTTGCCAACCGTTTCGGCACCTTTTTTGTTTTTAAATAATGAAAACATTTCCTTCTTAATAAATTAATTTGGCAACGCGGGCTAACACGGCGATCTGATCAACAACGAATGCGATTGTTGATTATGCGGCTAGCCGGACGCCGCGTCATAATCCACCCCTCCGCGGAATCGTTGTCGGGCACGTTGCTTTTCGTCGGGCGACGCACACAGTTTGGAGGAAAAAGTGTAACCTCCACAATTATTGTTCGATCGTTATGGAGTGTGCGTAAGACACGGAACATAATAGAAAAGTCACCCGAACGGATTTCTCGGGCAAAACGTTTTTTTGGTCGAAATCAGCCGATTGTCTTAGATCACCTCGAGAGTACATACATATAATCGTTTTCAATCGTGAAGAAAATAATCACGGAAAAGTGTGTAAATAAAACGGAAAAACGAACAAGATTATAGTCTCAAAAGCTGAGGGGTTTTTTTTTTTTCAAATATACAATGGAAACGCGCTTGTGGACATACGTGCGTTTAAATCGTCAACAAGTAACTATTTTATCGTGATGTATTTTTATAAGAGCCAGTATCAAGTGTATTATTTTATTTAACACATTCGATGTACGGTGTTATTTAAATGTATTTGATTAGTATTCCGTCGTTGGATCAGTATGTTGGTGCTATAATTATTTCCCGCGACGTTACGTTCTCAGGTTCGACGTTGCTAACTTTGCGGCGGAGCCTCGGAAATTTGTAACTGTTATCAGCTCTCGCTTCTATGGTTTTATATATGCGCGAAAAGAGATGAATCGGAAATTTCCCATAGATACACTTGTACAACAACAATTTGTCTATGGAATCGTGTCCCGGGAAAAATACGTCCCGCATACAATTTGAAAAAAAACCTAAAAATCGCGCATGTCCCGCTAAAATCCGGGACGGCTGGCAACCCTGGCTGCACTAGTCGAAAACTAAAAAAAAATACGCTTTTACCAAACATAACATTATATTTATACGCATTACACGATTGTGTGGTATCATCAGTAATATTGTTACTGTAAAACGTTAGGTACCGTTCTCGCTTTTACCCTTTATACAAATTTACGACGTTTAAAATATAATTATAATGAATAATCGTACCCTGTCGCTGTACGGCGATTCAAAGCGTTGACTAATTCGTTATTAGTTCTATCGAGATTATACAGCCGTGTGGTTCCGAGAAAATGAAATAAATAACTGCGCGTTATGTGTTCTTATTTGCTTGTTTAAGTACTTAAAATGTTTGAACAAATGCATTAATAACGTTTCAGTACACACGGTACTTTATTATTAATAACGACGATGATATTGTGACGAACCACTTGAGTGTGATTAATTAAAGAAGTACACACACATACACGTGTGCAGCCCACAGGTATTGTATGCCGGCTAATAATATCAAATTATTTTAATTTTAAACGATGAACACAATACACGCTGGCGGTAAAGGTAGAACGGTTTATATTTACCTACCCGTAGTGTTCGAATCCTTTTCCCGCAGGTTTGTGTTTAAAATAATTGTAATTCGCGTTTTGAATACATACGTATATATCAAAACCAGAATTTTTATGGATCGTTTAGAATGAATAATTAATTTTTTAGTTAATTTAAAATAATTGTACCAATATATAATACACGTTAGGTATTTCTCGTCGAGCAGACGAGCCAAATCGCATTTTAAACAGTGTCATTTTAATAACGTGTACCTACGGATGGATACTATCGTTGGTTACCAACTTTTTTTCGATCCGAATTCGATACCCCATTAACGAACTATAAAAATTAAAATACCGTGATACCATAACACGTTCTCGGTAACAATTTAATGGATTTTATAAGAATTTACATAAACCATTAAATGAAACATCGAATGTGCAAAAAAAAAAAACACATTTTATTGTACTGGTTGGTACCTATACATCGTTTACACTGAAACATGTTAATATTTATAATCTTTATTTATCTTATTGAATGCGTATTACGTCCAAGTAAAATTTCATACGTACCCATTTGATTTGTATTCGTTGAGCCTTGAATATCCAAACGGTTATGTACTTGTTAGTAAGTATTAAGTTACCAGTCATATTTACTCCTTCGTCTCCTTTCAAACTATTTGGGATCGACAATAGCAGGTACCCATTTTGTTCTAGATTTTCCATCATCATGATGTTGCACCTCTTCTTCGTACACACTGCACTATATATATAGTACGATCCTCGTATTATTCTCAGTTGTATCATCAAAAATATCATCTCTTAATCGGTCTTGCTTTTTTTCTTCTCGTAACATTTGTTCTCGTGAACTCCTTTCCCTCCTCTCTAAGCAAACTGGTTTTGTAATTTTTTTTTAAAAATTAGTACGTACTCTAATTTGTTAATGCATAAAGTTAAGAATTCATAATATTTTTGTATCTACCTGTAAGAATGCTCATGAAAATGTGTTGTTATAGATTTTAGTATTATATATATAATATATATATTATATATATAGGCACGCGAGTGAGTTAAAATCAATAAAACATTTTAAATAGCAAACATTTCTGTTTGGGTTGGAATAATATTGCTTGTATCGATTTTTTTTTTCACTAATTCATAACGAAGACCACTGAAAATCATTTTTGAAAATTTTTTTAGCTGAGTACTTTTTTCGTAAACTACCTACTGTTAAATATCTATGAATTGGTAGGTGATTGTGTCAACTGTTATTAATATTCTGTAGTTGTGTATTGCTTAACTGTAACGATTAAATAAATCTTCTCGATGTTGAATTATGTTATAAAATAGTAGGTATACATGTTGGTAATGGTTTGTATTAAATTATTAAAATTATAATACTGTTTCAAGATGACAAAATATTTTGTTTGTACCGTTAAAGATAAATGTAAATGTAACGAATTTATTTTAAAATTATAAATTACCTTTTTTATTTTAACAATGACTGCAGATCTCACGTGAAGATGTAGTTTAATAATTCATTGTGTTTGATCCCCCTTGTTTTTTTTAAAGGTATATAATGTAATTAATTCTCAAGTACTAAAATAGTAATAATTTATTTGTTTGTCTAACTGTTTTCTTTGTCCCTTCCAACAAAAAGTCATAAATACCGAATGTGCCGTTGATTTACCGTATTTTTTCTTTCGGTTACCTACCCACTGCAGTAGTAATATATTTACTAACTCATACCTGCTTATTTTCAATAAATCTTCTGTAGTTATGAACGTGATTTTATTTTTGTCGTATTATTTATGCTTTCAATGGTAATTTATTTTATTTAATACATTAATATACCCATGTATATAATAGCAAATCTGTATACTATGGTATTAATTATCGAGCCGCTGCTTGCACGGAGAAAAAAATCAATAAAAATCACAAATATTCCTACGCGTATGATATTAAAACACAATAGCCTATTAAGCGAACTACAAACGAAGATAGAAATTAAGATAAGATTTGATAACAGTGCAAGCTATATCTGGAAGGAAACGTCGTTTCCCGTTTTTTTTTTTTTTTTCGACTGCTAGAAGCACTTTTAAGACTTGGTTGTGTTTTTCATAATATCTTTTAAATGCGATGACGCCCACTTTAACATATATTATAATGTTATGTGTTCCGGTTGTTGTGTCAAAAATACGAGTGAATACCTACATAAACACAGAATGATTTTTTTTTCGTACAGGACACGATACACGGTATTTTTTTGTGTATTTCTTTTTCTTTTTTTATACGTATAGTTTGAACTAACATACTTGAGTGCTGTATACGTTTAAAATTAAAAATAAAAATGCAATTTTTTAATTTTTCACCGCACTAATGATTATTTGACATTATTAAAATCAATTGTACCAAGGATCTATAATAAAAAAGTACCTAGTATAATTACACAAAAACAGGAACGTATATATTACGGGGGTCGGCTCGTTCAAAAATAAAGATACAAAAACAAAATCAAAATCAACAACTTATCACAGCAATAAAAGCTGCATGTATCTTTTATTGTTTGTATGATTTTTTTTTCAATAAATGGTTTGAACCAAAAACCTTCGGCTAAAAAATAAGTGTAATAATTAGTACCTATCATAGTAAAAATATAAGTATAAGAAACTGTTTCACATCAAATTTTTCTACTCCGCAACTCTATTAAAAATTAAACGTCTATAACATTTAGATACACTGCAGTTTGTACATTGGTTCAAACTTACTAAAATATTTGTTAAAACGTTTATGTTATAATAATTACTATAGTTCATAAACTGTATGATGTATACTTATAAGACCATTGAGATAAGAATAATTTTACATTTCACCAAAACCTTTTTTAAACGTGTTCAAATTATTACGCGATAAAACGGATGATTATTGATTTGTAATAAAAATAAAACAATCACCCTGTATGGCCAGTATAAGTTCTATAACACAGAGTACAGAGTATGGCCAGCCTTGTTTTATGTACAGCACAGATATAAGTAAAACAGCAAAATGTGCAGTACTCAATCATTCTCTGTTGGCTAGTGGCTATATTATAATAATAATACAACACCAAGCAAAGTGCTCTTTGTTTCAGTTGGATACACGGTTTCTTCGATCGCGATATACGCGTCTCTTAACTGTAAATAATAATATAAATATTAAACATATGCATCGATTCGTTTTCTATGGTCTGCAGACTGTATATTATTATATAAACGATGGATCGTTAATGCCATGCTGTACAGATTGAGATCACCGAGGTATGTATGTACCTACATACTTGTAAATTTATCATTAATCAATTTTATTCTGATTTTAACGTTTGAAAATCAATATCAGTGTACAAAACATGACATTTATTTGGGTACTGCGAAGTATTTTTTTCGACTGTAAAAATGTGGGTGGGTATATTAAAACGGTGAATACGTGTATATCCGTGAGTTTAATGCGTATTTATCATTTTAAGTAACGCGAATTTTAAAATATCAGAAAGAAACGTTTAAAATGAAGGATAATAATATTAATTTTAACTATTGTATCGTATTTTATCAAAATTTTACAGTATAATATACGTTAAATTTAATCAGTTCACAATATATGTACACAAGTTGACTACCTGTTTCAAGGTTTTACTTTAAATAGCTATGTTGCTTTCGTTGAATCCTGCAAAAACCACAAGGCACTTTTGAATTTTACTTGTAAAAAGTCGTGGGATGAGAACCGCGCACTTTATTAAAGAATAACTAAGAAAAGAAAGGTCCCCCCTTAGTACTTACTAGAAATAACCGCATCATCTGTATTGACAGTCTAAATCGCACATTTTATTCCCTTTTTAAAATGTACAATAAGCTCTTAAAATTAAAAAAAAATCAACTCGGGGACTAAAATTGTGTGTAGTACGATACGAAATGTGTAATACGAAATGAAAAAGTGTGTAACGGCCTATAATGGTACCGAAGTATTGTTTTATGTTTCCTAGTTATTTTATTGCAAAAAATGTTCAAACAATTTGCTCGTCAATGATTTAATTTGATATTAATCAATCAACTTTTCACTTAACGAAAAATTCGTAGGTTAGCTCATAAATTTTGTCGTTAAAATAGGAGTAAAATTGTTTTAAACTGTTGTTGTAAATTATTTGTTTTAACGTCGTTGTCGAATGTTTAACTTAAGCGTTTAACGCGAGAAGTTTTTAGAGGATTCGTTGCAAAAAACTGAAACGAGTTTTTAATGGTTTTCAAATTTTATTTCGTTTTTTAAAAACCTTTGTTGTCAGAACTAAAAAAAACTAACCGAAATTTCCAACAAAAAAATTTCATTTTATACGTACTGTCCACTATAGTCCACCGTTTTTAATGTTTGGCGCCGCTTTTGTGAAAATTGAAGCAATTTTTACCATTTTGACCTTCCGGCAGATAACAGTTTTCATTTTAAATCTCAAAGTCTAAAAACACAGACCGTCGAGATAAATGCGGGAATTTTATAAATATTTTAAATGGATTGAAGGGGGTTCCGGGCCGGGAAGGAGAATAATAATTACTCCCGTGATAAGCTAATTTCCATGTGTAATACGAAATTGTGAATATTTTCATCTCTGCTGCTATACCTATAGTTAGTTTGCTTTGGAGCAGATTGCACTCACGTTTTATTTTCCGCTAAGATCAAATTTTTCATCACGGTTCCGTGTACCTGTACTAACACCTGTACTAACAGTTAAATTGAACGACAAGTTTTCATAAAACTGATCATGCGATCGGTTCGTGTGTACAACTATACATATACGTATATACATACGGCGGCGCGATTTTTCTGTCCAAATACTACCCAATATATTGATCTGTGCTTACGTGTTATTGTAATACATTTATTCAATCGGTTGTGTACATCTTCAGATATATATATATATATAGTGTTCAAACGTGTTTTTTTTATGTTTTTTTTTTTTTTTCGTTATAAACGTCCCATAATGTCGTGCTCTACGTATATAATGATAATGCAGTGAACACGGAACCGTTTGTTTGTTTGTTTGTTTTTTTTTTCGGTACATACCTATACTGTGACAGTATCACGGCCGTCAATCAGTGTACCTATAGGTGGCCAAATGACATCTTCATCTGGTTTATATTGTTATTATATGCTCACGCTGGAGAGTTATAAATACAGGCTGAGCATCCTTGTTATACTATGGCAGCAGCATTCGTTGTTACAGCAGCAAACCGGCCGTATTGGCTGTATGCAATCAGACGGAACAAAAGTATATGAGGGCGCCAAAAACTTTTGGTTTTTTTTCCCATAAATGTTTATCCAAAGATAAAAGTAAAATGCGTCAAAATACGCTGCAGTTTCACGTTCGATTTTAAAATATTTGTAAGATAAATCATTTCTAACGAAAATTACGATCTTAGGGGGGAATGTCCGATAAAGTTACTATCGAATTCCGCCAGAGCGCGTCTATACGTTATTTCTATAGAATGATATTATAAGACGTAGCTATCTTATAGTAGGGAAATCTATATTATAGTTCCTTCGCAATTTGAAACAAAAACTGACCGATTTTGGTTTTGAAAAATTATTACGATTCAGAATAGTAATTAATACCTGTATGTATACTGTCGTTTAGTTTTTTTTTATTTTGATTATTAAAAAATATAACCATAAAATTCAATTATCTTCAACAACCCAGTCGATTTTGAACTTGAAAAAAAATTAGTTTTGAAAAATTGGCCAATGACAGAATACATAAAGAAATATGCATATAGATTGTATATTTGTTAAGTTATACAGACTTCTGACTACAACATTTTAAACTATGGTATGAAAGAACTCGAAATGCAAAATTTTTATTTTAAAACTGTATTAGGTACCAGCCAACTGGCTAAAAAATTAACGAAAATTTTTTAAACGTTTTTTAGTTTCATCGCGAGCCTAGTGTTAACCATAGGTACTAAACTCAATAATCGAAAAAAAAAAAAAGTTGGGAATCTATATATATAATGACCAACTAAATTCCATCGAATATAAACAATGTACTCTGTTCCGAACTCTTGTATAAAATATTGTAGCAATTACACGCGCATAAAATCACGAAAAAATCTAATTTTGAAATTTAAATCCCGGTGACTTTTTTTTAGTGCCTTACCCGTCTTTTCACGCGTACGTTTAAACAATTTTCAAACCTCGTCACTATTAAGATAACGTACACATTACATTAAACACCGCAGCAGCATTGGCACTGTCCCATCGCGACGGTTTTGTACAGTGACACCTGTGTATAGCAAATATTGCTTTTAGCACTATAAAAAGTATACTGTATAACATGTGGACGAATAAAATCTAAATCGATTAAGAACGCACGCACCGTATTATATTATACATTCATCAATCACGCGAAATTCCGAGTTGAAATTTGTATACAATATATATTTTTTTCTTTCCAAAACGCCAGTAAATTTTAGTAAATTTAGTCCACGTGTCCCGCACGAAAATGAGAAACCACTATACGCGCGCAATAAATAATCGAACCGATTAACTCTAAAAAAAAATAATGTTTGTTCGGCAGTACACTTAACCGGTCACGCGTGTGTGTGTGTGCACCTACCTACAATATAATAGTATTATGTACCAAACGCACGACGAACAAAACGAACAAACGAGTCTGGCGTTTTATCGTATAAAAAACATACAAAAAGGTTAGAATTATTTCCGAGCATATTTACGGCCCACGATCGCCGCGGCGAGAGCACAAATTTTCCATTTCTACAACCGGCAGGGCTAGAGCAGGTGTTGTGTTATTCTTATTCTTACACGTAACGTGTCTATAACTTTAGATTCTGAGCGAGGAAGCTACTGACAACGATGTGTGTTTGTTTTATTTATTTATTTTTGTGAGTCTGTGACGTGGAGCATTGCCGCGATCTTAACGGTTGATACGTGCATTTTCTGAAAGCCAAACTTATACGTCCTTGGCATCCGACGTTTTATCAATGTTTTCAATTCCAAAAAAATTACACCCAAAAATCCACCAAAAACATAGAAAAAACATAGAAAAAAAACCGGTAATCGATTCAGTCTTCTGGTCGTCACTTCCGTAATTTCTAATACCCGAAACTCTTACACGTTATTTATACGGGTTCGGAATCAATCGAAAAATATTTTTATCGTTTTTGAGCTAAATATCGCTAACTTTTGACATTTTCGAAAACTTCCATTTTTTTTTTTTTTACGGTTTTGTTCAATAAAATATTTAGTTTTTAACTAAAACCTCTGAAGATTTCGTACAGGATGGCCGACATATAGTTTGACCAAAAAATTTTCAAAAATGCAACACAGAACACTTTTGCTTCAGTCGTTTAAAGTTGGATGATCGGCATAAATTGGTCACGACTTTTTTCTGGGAAAAAATTTGTATCAACACAGTTCGATACAGTGATAATGTGTTTGGACTGATGGGTCTCAAATTCGAAAGTTCGAAATTGAAAAAATTACGATCAAGAAACTATAAACAGAAATTAAGAATAGCGACATTAGTCATATAGCCAGGCATAGTGTTTTTGACGTACCGGTTTAGTTTTTAGGCCATAACATCCGAAGTAATAATGATCGGAACAGGCTGAAACTTATACTACATAAGTACTGTTAAAATATAGTTATAGATACAGGTTTGATAAAAGTGATTTCGAAAAATTTCGAGTCAAGTATAGAAATTCGAAACTCTCGAAAAATTTACCAGGACTGAGACGCTCAAATCACAACTTTCGAACCGGCGACCCGTACCCAAGGGGTAGTCGCTACTCCGTCAAACAACTCGCATGACCTTTACCGAATACGGCTTTTTTTAAAAGTGTTGTTATTATAACATACATTTATATTGTATATTTATCGTACGAGCCTCGGTTGACGTGTTTGGACATAGGTACAACAGCTGTGTATTTATAATACAATATATAGGTTAGGTATTGGTATTTATATAGGTGCGCGATTCGGAGAAACGCATTTAACGCGATGGAACGACAAGACGAACAAAATAAATACGTGTTACCATATAATGTGTATTATACTATTGAGAAATAATAACGTCGTTGAAATCCGATTGAACGAATTTTCGGAAGACGTGATATTTGGTCGGCGTTCGGGTTTTGCAGGAGAAAAAAAACATTATTATTATTATTTATTTTTACCGCCTACAACGTGAACAACAATAATATTATTTAGTGTAGCGTTTATGTAAAAAAAAAAATAAACATATTTATACATTATTGTGTGCGCTGCTGCCTGCTCGGGGGGCTGTATTGAACGCGAATACAAACGGAATAATAATATAGGTATATTCCGTATACTACCTACTGCTCGCATCGATTTGAACCGTTGGGAAATCGTGTGTGGGTTTTTTTTTTTTTTACACATTTTTTGGTGACAAGTTTAAGCGTTTTAGCCGCATCCCTACTGCATTGTAAAAGGATAAAAATACCGGGATCAGTCTAGGTAGCGTGGATATAATTTGACCGGGGTATCGACTACGCTTTGGGTGGGTCACTAGTTTAAGAAGAAGTTTAAGAAGTCGTGGTTTAAACGCATCGTTTTATGCCTGAAAGCAACGATTGCCTTAGAAAATACGATACTGAGCGAGCTCAGTTGTGTATAGTTATTACGTCCTGGTAAAAACAAATTTAACGACAAAAACTTTTATCAAACCTGTGTTGTTCCTGTTTTAGTATTATGTTAGAGTTTCAGCTTGGTCCGATCTTTGATTTGGATGTATCAAAATCAAATCTAAATCGATGTGTAAACGCACGTTTCCCGTAGTTATTTGTTCCCCCCGTAAAAAAAACACGGCCGCCCGGAATGACGAGTTTTACGAGAAAATAACAACGTGAAATCGGCTATAAACCAAAATTGTGTGAACCAACTTTTTAAATTTTAAGCCACGTATGTAAAACTATTTTGTTTAGATTGTATTGAAGTTTCAAGACTCGAACGTAATAACTAGAGGTATTATGGAACCAATAACTGTCGAAAAATAACAAATTCAAGACTTTTAAATTTTCTTAATGCCCTCAAAAATGATCGAAATCTATTGAAAATCAAGCAATAAACTCGTTAAACCCTACTGGATAACATGTATAAATTTCAAGTCTAACGGAACGATTTCGAAAAGTTTGCTGTTTTCGTTTTTCACTCGTAACTCCAAAAATAATCAAAATTTCAAAAGACGCTTCAAATAAAGTACCATCTCGGATCAATCACCTATCTTTTGAGGTATCATACGTTAAAATTGGAGAATTTTTTCTTCGAGAAAGAGTGATCGCAAACAAACAAAAATAAAACAGATCTAAATCGACTTGTAAAAAACACGTTTCCCGTAATTATTTGTCCTCCCCCATGAGAAATACACGGCCGCCCGAAATAACAAAAGTTATCGTCCCTCAAAAATGATCGAAATCGATTGAAATTTCAGCGGTACACTCTTAAAACCCTTCAACTCGGAAATCATTTGTATTTCAAATTTCCAGATTCCGCCCTAGGTACCTACGATACATACGATTTATGCCGACAAAATGAACGCATAACATGACTCACATAGCTGCAGGTAGGTGAATAAAAACAATAAAACTGGTAAAAGGGAATTTTTTTTTTTTCAGAGACTTTAACGCCAGGAAACTTTAACGCTCGTGCAGGATCATCGCAAAGTGAAACAAACGCGTACCTAAATTGGCAATTAATTAGGTAACGTAATTGTAAAAGTGCATTTAGAGGCGATATATTTACATATTTATAATCTATAAACTCTATAAACGACCATTATATAGTATACGAAGAAGGCGTAATTTAGTGATAATTTAAAAATGTCATTTTTGCAAGGGCGCGCACGATATATAACTATAACTATATTTCATCGTCGATTCAGTTGAGCACAGTGTTGAGCTGATTTAAAATCGCTCACTAATTTAAAACGAAAACGCATAAATTATAACGTACAATATTATTATATAAATATTCGCGGTGCGAAACGTAACTATACCTTATATACGTTAACAAATAAAATTTATAAAAATGGGTATAATATGAACATAATGTTGTACGTTCTATACAGCCGGTCGGGCCATATTATGTTATATTATATATTTGTTGTGTTATACGCGCGCAATACTATAAAATTGAAAATTTATTATGATTTTTAGATGTAGCTGGTTGTGCGTGCAGAATAGGTAATTTTTTTTAGATATTTTTTAACGATGGGTAAAATAAACAACCATATATATATGTATAGTATTAAACGCATTCATACTGCACAATACACAAGAGGATGGGATGTATAGGTATGGTAGACAGGGAGAAAAATATATTTCTCCTATACCGTAATATAGGATTCATACCGCGATCCATTATTTTAAACGTCCAATATAAATAACATAATATGGAACCCAGTAGGTATAATGTGTTATTTGAATTTTAAAATATACTCAAAATATCGTATAATATACCTATCGCGCGATAAGAATCATAAAATATTGTACCTATCGATTTTTTTTTTTTTGAAACAACATAAAATATTAGTGTACTTCAAACGTTCGACCCTGTAGGAGAGAAAAAAAAAAATGATAAATGTTTCTAAACAACATGTACAATTAATTGAGAAAAAGAGAGTCTTCGGATAAAAAAAAAACTACCCGACCGTCTTTAACCCCTGGCGCGTATAGGTAGGTAGGTAGATAGGTAGGTACACCACCTACCTCACAGATTATAATATTATACAGGAATCTACGTACGTAATAATATGATCATAACATTTTTTCTCCATACGAGAACCTGCAAGCTACCTGATGCGTTATAATATATATACAGACTATGACTGCGACGAATGATGTGTTTTTTCTCTCCCAAAAAAAAAAAAAAAACACGTATAATACGTTCAAATATACAAGTATACAATTTTATACGAGAAAGAGAGGAAAAAAAATATAATATCGAACGCTGTGTGTCTGCCGCAGCATGGTATATTACAATATGCGACAACGGCGTGCTGCCAGTGTGTTTTATTGTGTTATGATGTTCGTTTCGTTTTTCGCTTATTTACCGGCGGCGTAGAGAATTATTAGGCATATTATTATATACGTAAAGGAAAGAAACGAAGAAAATATAACCTTGTACTGGACGTGCTGTATAAAATACAAAATAATAACGACTGGTGTGTGTGTGTTTAAATTTTTCTGGACCATTTTCTTTTGACGTACACCGATTTTACGAAAATATTGTTGGTAATCAATATGTTTTTGGAGAGTTCCGTTTAAAAGGGCTCGTTCCGACCTTAAAAAAATTCCTCTGCCGCAGGAAAAAAACGTTGTTTCGTGATGAATTTCAATGACACAATGTATACCCTATAAAGAATTGCCGATATCGTTCCAAACACGCGTATGATGTCTCCACAACGGCGGACGGACTAATTAAAACGTTGACAAATTTATGAAACGTGTTTGTACTAAAGTTTGTAATAATGTTTCTATAGATTATACCGTTGTTCGTTTACTCGACGTATGTGTCATTATTTCACTACCGATTGATACGCATGTTACATTTTTTGTGTTGGAAATAAAACTTAAAAGGTATAAAATACACGAAGTAAGTAATGTGGGGGAAAAAAAAAATTCTGACAAAAAATGTTAAACTACTGCTGAAGGGATTGATGGTTTTTATTTATAACAGATTTATATTATACTTGAGCACTTTGAATCGTGTTGTATAGTAACAAGTAATCCGTGCTATACAGTTGTCTCTGCAGTGACTGACTGAATTATAAGAAGTTTTGACCTGATTACAAATTTTTGATAGAAATTGGAAAAAATTATAAACCTATAAACAAAAATTATTAACTTGTTTGAATAAGTAAAAAAAAGGAACGACAAAAAAACGTTCCTCCGAAAAATGAACGAAATCCCATCACGCGGTTCCTCTAGATATCCGTTCCTAAAAAGTGAACGAAATCGAATGAACCGTCGTTCTTTTGAACCCGTTCCTTTCACGCACTGATGATAATTTAATATGAACAATCAGGGGGGGGGGATTTTATAGCGCTTATAATCGCGTAAATATGCGCTGTACAACATTTTAAAAATGAGATCTCTGAACAAATGAAACAAAAATTTTAATCTTACTTTGCTATTTTTCAAGGACTTTGTCATTAGCCCCGATAATAAAACACGACCAATATTGATATTGAAAAAAAAACTGGTAAAAATGCGAAGATAACTCCAAAAATAGCGTTAAAAACACCACGCGCGAAATAAAACGAGATCTCCGAACCGCGAAACAAATTTTGACACATGGATATACTTCATAAAAAATATGCAAATGCTATAAAATCCCAGCCAGCTGATATTATGTATAATATTACACCGTATTATAATATTTTATACTACATGGTACATTTTACGAAAAAACAAAACGTTCGATAATAATTGACGGTTTGGCCGGCACCGCCATAAACGTTTTATTGGGCGGCGGCGGCTGCTGCTGCTGCTGCTGCAGTCGCGGCTGGAGGTAAATATGTAACACGGTTATTATATACAATATAGTCTGGACTGCAGTTCTGGCAGCATCATCGCTGCAGTGGACCACAGGCGAAAGATTATTATTAACAACAACAGGTGTGTGGTGCATCTATTCGATCGGCGCAATATTGTTGTTGCTTTATTCCGACGTTGTCTACTGGATTATGGCGCGATCAATAAAAATTTAGTGTTACTACGTTACGAACCGTTTTCGATTTCCGAACCGAACAGAAGATAGTTCGAACGATGAAAAAAAATTCGAACCTTATTTGTCGAAAAACGCGATTAAATGAAAAATCCTAGTTCTTTGTACTTGGAATTATGTTTAAGAGCTGGTAACCCAACCTAACCTACCTGCTTGATAGGCATCGCATAAATTGTGGTCGTTTATATTTGTTTTTTTTATAAAGTTCGGTTCGACCTCAAACGTTTGGGTTCGTAACAACGCTATAGTGATCATTTTTAATTTATGTACAAATAACAATAATAATATTTCGAAATAAATCGCGGTCGTTGATATCGCGGCCATCTGCAGCACAAACACCCCGAGAACGGCCCTCTATCGCAGTGTGGAAATTAAAAATGTCACATGGTCGGCACTCTTACACTATAAACAATGCGTATAGTAATAGTGAATCCCAAGAATGCGACAGCGTACCGTTCGAAAGCAAAAATTAAAAGCCGACTCGTGGGTGGGTAAGTTTGATGCGTTTGTACGATACATAGAAGTCGTGTATTAAAAATCGGTAAACGACTGTTGTTTACGTTGATAACGATTCTGAGTGCGCTCAAACGGAGAGTAAAGAAATGATTACAGTCGCAAAATTTAGTTTATAAATTTAAATGAAGATTTCAAACCGTTCGCATCATTGTTTTAAGTCATCACACGTTTTTAGTATCCGATAGCGCTACACCGTTTTTCAATGCTTTTCTCGCACGCGTTCGGGGAATCTATTGGGCGGTTTTTTTTTTTTATTCCGATGGCCCCAGTCTCGTTTTACACAACGTGTTTAATATTCAAATCTCAAACGACAAATTCGTGCGAGTTACGTTTTTTTTTTCCAAAAATAGTCGTGGGTACGACCGATTTTCGAAAAATTTCCAGCTAAAAAAAAAAAAAAAATGATCAATATAAAAATTCTGGCGGCGGATTTTCGAAATTTTTTAGTAGCGCATGTATTTAGGGCACGTGATGGGCACAACCTCGTATTCAAAACATTTTGTGGAAAATCGAATTTACTATCGACAAAAATTACAAAGAAAATGGAAATTTTCTGTACTTATGGCTCGGAAATTTTCGAAATTTCTACAAGGCCGCCAGTGACCATATCAGTTTTAACATTATGTGAATGTTGTGGCCAAAATTCTGAATCGATTATAATACGTCAAAAACACGTTCGGTTCTTAACGTTTTTTCCCGTAATCCGTACAACGTGCTCGGTTGATTGATTTTTGTGATCCCTCGAATGACCGCATCCGTGTCCAGCCACCACCGTTAGACGTGGGTACTGACATTAAAAATCGGAGTGTTGTTATTGAAGAAGTTATCGCGATCGCGCAAAACAGTGGTAAAACGATAAATAAAAAACACTCATAAGACTCATTATTCGCCACACTCGGAATCACTAAAGAGACGATTAGCGCATCAGTGACTATGAGGGCGATCTATGCGCTTTCCCCTGAAAACCCGCTCCTGACGCGAGTTCGTGTGTACCGTATCTGGCTACAAATACTTTACGAATTGTCGCTTTGCCACACGCGTACCAGTTGATCGCCGGTGCTCGGAATCGCGGACGAAAAATCCGCCAAATAAGGAGAAAAAATCGCCGCCTACATTTCTGCCGGTATAGTGATTAGTTTCTATTGTTCTTTTCACTTGTATATGAACAAACACGCGTTAACAATGGGCGTTTCGGATCAAAACACCACGTGTTTTAATCCGCGTCACGACGACACACATACTGTCATATTGATTGTCGTTTGGATAAACGTTTTTCAAAAAAAAACCAGGAATTTGTGTCTACAGATTGTGTTGGTCAATCACTGTGCACGAGTCAAATGAAATTCAAACTCAATATAGATGGTGGTAGGTGTTCTATAGTTTTAAACGTGGAAAAAAAAAAACCCGACCATTACAACAATAAATAAATAATTGTCAAACGGATAATTTCCAACGATTACCGGCCGCCCCCGCTACTGTAGCGCGACCACAGATTCAATAATATTCGCCGGATACGCCGTCCCGTAATAACAATGTACGAACGCACGTCACCCCACAGCTTCACTCCCCCGAACGTAATTTTTGCGATTTTTTTTCCACGAGTCGGTACGTCATTTGTACGAACGTTTTCAGAATTTGTACGGATTTCGCTTGGGCGGGGCAGTGGAAACGTTTCGCAAATTTTTTTTACCACGCTACGTCATTTGTACGACAGTTTCACCGTAAACCTGTGAAAAGTACGTTTGGGGGGGTGGGTTAACCCACGGGGGTAACGCGCGTCGACGACGAACGGGGTGATGTGTGCGCGCATCGTACAGACGGTCCTGTAATAGCGTTTTTTTCTCTCTTCCTTAACGATAAAATGTAGTGCGCGAGATGACCGGACACACACACGATAATATTATACGTCAGTGCGCGGACGCACTCGCATGAATGGGCGCGCGCCGAGAGAACGAGAGCGCGGGGGGGGGGCACGCGGCGCGAATCCACCGTCATCATCACCATCATCGTCGCTGTCGTAAAAAAAAAATAATAATAAAAATAAAAAAACCGCACCGAAAAAACGCACACGCGTTGTTGGTGGGCGAGTGGCGGCGAACGGGGTGCAGCCATCTTGAATACCTTCGACCGGCGAGAGAACCTGCAGGCCGATGCGTGTACACAAGATAATATTATTATTGTATCATCCGAACGGCAGTGGTAAAATATACTCGAGCAGCGTCGTCGACCGGCCGGCCGCGCGCGCACACGCACGCACGCACGCACGCACGCACACACAGGGCCGCCGGCGGGTAAAAATCTTGACAGGTAAAAACGGGCACTCCGCGCGCGCCGCCCGCTCACGAGTACCTACGCCGCGGAGATGGTCGATCGCGCGGGACGGGGGACGGGGGGAGGAGAGTACTACGCAGGGGCTCCGATGTCGGTCGTTCGCTGCGACCGGCCGGCCGGCCGGCGGGGTTAACGGGCGCGTGGAACGCGCGCGCAGAAGGGGGCCCGCCGCCGCCGCCGCCGATCGAAAGAATGTTTCCACTTCGGATCCGTCCGCCGCCGCCGAACCAGTCTTCACCGACGCGCACGCCGCCGCACACACCGCGATCTTCAGTCTCGTCGCGACGCGTCACACGATCGGTTGTGTATCGCGCGCGCGGTGCGTATTCCGCGTTTTCGTCGTCGTTTTTTTTTCGGTTTTTTTTCGTCGCGCGGTAAAGTGTTTGATAAAAAATTTATGCGCGTGTCGTTTACAACAACAATATATACATGTATTATTAAGCGTGATAATGTCGATTCGTTTTTTCGCACGTGGATTGCGGTAGTGCCGCGAGTGTTAAAATCGTTGTAATCGCGCCGCTAATATATACGACGCAGGAGCCGCGGACGCGGCCACGCGCGTGATGACCGGGTGACGTTTCCGGGGCCGCACGCACGATGTTACGGCGCGCCGTGATCTGCGCGGCGGTCTTGGCGCTGGCGGCCGGCGGCGACGCGGACAACAACGCCGCCCGCGTCCAGCTGGAAGTGCTGGAGGGCCAGCCGAGGGGCACGGCGGTCGGCCGCGTGCCGGTCAAGGCGGGCTTCGCGTACCGGTTCAACGAGCCGTCCGACGAGTTCGCGCTGAACGCCACCACCGGCGAGATATGCACGGCGCGGGTGCTGGACCGGGAGTCCGGTAACGACCGGTACGATCTGATCGTGTTGTCCAGCCAGCCGACGTATCCGATCGAGGTGCGCATAACGGTGGTGGACGTCAACGACAACGCGCCCGAGTTCCCGGAGCCGGTCATCGCGGTGTCGTTCCCGGAGAGCGCGGCGCCGGACAACAAGGTGCTGCTGGACGCGGCCGCGGACCGGGACGCGGGCGTCAACGGCGTGTCGTCCGACTACCGGATCGTGGGCGGCAACGCGGACGGCAAGTTCCGGCTGCAGGTGACCGCCAACCCGGGCGGCGACCTCACCTACCTGTACCTGCAGACCACCGGCGAACTGGACCGGGAGACCGTGCCGTTCTACCAGCTGAACGTGTCGGTCCGCGACGCCGGCGCGCCCGCCCGATACGGGTACCAGACCGTCAACGTGACCGTGCTGGACGTGAACGACAACCCGCCGGTGTTCGCGCACGCGGACTACAGCGCGTGGCTGAACGAGAGCGCGCCGCCGGGCACGTTCGCGCTACAGGTGTCGGCCGCGGACGCCGATCTGGGCGACAACGGTCGCATCGCGTACTACCTGCCGGAGACGACGCGGGCCCGGTTCCGCGTGGACGCCGACACCGGCGCCATATACACGACGGAGACGCCCGACTGTCCGCGGCAGAACAGCTGTCCGAACGCCGCCGCGGCGCAGCACCAGCAGCAGCAGCCCGCGGTGGCCCGGGCGGCCGCGCCGTGTCCGAAAAGTTGCGTTTTCACCGTGTACGCGCGCGACCACGGCTCGCCGACGCAGATCGGCCGCGCGTACGTCACCGTCAGCCTGATCGACGCGAACGATCACGATCCGGTCGTGAGATTCCGGTACTTTCCCGCGAACGCCGCGTTCGCGACCGTCGACGAGAACGCGAGCAACGGCTCCGTGGTGGCCGCCGTGTCCGTCGTGGATCCGGACGAGGGCACGAACGGCGAGACGACCGCGGACATAGTCTCCGGCAACGAGATGAACCACTTCCGGCTGGAGTCGTCGCAGAGCTTCTACATCGTCCGGGTGCACGGCGTGCTGGACCGGGAGCAGATCAACCGGTACAACCTGACGGTGCTGGCCAGCGACAGGGGCACGCCCGTCAGGACCACCGTGGCGCATCTGTTGATACACGTCAACGACATCAACGACCACGAACCGGTTTTCGAGAAGAGCGAGTACTCGGCCACGCTGAGCGAACTGTCGCCGGTGGGCACGTACGTGGCCGGCATCACGGCCACCGACGAGGACACGGGCATCAACGCGCGGATCTACTACTCGATCGTGTCGGGCAACTCGTTCGGATGGTTCGACATCGACCCGGACACGGGGCTGGTGACGCTCGGAGGGCGGCTGGACCGGGAACGTATGGGCACCACGGAGATCAAGATCTCCGCGCGGGACGGTGGCCCCAACCCCAAATGGGCGTACACGCAGTTGAAAGTGTCCGTTTTGGACGAGAACGACGAGCGCCCGGAGTTCGCGCAAGAGCTGATCGTCGTCAGAGTTTTGGAAAACGTGCCGGAAAACACGCCGGTGGCCGCGCTGACGGCCACCGATCACGATCAGGGGACCAACGGGAGCGTGTCTTACGGCCTGCACCCCGAAGTCCAGTACAAGTACAAGGACGCGTTCGCGCTCGACCCGTCCACCGGACAGCTGACCGTGAGGACGCGACTCGACCGGGAAACGGTGCGGCAGTACCAAATCAAAATATTGGCCAAGGATCAGGGATCGCCGGCGAAATCGTCCACCGCCACGGTCGTGCTCGACGTGCTGGACGTCAACGACAACGATCCGGTGTTCTGTCCGCGACAGTACGTGGCGACGTTGGTCGGCGACGGTCGTCCGACGGGCGCCGATATCCTTCTCACCACGGTTTCCGCGTACGATGCGGACGAGGGAGACAACGCGGTCGTGGAATATCGGTTAGCCGGTGGCGGCGATTCCGGTCTGTTTTACGTGGACGCGCGCGAGGGGTCGGTGCACGCGAAGAGCGGCGCGGACCTGTCCAAGTCCGTTTACCGCCTGAACGTGACGGCCGTGGACCGCGACGGCCGTCGTGCCGCCGAAGACGCGTCCGTGGAGATAATAATAAGGCGGCGTCCCGACGAAACGCTCGAGTTCGATACGGTCGACGGGCACTACTCGTTTCAGATCTACGAGGACCACGGCGGCGGCGGACAGGCGGACCCGGCGGTTTCCAACCGGCAGGTGGGTCGGATCGGAATCAGGGATGCGGCAAAGTCCGCGGACGTCGCGTATTACGTGTTGGGCGGCGACGACGGTGACTTTAAAGTGGACCGTAACGGGATGTTGACGACGCGCGGAACGATCGATCGCGAAAAACAACCGTTTTACAGCGTGCGCGTCGGAGCCAGGGCGGGATCGAAGTACGGCACCGCGCTGGTGAACGTCACCGTTTTGGACGTAAACGACAACGAGCCGACGTTCGTCACCGCGATCGACGAGGTGGACCTGTACGAGGACGCGGCCGTCGGCCAAGAGCTGTGCGTGGCCAGGGCCAAGGACAGGGACGTCGGCGTGAACGGCCGGGTGACGTACCGGCTGGCCAAACCGGACGCCACGTTTCGCATCGCCGAGTCGTCCGGCATCGTGTACCTGCGCAGGCCGGTGCGGTACGCGCCCCCGGGCACCGTGATACCGGTGGAAATCGTGGCCACGGACTCGGGCAGCCCGCCGCTCAGCGCCAGACACGTCGTGCTGTTTACCGTGCTCGACGTGAACGATCACACCCCCGTGTTCGACCGGACGTCGTACGAATCGTCGCTCTCGGAGGCCACCGCGGTCAACAGTAGGTTCTTCGGTTTGACGGCCACCGACAAGGACTACGGGCCGAACGCCAGGCTGTCGTACGCGATCGACGAGGGCGACGCGGAGGGGAACTTCGGGATTTTTCCCGACGGCGTGTTGTACGTCAGGCGCCGTCTGGACCGGGAGCGTCGAGACTACTACGCGCTCACCGTGGTCGTGCGGGACGCGGGCTCGCCGTCCCGCAGTTCGTCCGCGGTGGCCGTCGTGTACGTGACCGACGAGAACGACAACGGGCCGGAGTTCGCGAACGCGACTTTCGACTTTCGCGTCGACGAGAACGAACCGGCCGGCACGTTTGTCGGCCGACTGTCGGCGACCGACCGGGACGCCGGTCGAAACGCCGAGCTGACGTACTCTTTGACCAACTTCAAAACGGACTTTTGGATAGACCCGAAGAACGGGTTCGTGAGGACGCGGCGGGAGTTCGACAGGGAACGGTTGATCCGAGCGACGGGGCGGAACGTCGTCGTCCTGGAGGCCACGGTCTCGGACAACGGGAACACCGCGCTCCGCGACAAGACCAAGGTGAACGTCTACGTGAACGACGTGAACGACAACGCGCCGCGATTCTTCCGGCAACCGTATCGGACGCAGGTGTCCGAAGGGTCGCCGGTCGGCACGCACGTGTTACGGGTGTACGCGACCGACGAGGACGACGGACAGAACGGCGCCGTGCGCTACGCGCTGGAGGACAGCGGCGACGGGAAGTTCCGAATCGACGACGCGACCGGCATGATCGCGATCAACGAGCTTTTGGACCGAGAAACGCGCGCGTCGTACGTGCTGCGCGTGACGGCGCGCGACAACGGCACGACGGTGCGGCTCGGCGCTTCGGCCGCGGTCACCGTGGACGTGTTGGACGACAACGACAACGCGCCCGAATTCGATCGGTGTCCGCCGGCGGTGTCGGTGTTCGAGAACGCGACGGTGGACGCGGAACTGGTCCGATTTCGCGCGACGGACCCGGACCTGGGCGCGAACGGCGAGGTGCGTTACACCATAGTGTCCGGGAACCGCCGGGACGCGTTCCGCTTGGACGGCGTGACGGGGGCGCTGTACCTGCACAAACGGTTGGACTTTGAAGACGTGAACGCGTACGCGTTGAACGTGTCCGCCTACGATGACGGCAACCCCAGGCTGTCCACGGCTCTGGTGTTTCGCGTGGCCGTTTTGGACTGCAACGACAACCCGCCGCAGTTCCCGAGCACGGCCATTGTGCGGCAGATCGCGGAAAACCTGGCGCCGGGCACGCCGATCGTGCACGTGGGAGCCGACGACCCGGACTCCGGCGCCAACGGTCTGGTCCACTACGCCATAACGCGACAGCACCCGGACGACGGGGGCAGGAGTGCTTTCAGCGTGAACGAGACGACCGGCGTGATCAGCACCGCGGTGCCCATCGACCGGGAACGCGCGGACGCGTACAGACTGACCGTGACCGCCGTGGACCAGGCTGCGCCGCCGGAAACCCGACTGTCGGCGGAGAAAACGGTGACCGTCATCGTGGACGACGAGAACGACAACGCTCCCGTCTTCGTGTCCATGGACGCCGGGCTGATATCCGGCCGGCACGCGGGCGCGCACGTCATGCGCGTCACGGCCCGCGACCTGGACGCCGGCACCAACGGGCTGGTCACGTACGAGATGGTGGACGGCGACCCGGAGCTGTTCGCCATAGACCGCGCGTCCGGCGCGATCGCGCTGCGCCGCGAGCTGACCCGGCCGGACAGGTCGTACAGGCTGACGGTGCGCGCCACGGACGAGGCGGTGCAGCCGGAGCGCAAGTCCACCGACGCGTACGTCACCCTGCTGACGGGCGCCGTGGACGACGGGCTGAACGGGCTGAAGGACCGGTACGAGGGGTCCGTGCACGAAAACGAGCCGCCGGGCACCAGCGTGCTGAGAATGGACCCGTATCAGCCCGGTCGGCTCGAGTATTACGTGGTGAACGTGACCGGGCCCGACGGGCGGCAGGCGGACCGGACGTTTTCCGTGGACGTTAAACTGGGCGTGCTTTACACGGCCGCGACGCTGGACAGGGAGGGTGGCGCCGACCGGTACGTCGTGCACGTTTACGCCACTGACGTCGGATCGCAGACACCGAAAACCGGTCACATTCAGGTATTTTTTTTTTTTTTATCCTCTTCTCCTTCTCCTCTCTCGTTGTTGTTATTATTATTATTGCAGCTCTTTTGCTCCGCGTGTCGTCCGAAACTTTATCGTTATTATCGTCCGCTTGTAATATACGCGCGTGGTGTGTATAATGTTATGATTTATTCGATTCGCTAGTCTGCAATTAGCCAGGCATTCCGGGTTTCGGTGAGTTCAAAGTGATGAGATCAGCGCGGCGGCAGTTGACGAGTAGTAGTAGTAGTAGTAGTCGCCTCCTATTCCCGCGCGGTGTGCGCGTATCGGGGCGGTCTGTAGTCGTGAACTCGGTTAGCACACGGAATGCGCGTATCCGTCCACGTGTAACACGCGCGAATCTCGGTGAACCGTTTTGCGCGAGAGACGAGGGGGACGAGAGTCAAGTTTAATGCGAGTTCATTGTTACATCATCATCCCCTCGGTAAATTTTTATTTGTTTTTTATGTTTGTGAGCATCGGGGGATGCGCGGTATTATTATCATAACTCGCAGTGTTTTCATATTGTAACCATTTGAACTAAACTCGTTTTTGTGTACGCTGCAGGAATCAACAGTATAAAACGGACGTGCCATATCGAGTATAACGGTGTGTATAGATTTGAGTCGATTGTTAAAAACGAACCTACTATTTTAATTTCATATTGCCCGACGGTATAATATTACGTGATTAATTCGGATTTCGATTTTGTGTCGGCCCTGAATGGACATCGCGCATCGTGGGTACGCAAAAGCACGAAGCATAATGTTTTTTCGTCGACAGAAATACGTAAATTAATTTTAGTGCGTTTATTTTGTTATCCGTTTAAAACTCGACCTCGACGTTTCCGTTGAACTCTCTTACTTAACACGATTCGGTCGACTCGGAATATAGTAGTAGTCACTCCATGGCTAGGGTCGCTATTTTGGACCGTGTGTAAGCGATTTCACGAGCGTTTTTTCATCTTTCTCGTATAACGTGTGAAAACTACAAGGAAGTATTCCAATTTCGGCCGATCGTAATAAGGCGCGCTAAATTAAAAAAAAAAAATGCTTCAAATAAACTATACCATCTCCGTTAAAATTACTCTCTCGGGATCGTGTGCAAGGATCGGAACAATTGTTATACTACTTAAAAATGTTTGCGTGAAAAAAAGTCCCTGTAAAATCGTCGTCTTTTGCAGCCGCGCTCAGAATCTAAAAATTACCGACATCTCCAGTACAGAAATAAATCGACTAATATTGTAACGATTGACGAGTATAAATAAAAATCGTGACAATAATTTTTTTAAAAGAATTCTTTATTATTTTTTTTTTTGTTAAATTTTGTACTCTCTGGACGATATTTTTTTTCTTTACATTGTCAGCTGGTAATACGGTTTTAGTGAGGCCGACGTCATAAATATCAACGTTATTATCATGTTTATTGGTTTACCCGTATTTATACACACACTTAGCCGGTACACGCGAACCTGCAGCCTACAACAAAACGTTTACTTTTCGATTTATGACCGTGCTGCCGGGTTTTCGAGTGCCGCCGCGACCCTGTTTCCAGTGTACTGACGTATTATAATTAGAGCGCGTTTGTTTTGCTCGTCAAAGGGGTAGCGATTTTTTAGATTCAGAGCGTTGAAAGGTCTTTCAGGACGGAGCAAGTTGTAACGTTGAAAAAGTTACAGTCTGAGAAACTAAGCAGAAACGAGTTAGGAGACACGTGAACGATTACACGGCAAACGTGTTTTTGACACATCGATTCGGCCATGTAACATCGAAAACAACGAACAAGCTTTATAGTATTAGCCGTAAGATACTGCAGGTTTGGTAAAAGTTTCGAGCGATTTCGAAAGGTTCCACGAGCCAAGTGTAGGACTTTGAAATCGTCGGAAAAATTTACCAGGACGTACACACTATAGACTAACTGGGCTCGCCTATTATTATCTTCCGAATCGCTCTCGGATATCGAATACGCGTTTTTGAACCACAACTCAAATCGCTACTCCGCCAAAAACTACCCACGCGACCTATAGAGTGATCGCGGCGGTCTTCTTTAATTTTTCCCCGCCGCATTTTCTTACGCACGTGTATTGCGGTGTTTTACTTGGGGTCAGGGAATGTTTTAAAGCGTTTTAAGAAAAATTTCCGCCTTTTGTGCCGTTTGTGCGGTTCGGTCACCGAATAACGTTATCGTAACAAAATATAACACACGTTCTCTATAACGTGTATATAGGGTTGACTCGCGGGTCGACCGTCGTTTAGTCCGGGCGGACGCGCAAATTCGCCGGACGATTAAATAACGCGAACGTCGTGTTTAAAATTCCGACGTTTGTATCGTTAAATTCCGTACGCATTAACGATGATACACACTCGTATCGTAATTGTTACAACGTGTTTTCCAAATATCTCTCCACGACGTTTGCCCGGTAGGGCAGCCTGGATGTGTGTGCGTTTCGGCTTTGAATAATAACCGATGTGTATCGTCGTCGTCGGCTAATCCTTTGGATAAATGTTACGTTTTCTCCGTGTACATTTTTTAAATGTCAAGGTTTGAACTGACAGCGGCGCAGCGGTGGTGCGCGCGAGTGTGGGACGTTCGCGTGACGTCTGAACGGAAAAATAAAAACTACGGAACAAATCTTTTAAAGACTTGTAGGTATTAAATAACGTATGTATAGGTTTATAATATTATACACATTTTTTTTTTTTTTTGGCTCGCCGCGTGAACGTACGTTTTTATGGTTTTTTTTTTTTATGTTTCCAGTTAATAAACTGCGCGGTTTCATCGGAAATTGCGTTTAGGTAGATCTGAAGAATACGGCTATCATCGGCTATCGCAGGCGTCTGTATGTTCACGAACCGAGTTTTGTGTTCCGATACTCATCGCGGTACATCCAATTTGCTTAATTAATCGTATAATTTTAACGCCGTGAAATCTTTTACTACTATTCGGTATATTTTTCCATTCGATCATGGTGGAACATATCTGTATTGAAATTTTACGAGAAAAATTGTTTCGTGGATAAAAAATCCGCCAACTATAACGAAGAAATTTGTAGTTGTATAAAAATCTTCGAGAACCGCCGTATACGTTGGCTCGACTGCGCGATAAAAAATCAGTTTTTTTATACAAGAAGTAAAAATATATTCTACGGATGCGGATTGAAGAATTTTTTTTTTGTTTTCACATTCGTACTTATCGTTTAATGTCTTTTTAATCGGATCCTACATCGTAAATGTTTCGTACCGCCGTTGAGTTTCAAGATCGCGACACTACTACTCCAAGAGAAAGACGTGACGGTTACTTTTAGTTTTCACTAAGAGTCAGGCCTTTATTGATGTTTCATTAATCTCCGAAATTTATGTTCGTTGCTAAAAATAATTCGATTAAAAAGTATTTAGTGTAAATAATTAGCTAAGGATTCGATAAACTTACAAAGTGATAATTTTACCGCATTCGTTGTGTCCGCACTCGCAAAAACTCGTTAAAAGTTCATTAAAATCTGTAAATTTATCATCGAAAATAAGTATAGATACAATACTATTAAGATCATGTTGTACTCGAACAGTGCACGTTTTTCTATTGACAATTTTTTAAAGAACTTTTAAACATACACAAAACGAGCAGAAGATTAAGCATTTTTTTACGAATTCTTCAGACCTTAGTCTGATATCTGAGATGGACGACACACTGTGTTAGGAATTTTCAATACTCTCTATCCGTGGCTGCTTCATGTCTCTTACGTTTTCGTAACTAGATTTGTTCTCTTTTTTCATTACTTATAGCGTGCTTCAAGCGTTGTTAAATAAACGATAATTATATCAGTACAGAAATGTCGCCATAGTGTACACAAAGTGTTTACCGAGTTTGGTGTTGACCAGCAAATATTTTTAACGACACTACTTGATAGTATGGGGGGCTACAGTGATTTAGACTTTAGAGCGTTCGCGAAACAACAATCGTTTTTTTTTTACACGGATGTTATTGCGTCGGCATCATTTGTAGAAATTTCACGATACGACACGCCCGCGTTCAATAATGTTCGTAACAATAATCATTGTTTTTTTTTTTTTTGTACCGAGGGTATAATAAATATATTGTCGACGATGATCACACATACGTACGCGGTTACATCGACCTTGGATTTATTATTAAACGCGGCGAACTCTAAAAAGTATTCGTGATGAATATAATTCAATTCGAACGGCAATACGTCACAGGTGTAAAAAGTTATATTTTCCGTCCGATTGTTTGGTTGATGTACGATATCCGGCCTTTGAAAATGTCGAACCGAGGGATTATAAATCCCCCCGACTGTTCAACAATGACAATACGGTGTTATTCTACCAGCTGCCGTGCTGCGCGCGGGGGTAGTATACCCCTGTATAGTGGTGAGTAGCTGCCAGTATCACACAAAGAGCTGTGTTTATAACACACTTCCAACATTGTAGCAGATGTTCCATTTTGGTGGTTTGAATGTGATTTTTTTGTCAAATCGTACGTTATTTCGCACGCACAAATCCCGCGGTAAGAGCATATTTTGCCATCATCGAGAGAGCTGAAACCCCTCCTCCATGGATCCACGGCCATGTCGAACAGTCGTCTGTCAGTCGCGCGCACAAACTGCCATATCGGAATGCGTATAACTCGTCAGATAGATATGGTTAAGATACTCGCAGAGAGTGAGAGAGAGAGAAAGAGAGATATAGAGAGAGAAAGAGAGATATAGAGAGAGGTAGGTACACGCTCAACACGTTTGTGTATATAAAAAAAAAACTTTACTCACGGAGGCGAACAATATAATAAACGTTATCCGCAGCTCCTCGTATATGGGATTGTTGTACCGCGACAATACGCGAAAGCAAATGAATGATTAAGGAGTTTAAACGCCTTGAAATTTTTTACACGCGTATGTTCTTTTTCTCTATTCTTTATACTTTTTATAAATCGAACGGTCGTGTCTTTTTTTTTCTTTCAATCGGACACGTCGTCCGATCGCTACTACACGTACTCATAATACTCATTTTTGTACTATTACGTATATCATAATATACGTTATGTTTACACACGGATTTTTGTAAGTTTAGACTTTCATATTCTGCTGAAAGGTTTTTTTTTGTTTTGTACGCACACGTCGAGACGTTCCGACGTGAACTGCAGTTGCTGCTTTCGGTCACTTTTTTTTTTTTAAGAAATGCTGTGTTTTCGATACGGATGATTTATTTTTGATCAACGCGAATTGTTGGAATTTTTCAACAATTTTTGAACAATCGTATTTCCGCTCCGAGTTGTGGAACGTAGACGATTCCGACGGTTAATATAAGGGGGTTAGGGGGCCGTGCAGAGATTTTAAATGTTGGCCCATTTGTTCTAACATCAATTTTAAAGTTTTAGAAATTTTCAGTTTTTATTAAAATCGTCGTTCAGTGTACGCGCCAGCTACTTATCTGATTCTGTGTTTGTGCGAACGGCACGCTTCGTTTTGACATAGTAATCATAATAATTATCGCTGCACGCCATATATAGTTTTTTATTTCATCAAACAGTGATCAATGCAAGTTTATACGATCGATTTTTATCTGCGAGGTAGAAAATTAATAAAAAAATCGACGCGGAACAAAGTAGACGACTCTGTTGATTTTTTTTTGGAGGCCCACCTTAATAACAAAATGTATCCCACTAGACCAGTCTTGAATTTATCGATTTTATAATACGTCGTTTGATATCTGCGCGTTTGTGCAGTGGTGCTTATCATCGAACCGTTTGTACTATTATTAGTACTTTGGTAATATTTTGTTGAGTTTATTTTGGAAGAACAGAAAAACTGTATTCAACTACCGCATATTATATGATGATTAATAAATAACTGACTAAAAAGAAACAAATAACTCGAGTGAAATTCGTGAATACATTTGATATAATATAGAAAGCTACTAAATTCCACGAGAATTCCGTTTTTATTTAAAACTTAAAAGCATACGTTTCGGCAACCACATGATATGTCCTCAGTGCACTGCAAGCACAACTGTAATATATAGCGGTTAGTTTTTTTTAAATAAAATGATTATTTTTGTAGAATTGAGTACGGTTTTCTTATGCGCGTATAATATATTAAACTGGTCGCTCGTTTATACAATCTGAATAATTCTTTATGATTTCCCTATGTTATTATTATTTAAGTGCTTATGCATAATAGGTATACGTATACATGTATATATATAACACGGCATAATGTTTTCATGTGAAATAAATCCTTTCTTCCGAAGCGTATGTACAATTTAAAAACGTTTCCAATGTTGTTTCGTTGGTATATTATAAATGTTTTTTTAAAAAAAAGAAAGAAAAAAAAAAAAAAGTGAATTTATTATATCGTCCACGCGGATACACAATAATAATAATGTATAAAGATATCAGTAGGTATGCTAATGCGTTTGAGAGTGCTTCGGATCTATCGTAATCGGAGTGCGAGTCCAATAAAAATCGTTTTCATCCATTTTTTTTTTTTTTTCCATTTTGGTTTTGCGCAACAGCAAAATGAATTTATCGACAAATCCCCGAGCTAATTAGAAGTTCACAAAAGTGGGTTTATATTATGCGCGGCTTTCGGTCATTTACAGTTGCACAACTGCAGCACACACACGCGTACATTACAATATTACTATCGTACATTTTCATAATATGAACTGCGCGGGGCTTAACATATTTAGTTTTTTTTCTACTTCTCACGGTTATATATTAATATGCCTAGCAGTGAGGCGTACGGAACCACTATTATTATTATAATAATAAATTAAAGCCGACAGTTGAAGATTTTGGCGTGTTGTGTGTTGCGGTCGCGTTTGTTATAATATATCGTCGGTATTGTACGGACAGCCGAGGAAATATTATTTAAAATATATTGCTCACTCGGGGCACTTTCGGGTACGTAGCCGAAAACCATAAAAGGTACCCGGTTCGGTGTAAAAGAAGTAAACGATAATAGACTGGATTTTCTCGAAAACACGACGCAGGCAACGAACACACGTCGGTCGCGCACGCAGCGGTGATGGACAGTATTTCAATACAACGGTTATAATATTATTTTGATGTTTTGAAGTAGGTACATATATCTACGTGTACACTTTTCATTTTGTACCTGTCTGTTTTTTTTTTTTTTTTTTTGAATTATAGTAATTCGTAATTTCATGTTTGAAACAAACGATCACTAATCTTGAGCTGGATCAACAATGTTTTTTTAATACGAGCTAACTGTAATACATTATAACACCCGTACACAGGGTGTTCCAAAATTATTCATCCGATTTTAGTAGGCTATGAATCAAGTTCTTGTAGTCCGTGGTAAACGAAACACTAAAACCATCCGAACGGTTCAAGTTTTTATCGATTGCCGATAAGTTGCAATAAAGTGCACTTGCGTAATTAATTGTTATCGAAATGTCGACCGAGCAACCAAAAGGCGGCGTTTTTCATCATTCAAATCCATTACAAATCTCATTCAAACACGTACAAATACTTTTAATTATTATGGTCATATGACTTAGGGATAATTAATTGTATTTTCGCCGATCAGACCCCCTAACCACCCCCCCGCCCCCGTAAAAAAGTTTTGTATAAATATATACCGACATACATGTATGTATGGACGTTTTCTGTGCCCAGGAATTCTCAAAAACGGTTCGATCGATTTCATTTCTCTTTTCGGCAAAATACACGTTTGAAGTTGTGCATAATATAATTTTGATCGGTCGTGTAGTTTTTGAGAAAATCAATTTTAATGTTATCGCCGATTGGAATGGTGTTTGTGGCGTGTATGATGCAATTTTGCTGATCCGACAGAGCAAAAACGATTAAAACGATTTGATTTCTGACAAATAAATCTGTTTATTCCAAGTGTTATACCGTCTAAAATTTCCGCAGATTCGAATTGTGTGGAGGCGACGATGATATTCTGTATTGTCACGACTTAGATAAAACGGTATAGTCAGTTTCGTTCCTGTTTTCCAAAAAAACACTACATACTTGGATCTGTGCGTTGTTCATTTATTGTTTTTTTTTCTGTCGACAACTTTTTGTATAGAAGGATTGCTCAGACTTTCAGTCAGGCCTACAAAACCTACTGACTTAACCTAACATAACCTCTAATGAAAGGTTTATGGACACTCCTGTGGTACTTCGGTTAAAACTTTTTTTTGAAATTTTATATCCTATATAATATATACCAGGGCGCGAAATTTCCACTCGCCAGCTCGCCATTGGCGAGTAAAAATTTATCGTTTATTAAAAACAGTTCATATTTTCATAAATGTAAAATAGTAGTGGCGAGTAACAATTTTAGTCTGGCTAGTACCTTTTGAACTGAAATTTCATGCCCTGATATATACCAAGACAAAATTGGGAATTTTGGAGAATTTTACGGCCAAAAGTTTGAAATTTTAAGATTTGTGATGAAGTTTTCGTTTGGAAGGAATGCTCCAATTTTTCAAGTCAGTAACTTTTTTGATAGGTTTATCGACTGGTGTTTTGGTCCTAGAGTTTTTAAATTTTGCTTAATTTTCGAATAACATCCCAAAAACCAAAAACAAATCAAGAATTATACTGCGAAAAATTGAAATTTTCAGGTTCGTGATAACGTTTTCGCGTAGAAAGAGCGCTCCGATCTTAACTTTGAATAGCTATTAAAAAAAAAAAAAAATGAGATTTTGGCTTTAAATTATGTCCTGTTCTAAACGAATTTTTGAATTTTACATATTTTGTGAGTCCAAAAACACACCGAAAATGTATACTAAAAAGCCCGCTGGAGTGGCGAGCATTTGTCCGATCGTATAATACGCATTAAAATGGTGGTCACACGTTATTTAAATTAATATTTTTTTCAAACGTGGATACGACTTTGGAGTTTTTGGACCAGTTTTTTATTGTGAAGTTTAGTTTTCAGAATCGTTTTTTCGACGGCAACGGTTTATCGTTGCTTTCAGATATTAAAACGTAGTACGTTTGAACCACGATTTTCAAACCCGTGATCCACCCAAAGCTACTCCGTCAAACTACCCACGTGACCAGATCCCGGCTTTTTTAACTCGTACGGAGATTTTTTGACACAATTAATTCAAAAATGTTCGTGAAATCGGGTACGTAAGGTCCTTCTGGCGATCCCGTCTAAAAATGTATAATAAAAGAAAAAAAAATGCAATTTTTCGTAACGCGAGTCTCGAAATTCGTAACCGGTGCGGAATTGAGAAAATCTAATCTTGAATGACAAGCCGACGTCGTCGGACTGGCACCACCAAGTACAAAATCGGATTTCCTCCACTTTTAATTCCAGAATTGGGGCCACGGAAAATCACGAATTCCCCACGAAATAATTTCGAAAAATATAACGGTACAATTGGTTTGAAAACGCGTTCGGGCTATAAAATCGGTCTCGGGCGGTGAAGTCATCCTGACCTGACCCCCGAATTACAAATTTGTCACAAATGTCACAAACTCGGGTTACAAAAAATTGGGTTTTTTTGTTTTCGATTTTCGGACGGGCATGCAGAAGACGCGTCTCGAAAAATCCGCCTTCACGTCTCTCGCGTAATCCCTGCAGACGTGGGGTTTTTTTATGTTATCATCGTTTCGCGTCCGCGTGAGCCTTTCGTTGTATTTTTTTTTTTCTTTTTCCATTTTTAACGACTCTGCGCGATGAAAAAGCGGGGCTAGACGACGTTGATTTTAATCGCGAGCGTATATACGTATATACGTTGTGTTGCATTGTAATAGTTGAATAGATTCAACGCGTTTTTCAAGACACGCCCACGTTCTCACGATAGCGTCTGAATAATAATAATGTTTTATTTCCCTTTCTCGCTCTCTCGCTCTCTCTCTCTGTTTATCGCTCTCCCCGTCGGCGGACACCGCGACCGCGGCACGCAGACCGCGAAACGCGCCGAAAGCCACGCGCGGGTTTCCGACCGTTTCCGTACTGCTGCCGCTGCTGCTTGCTGCTTGCTGCTGCTGCACGATGGTGTTTTTTTCTTTATTTTCGCGCACCATAATACCGGGCAGTCGGAGTAAAAAAAAAAGAAAAGAAAAGAAAAAGAAAGAAACCGAGCCCGCGGTCAATCATCGTAATTAATATAGTGCGGGTAAAAATAATGATAATAATCGCGTTCGAAACATTACGGCCGCGCCGGCGGCGGCGTGCGCTTTACACGTTGTTGCGGCGTTGTTGTACTTTTTGTTTTACGCGCGTTTTTACAGGGCGAAGTGTTCACGGGGTGATGGGGGAAAAAAAAACAATTCGTTTTAACATAAATATCAATATGAGAACTGCAGTGTAGGTTATATATACCTACATACTATTTATACCTAAATTATGGGCGAACTCTTTACTCAAACAAAACTTGCAGAATATTTCTCGCAGAGTGCCGCGGTAGGTAAATAGTTTACGACTAAATTTTTGGTTTCAACTCGATTCGAACCGATAATAATATACTTTGTACAGCGATACCGCGTGTAACGTATATATTTACTGTATTATATAATCAGACATACATAATGAACGAGAAATTAGCGAAATAAACTGGCCAAGCGACATAAAAAACCGTCACAGTTTGTACGACAATTTTTATACGTGTTAGTCGGTGTGTAAAAAAAAAATTTCACAATTAAATACTGCCGACTTCAAAAAGCAAAATAGGTAGGTACGAAATAATTAAATGAAAAAAAAACCCGGTATAGGTCGCGTGGGTGGTAGTTTGACGGGGCGGCGACTACGCTTTGGGTGAGTTTAAAAGTCGTATGGTATAAACGCGTTATTTCATATCCAAAAACAACGCTATAAATCATTTGCTTTCGAAAATACGAGCGAGTTCGGTTGTCTACGTCCCAAATTTAACAATAAAAACTTTTCATCAAATCTTTCTCATTTTAGTATACTGCGTAAAAGTTTCGGCTTGGTCCGATTTTTATTTTGGATGTTATAATCAAAAAAATCCCCTGTTATACACGGCCGCCCGAAATGACGAGTTTTACGAAATACAACAATCGGCTATAAACCGAAATTGCAGTGTTAACCGATTTTTGAAATTTTGTGTAAAATTGAAAAAACGTGTAAAACTGTCTTGTTTAGATCGTATATTGAAGTTTTGAGACTTCAACGTGTAAAGGTTTCATAGAATAAAAAATGCGTAAAAGTTCAAAGTTATTCATAACTCCCTTAAAAACGATCAGAATCGATTCAACAGCAGCAGACTCGGTAAACCGTTTTTAACACGTACAAATTTCAAGTCGGACGAATTTGACCGTTTTTGTTTTTTTCCTCCTCGTAACTCCAAAAATGATCAAAAGTTCAAAAAACTTTTCAAAAAAAAAAAATACCATCTCGGATCCATCCTTCGAGGCGTACGTTTAAAGCGTTGTTTCTACTAGAAATAAAGTGATCACGAAAATCAAAAAACATTTTATATCGACGCGTAAAAAAAACACGTTCCCCGTAATTATTCGTCCCACGTGAAAAACACGCGGCCGCCCGAAATAACGGAAATTTCGACATTCCGTAACTCTCAAAAATTGATCGAAATCGATTGAAACTACAGCGGCGCGTCCACCGAGACCTTTCTCGATGACGTATACAAATTTCGATCGGAGCGATTTGGGGTCGGTTTTCGTTTTTTTTTTCTCAAAACTCAAAAACAATCGAAATACGCGCTTCGTGTAAAGCACCATCTCGGATCGATTATCCTTCAGGGCACGTTAAAATCGGAACAGTTTCTCCGCCAGTCGTGTGTCGGAACAGGAAAAAACGTATCATTGTAAAAACGATCTTCGCTCAGAATCTAAAAACAGCGCGTTACGTCGTCATTTTTTTTCCCCCCGAGTCTGTGTAGTACACCAGGCGATCATTACCCCCGTCCGGTAATAATATATACATAGGCGCGACTAGGGGGGCGCAAAAGGGCCTTTAGCACCCCCGAGTTCAAATTTAGCACCCCCTGTTATTTCAAGTACAACTATATAATAACGATTAGCCCCCACGGGTTATTTTTACGGGTATTTAATTTTAGCACCCCCCATTATTTTAGCTCTAGTTGCGCCTATGAATATGGCGTTGTACCGAATCGTTTTTACACCGTGGACGATGAGAGTTGTTGTGTGTCGCCCCGCGCGAAATACGAACCGCTCGCGCAATATTTTTTAGGTAGGTACACGATAATATTGTAAAAACCGACGTGGTGTGTGTACGGCACAGTATTATTATTATGCGGTCGATGTGTATATATAGTAGACGTCGTGCACAACAACGCGTATCGGTTATTGAAATTAAATCAAGTGACGATAATTGGCGTGTTATCCGTACCTACAACATGCAGGTACGTTTATAGAAAAAAAAAAAGAAAAAAAAAGGAGTAAACCTGACCGCCGTATGATGTTTACACACACTGTACGTATACGTATGTATGTATTTTATACCTCCTATTGTACTACTATGATAGCTCTGTATATTACGTGGCCGTACGTGTGCTCGCGTAAGAATCGTGGCAGAATCCCGCGGTTCGTGTGGTATTTTGCCGATTGGATAATGGGCGAGTTCCACCGCGTTGGACAAAGATGAATATTTCATACGCACGGTCTCGCACAAAAAAAAACTGAACTGCGTACACGTAGGTAGTAGTAGTATTTATTGTGCCGTGTATACCTGATCTCGTTGTGCGCAAAAGACGTTTTTAAATTTTTTTTTTTTAAAACCTCTCGCTGCGGATAACGTTACAATACAGTAACAAATACGAGCGTACAACACGTCGGACGAAATGTACATTTGGGCCGCGACGCCGGATCTTAGATAGGCTTTGAATGACAATGAAAGGTGTAGAGGGACACGCTGCTAGAAGACGTGCAAGTGTATGACAAGCGTCCACTGCGTAACGGATTCTAGAGAATGAACGCCCGAAGATCAAGGCGATTGGGGTCGGTTTAAAAAGGAAAGACGAAACTTTCGAAATCTATCCGATCAAACACGTTAACGCCGAACGTATTATTGCGAATGGCCGTGCGAAATCGCGGAAACGCTTTCTTCGGTGTCGGTAACTTTTAAACGGTTTGCGGAAATTTGAAATTTGTGTATTCCGCAGTTATATCAATTATTATACGCCTTTAGAAATTAAACGTAACAAACGTACCTGTAGGTGATTTTCGAAAATACGAGGTTAGGTTAGGCACCTTTTATACGTAATGGCTCCGAAAATTGTTCAAACCAATTTTGGTACCTGTCGAGATTTATTTGTCCGTATGAAAAGTATAGACAGTAGAGTAAAACAAAATTTATTTTACAATAGTATGTGAATTATCGTTATCGCGGTAAGTAATTTACGTTCAACTTAATAGAAAACCGTTTTGTATGTTGAATTTGTTGAACGCCGGTATATATGTGTGTATATAGCGAGCAGAGCGATCAAAATTTTCGCATTTTTCATCCGTCGTCAAACACGAAACCGTAATTAATACGGTAATCCTGTACCTACATATACTAGGACAATCTGTATCAAAATATTTAAACGTATTACCATATCGACGGGAATCCGTTTTGGACTAAACACGTACCTACGTTTGTGTACAAATATCATTTGTGATTGAGGAGGAGAAACATATTGTGAAACGTTCAGGAGACGTCTTCCAAATCCCGTTTCCGTACGTACGTATAGATAGACATTGATTTTATAATACGCATGTATCTAACCGAACGATGGACGTGGGCAATACTATACAGGGTGTTTTCAAATCGATTCGTCCGATTTCAAAAAGTCACATTTACTGTGAAATCATTTGAATAATCAGGTTAGAACGAGTGTTACGATTTAATTATTTCAAGTCTCAACGCTTATAAATACGACCACCACCACCGGGGGTCATTACTTGCTCGACACTGGGCGATATTCGGTCTACTACCAGCACAGATGACTTTTCTTTACATAAGCGACCATTTTCTTCGAGGGTTTTGTGTCATCGTCTGGGGGCTGTTCAATGTTAAATCTTCGTCCGCACGGTACGTGCTCGCGATTCTCAAAGCGGAGCGCACAAAACGCCTTATTTTGCTCGGCCGACGTTTCAAAGACAATCAAATAACTCTAATCAAATCACGCCCAGTCGTGCACTCAATCGTCGCAACTGTCATGATCGGCAATCGAAAAAAAAAACACTCGAAAACTCCACCTTTCTGCAGATATGGTCGGCGCTTCGTTTACCACAAACCGTACGAGAAGCCTGCTAAAAAATCGGATGAATCGTTTTGGGACACCCCGTGTACACGATGTAACAGGTATACGAGCACAGTTTTCGACGATTTATCAATACGCGTTCATCGATACACATTTATAGTGTATAGAATGCGGTCTATGATGGCTCTAGTAATAATTCGGCGTGGGCCGCTCGTCGAACGTATAATATTATACGCACGACAGTACCTAATAATAATAATAATAATATGTATAACAGCCGACCGGGCTGTATTAAACGTTTTTATAAAATATGTAGGTACACGGGCCATGCATATTTCTAATACGCCGTTTTTTTATGCCGTTTCTTCAATTTGTATTCCTATATATATATTTATATCATTTTAACGAACACAGTTTGTCCATTATTATTATTATTGTTGCCAGCCGTCCGTCCGGCGATGTACAGCCAGCGAAAAAAAAAAAAATCCTAGAAGCAACACAACACAAAATAGTAACACACCTAACGTTTATGAACATGAATAAAAAACATAAAAAGCGTACGGAAAACCTTACGTTCACCTTGCGGGCGTATTTAGAAATGTTTAATGGGAGGGACACAAAAAAAAAAAAAAATCGGAGAATTTCGCAGGGGTGGAGTATAGGTTTAAGACGGTCTGAGTGAGTCGGTATTTTGGACGGTGTAAGTGGTGTAGGTATATAAGCATGTATAAGTACGATACATAATTTAACATGTATAAATTATGCAAGCAATGATAAATCTATTGCCTTCAAAAAACAGATATTCTCGAGCGTTTCGCAGTCGAGTTGAAATTGTTTTTTCGAATTTCGTTCGTAAGTCAGTTTCCTAACAATAGGTAGCTGTGAAGATGTCAAGTCGTCCGTAGCGTTTTTTAAAATAATCTATAAAACATATTCATTGTTTGAACACGAATCTATGGATTAGAGTGTAAATAGGGACGACAAAAACAAAAAAAAGATCAATATTTATCAGGCATCGAGACATAAACGTAATGTCGCATGAAAAAATAAAACTTAAAAAGTAAAAATACGGTTTATGGGGGAAGGAACTGGCCCCTCCCTTAAATACGCCACTGCTCGCGTTACATTTACTGTGTGAGATTGATGGGTTGAACTCCAAACCGCCCCTGCATATACGTGCCTGGTGTAGTATATACCAAACCATCGCGCTGAAACAAATTTCTAGTCAGTGACCCGTCGGCGCAACTGGAGTCAAACATTTGGTGGGCCGATGCAAAAAAATTTTAACGTAAACCTTTTACAAATTTTTCGGAGAGCAAAGAAATAATTTTGTGGAGCACTAAACCCCCCCTGTTTACGACTATGGTCGTATAACACTACTTACTCACCTAACCTATATAGCCTATATAGTTACCCAAAGACCAATTTTTCGTTTCATGCTGAAACACAATAGAATCGCATTGAAACAAAAAAAATGAAACAAACATGGTTATTTTTTTAGGTTTTCAGTTTTCTCTTTCAATAAGTAACTGCGATTGTAAAATCGTAAAACTATTAGTGTAGGTAACGTTTTTTGTGTTCTTTGCAGTTTCCTTAAAAATGTCAATACGTGTACCATTATTGGCGGTGTACCGAGTGGGTGAAACGACTAATGAACGCATATTAATACGGAGATTGTAATTTTGTCACATACCTTATATTCTTGTGTGATATTTATCGGTATTCTTAAAAGTTAAAATGATGCCGAGGTTGCAGTTATGAACACCAGCTGCCCACCATCGACAACCCAAAACATGTGTATATTGCGACCAAAAAACATACGAGTAGATGTAGAGCGTAGTGTTGACTGTTGTAAAATTTCGGAGATTCAATATTTTTTTGAGAGGAACTAATTGGATGTTGTATTGTTATAGTCTGCGAACGCCGAATTAGACTGATCTGCACCTGTTTATAAATATAAGTTAATGTACTCGAAGGAGAGAAAACCATGAGAAAAACCAAAATTTTTTTTTTGGACCAGGCCTGCGACAATTTGTCTGGTTGTATGACGATCACATGTAAAAATTTTGTTTCCATTGCGGATTTTTTCGGACGACTAGCAGCGTGTATTACACACGATAATTTATTATAACGCTGCAGTACATTATATAGAACTCTGATGGACCAGTTGCTCGTTGGCATGATGCTGTGATCTGTATCCTGCATTCTGGACGTATGTATAATATATGTATAGACTGTAATGTTTGAAGCTTACACGTATTAATTGAACCGTCCTGGCGATTGCCGGCCGCGTACATAAAACGTCATTAAAACCAATCACATTTGTGAAAATTGCATTCGGATTAAAATCGAATCAACATGATATGTATTGATCGTATACCATTATTTTTAACTCAAATATATTATTATGTATGCGTATGCATTTAGCCACATACATGTACGTGTCTAACGTGCATAAATCATATACATACATATTATAGCCATAGGTGAAACTACGGCCCAGTCCGACCGGGCCGTTGTATAATAGTATATCTAACGACACAACTTAAGTACAAAAAAAAAAAAAAAAAAAATAATTAATTTACAAAAATTACGCGAATTTATTCTATACTAAATCATGTTATACGTAGTGAGTAGTATTTGATAACAATTAAAAAAAACGAAAAAAAAAAAAGAACTATAAATAGGTACCTCGGTAAATGTGCAGTAGCGTCTCGTACGCTTCGGGTGGGTCACTGGTTTCAAAGTCGCGTGTTTATCCGTATTATTTAAGACCTGAAAATCATTGCATTCGAAAAAAAACAATTCTGATCGTGCTATCTAATCTAACAAGTCCAGGGTGAAAATAAAAAAAGATTGCGAATTATTCCTCCTAGTATACGTACGTAAAAAAAAATTAGTGCGTTATACCTAGAAAAAACGTTTTCCAACTTTTTGTAACGTCTCAGATTAATTTAGTACATAAAAGTTTGAAAACGACGAGGAATCATTTTTTATGACGTTAGTTCGACGAGTATCTTTTTTTTATTTTTAAGAAACAAACAGCAATTTTCTAATAAATTAGATAAACACAAGTATTTTGTTTTTATCGTAATCATATCTCAATAATGTCATACATCGTAAAATCGAAAATATCTCAATAAAAAATAATCTCAATAATACCTATGTTAGTAAGGATGAATTGCTGTTATACATTTTTTTTTCTATAACCAACTTGACACAATTCAAATGTGTTAAATAATTACTCAGGTGAACAAAAATAATACAGAATTTGAAAAAAATTTTCCATAATTACCTTGGCACGACTAAAAAAACATATTTTATTTATTATAGTTTTACACATCAGATAACCATATCAAAAGACTTTATTGCTCATAGTAATAATAAAAAACAAAAAAAAAAAAAAACGCAGCCGTATTGGTTGTAAAATATTTAACACATTTTAAATCGTATAAAAAAACTAGTTGTTATGAAAAAAAAAAAAATGTATACAGTTTCGGTCACCGCGATACGACCACGATACTGGTCTCCCCGACAGCGTAAAAAAAATTTTTTTTTTTCAGTTATACTTTGAAATAAAGTCTTGAAATATAATTTCATTCGAAAACCCAAAAACAGATTCGCGCAGTACGTAATTTTAAGTATAATATATGGAAATGTGTTTGACGTAGTAAATCGCGATTTTATTTTTTTCCTCATTCTTCGACTCCGCGGCCACGTGTCGAGTTCGCTTGATTACCTACCGGGTGCCTAGGTAATAATAATATAATATAATATTATACTACTGCACTAAGGTGTATAATTTGTTTTTGAAAGCACGTACACACACACGGCGTACGTACATTTGTGTGTGTGTGTGCTGTGTATAATACATGTTTCATCAATTCCGGGAGCACCTTAACACAACGGCCTGCAAATAACCATTAAAATTTAATGGCCCTCTCAACTATATCACTTGATTTCTTGATTGTTTTTTAATAGTATAGGTATATATATGTATACGTATACGCGGGCCAGTGTATACTGACTAACAGTGGCTATTCTCAATCAAGACCGGGCGTAAGTTCATAAACAAAATGGACGTGGTGCACGTTCTATGGAAATAAAAACGATGATGGAAAATTTTGTTAGGTCGTAAGTATACCCCGAACAAGGGAAAAAAAAAGCCGGGGGGTGAAATCATTGCAAAAAAAAAAACAAAACGATTCTGAGCGAACTCGGTTATCCGAGTAAACGTCCTGGTGAAAAAACGAAAAATACGCTCGGAAAATTATTGAAAAGTTCATAGCGAAAACTTTTCCCGATCTTTTAAAACGTATTGAATTGAATATTAGTGCGTAAAAGTTTGAAAACGACGCGGAATGATTTTTTATGACAAAAATCTATTTTCGTCGTTTTTCGACGCACAACTCCGAAATGAATCAAAAAGAAAAAAATGCTTCGATTAAAATGAAATCATACTCGCGTTATAGGCGTACATAGTATTATACTGTTATATCAGTTGGGTGAAATAGTTGTACTGCCGGTTTCTCAGCGCAATCTACATAACGATGTTACCGTATTGCAGTAAACCGCGAAAAAAGAACAATTTTTTTCACCTACTGGTGTTTTTATGAAAAAACGATTCAGTACACACACGCGCGTTTCATCCGTATCGTCTCGGCTATATATATTATCGAGAATCGAAATACTCGTGTCGATGTTCAGTCGGTTAAATTGAAAATAACGAGAAAACAGACGAGATGTTTCTTATTTGCGGTTTAGAAATTATAGTATTCCTATATCACACGTGTAGTTCATACCGTTGTTAACAGCTGTTAAGCAGGGCGGGTGGTAAACAAGTGTCGCAATCACACGATTGTAAAACAATTAGATCGTTTTTTTTATAAGCTTGAAAATGCGAGACTGTTGTCGAATTTTTCGGCCGGAATCCGAAGAAACACGTGCTCGAATCTGATTATAGGTGACGGTCGGCGATGTTTTAAAAATGTTTGAAAATCTCCTACAACGAATCCAAAATAAATCGATGTTTTATTATATTTTACAACCGATTTACCGTGTCTGGTCGTTATGTATTACTGATTACACGGTAGACACACATACATACCTACACAAATAGTTATGCAGTTTAATATATAATCGTGTCTACATCCCGCGTATATAAACGATTATAATACGGGAAGGCATGTATATTTTTTGTTTTAACTAACCGCCGCCGCCGATAAACATGTTACCCCTATACCATGATGAAAAAAAAAAAAAAACGATTCCCATGGAAAAATGTGTAGGTATCCATATACTATCCATTTCGGTACCTATATGGTAAACTAATTAACATCAATTGTACTTCTTTTTCGTTGCCTGCGGAAAGACTCGTTTAGAAATACCAAATAACAGTACGTACCCGTCCAGAAAGAATGCTTTTTTTTTTTTTCATCGACCGAAAAAAATATTGTCTGTACGTTTTTTTTTTTTTCGTTCGATTTATTTTCCAAACGATTACTTTTATATTTACTACAAAATCGTCGGATTCTTTATAGACGCGTGTATAATACTGTAATTATAATAATATACTCGGGAGTAATTCATAGTACTATTATAATTGCCGCGCGTAATATATCGTGTACGTTTATAATTTTTTCTATAAACAAAAGCGTACCCGTTTACATTTTACCCACGGTCAGGCCAGTATAAAAAGTCACTAACGCTCGACAGTGATCGTGTCAAGTGTCAATTAGAAGTTGTGAAAAAATAAAACATTTCATACTTGTCATAATTTATATGAACAATAATCAAGTCCTGTCCACTGTACAGCCGTTATATAAGAATTATAAACGCGCGCTTTGAATGCGTTTGTACAGTTGTTATTCTATAACAACGATTATTATTTTACGGTATAACTGTTTTGAAATTCAAAAGTAACAGTTCGAGGATTATTGGGCGAATAGGTATGTTACAGGAGTGTATTATACTATTATTTTTGGTCTTTTGTTACTATCAAACTTGTGACTCACTGTGAGATTTATTCGAGAAAACAGGTTTTAACAACAATTTGTAAAAAATAAAAAAAAAATAAAAACACCGTAAAACCTTGGAACTGTCAAGCCCTCAAAATAATATGGAAATAAATGTATAATTATATATATATGTATAATATTGTATAATAATATGATCATACGCGTGTTATAACATTTATATACCTGCATTTAATTTTTTTTTCTTCACATCAATGGTAATCATAATACTATTAATTTGTCCAGTTGAACTCTCAAACTATGGGTAGAGATCACTGTTATTCATTTTAGTCGCAACGAATACAATTATAAATAAAAAAAAACATTCACCATGCGTACAATGCGTTCAGTTTTTTATGGTACCCATGCATAGTATGTATTATAATAACTTTTATTTCTTTAAATTCGTGTGTCTCTATAAACGAATATTTACGGGGTTATAGTTGTATAAACTAATTGACTTTGTAAATAGATCATTTGTTATTCGGTTATAAATTGTAATATTATACCTTTGCGTTGTCGAGATGGTACGTGTGTTCGATGAAATATTTTAATTCGCTCGTGTTTTAGTAAATACCTAGGTGGTATGAATGTATTTTCAAAAAGAACGGTGCCACGCGGTTAAGGTGCAGTAGCGACTACGCTTTGGTGGGTGGATCATTGGTTTCAAAGTTGGTCCTTTTTTATTCAACATAAAGTTTACTGAACGCACCCACTTTTGTTTGGCCGTTTGCAATTTCTACGATACATCCATAATATATTCCATAAATCTCATGTTTCAATTCAATTTTTATATGCATAACTTGTCTACATAATATAATGTATAGTACATATTGTAAACGTTTTGAAAACCCATATTATGCAATATTTAATAATGTATTCCTTTTTTTTTTTAAATATTGCGGGTCAGATGAAAAAAAATTCCATGCAAATTTTTGTGTAATAAAATAGCCATAGGTTTAATACCATTTAACCGGTTTACTATAAGTTGCATAAAAGTATGTTAATGATTTAAGAACACCTACACTTTTCTCGTGATACAGGGTTTACACGCGATTCATCTCTTAACGATAAATTTAATTCACATTTTGCTTCCCAATGAGTGTAGAAACGATTGAAAACATTTTGGTCGATAAAAAGTGCAAAAGTGTCGACCCGAAAAATTTGCTGTCGCAATATGCTTATCTATCAAAAAAAAATGTTGGTGCACCTACATTGCGGTCTATTGACTTTAAAACATAATATTGGCAAATAATGTATTGGTCCGTATCGACTTTAAAATTTCCGCGGGCAATCGGTCTACAAACGGGTCTTATTTTTGGAGCAATGTAATCGCATCGATTGGTAAGCTCGTGATAAAATAGAAATTAAATAACATTCCTCCGACTTTTGTAGAATAAAAAAGTACTTTTAGTACACTTTTGTACTTAAAAATAGAAGTACTTGTATGAATATTCGAATAGTTTTGCTCAAGTACCTACGCCGTACACGACCGCGATCGTAAAATCGTCAAAATAGCCAATAGATATTTATTATGATTTGGTTTAACTACATTATATTCCCACACCGTTTATCGTTTGTTTATCGATTCCTTGGTCGGGGAATTCGTCTTTGAAATACGTAGTTGAAGTCGTTGATTTTAATATTTCTCACACGGATGCACGCACGTGTATCGTCGCGCAACTGGTGGTGGTCGTATAACAGATAAACGGTTGAACAGTATAGGTAGATAATTTTTCTGGTCGTCATGCTTCGGCGCGATTGCTCGCGGGTCGTTAAAAAATGTAACGCCATTGAATGAAACACACCGTGTTTGAGAGAACATGATCCGGAATGCGTTAAGTTATTTTAATAAGATAACATCCATTTGAATATAATAATATCATACACCGGCTACCGCCGACTCCGACGCTCGAGATTATGGGAACAAAAACGCATGAAGCCAATAATTAGCGTATTATTATTATATTTTTGCTCCCGACGCTCTTGTACACAAACTACTCATACATTTTGTTTACCATGCTCATCTCTGCGTGTGCACTTGAAGTGTATATGTTTTTGCGCGATCGATCTTCGTTTTGGCAATGACTTCGATGAGTAAGCCCCGCGAAAACAAACCAGAACATTGATCCATTATTGTTAAACCAAAGGCGACTGTTAACGGGTGTTGATTTAAAATTGTTGTTTACCGTCATCATTTGTCGAATGATGGAATCGTTCCGATCACGGAGTCCAGACATTTTCCTTCGCGTTTCGATGCAAAAAAAAAAAATGCTAAGACGAGAGAATCGACAAATGTTTGGTTGTTATGTCGTCCTATTTTGTTTGTCAAAACTGTTTGGGAAGCTGTCAGCGGCCACTATGCGCGGTTTGAAAAATAAAAACCCTAAAATAGACCCCCGTCTGCAGACTTGACAAACATTTCTACGTTCGAGATCATTGTCAAGTCTCAATGTAGTTTATGAAAAACCGATCAACCACTAGAGCAATACCTACTATTTGATGATTGTACACTTTCAACACGTTCATGTTTATAACGCGAAGGTTTTTGTTTACGTTTAAACTTACTTTAAAAAACTCATAATACTACACTATGTGAACAACTGCTGTGGTAAACATTTTTTTTTTTTATTCTCCGATAAGTCCGGTCTTTTCGGTTAAATTTTGTTCAAGGAAAACGAATTGAATCCAACGCGGATTCGTGCGACGTATCGTGAAATCATTTATACTTTATGAAAGACATCGCGATCTGAGATAAAAAAACCGTCAAGCGTGTACCTACAAATGACTACGTGAACTGTACACCTATTTTACACGTGTTAAAACGAAAAACGCGAGATGGTCGTTCTGTTTGTTCTCTTTGTCGCCCTCTCGTTTTGGATCCGATTGCTCTTGTTTGCGTCTTGTGCACTGTCCAATGCTAACCGCGTGTTGTTTTTTTCTTTTCCTTTCCAGGTGAAAGTGAAGATCTTGGACCGAAACGACAACCGTCCCACGTGGCCCAGCGCTCCGATCGAGCACAGGATCTCCGAGGAAATACCGATCGGGTCGTTGGTCGCCACGCTCAGAGCGACCGACGCGGACCTGGACTCGACGCTGACGTACGCGATCGTCGCCGGAGACGACTGCGAAGCGGCGGCGGCAGACTTTCCGTTGGAGCTGGACCCGTACACGGGCAACGTCCGCGTGCGCGGTCCCGTGGACAGGGAAACCAGCCCGCGGATCGTGCTCCCGGTGAGCGTGTCCGACGGCGTGCACAGCAGCAAGACGACCGCGGTGTTTGTCGTGAGTAATATGATGGTTATTTAACAGCGGCCGACCGTTCGGACTTCGCGGAAATCTGAAAATCTATCCGAATCTAAAACCGCTTGTATTCTAGATTAGCGCCTTATCATGCGAACCGATTTCCCGCGGAAATTCCGGAGTAGGGAACGACAAAGCAATAAAACGTAAAATAATCACATACAGTTGTTTCCGTCGAAATTAAATTATCTATTACAGGACTGTTTGTCACCGAAATCAATTAAATCAATACGGTCAATGATATTTCAAATTATTCTGCGGACCGCTGGTTGGCGAGCGCCGCGGCGGTCACTACTAGTCCCCCGGCTGTCGTCGATTGTCCTCGAGGAGGGAGTGCAGTTAAGGGGAACGGCAAAATGCCAACGTCGGTACTATTTTCAAACAAGCCGATTTTTCCCTGCCTCGCCATTTCGTAGCGATACGCGCGTTTTGGTGGTACCTAAAATTCGAAATTGGAGTCGTAAAAAAAAACTATTTTCGATAAAGTTGCACGCTAAACCTTCAAGACATTTTTATCCGTCCAAAAAAAATAAAATACTCTAATACGTTTTAGCGGTTAAAACACGTAGGTACAACATCCCCATAGATTAACACCAGTTTCGCCAGCAAAGCGACGCGCATTAACCCAAAAACGAAATAAATTTATTTTCCACGACGATGATCGTTGTTTGAAAAATCTTAAAGTTGACGCGACCGCATTACGAAAATTTCTCTAAACACAATATTTTTTACTTATCAGCGTGCCCGTGTCAACACGAAACGACCGAGTGTAGAAATTTGCCCCGCATCCGAGCAACAATATTCAGTTTTTAAACATAAACGCAAAGTCGTAAATATTTTTTGCGCCAAATTCTGCTAAGGTCGTAAATTTTTTCGTGAAAATAACGTAAAACGTAAAAATCCACTCCCTTCATCTTATTTTTTGTGTTTTGATATAACAGTTTACTATGAAATATAACATATTACCATTCAAAGTACTAAACATCACGGTAGGGCAGTGTAATTTTTTTAGGATTATGCTCTCACTGGGTTCCACCGCAATATTAATTGATGTACCTACTTAACAAAATTACACCAAACACCCGTATTAACCCGAATAAACCCGAACAATAATGTTTCAATATGGTTCACCTGAATAATATACTTTTTCGTTGTATATTGCCCTGGACTCCCTCTCGAGTGCGCGCGTCTGACTGTCCGCGGTGTCGTAATTATTAGAAACGTTTCGAAAATTCGCGGGGATTTTCTATCATTAAATTAAACACAACAGTATAATATTATTTTAATAGCGTAAGAATTAAAATGCTTGGAAATCGGGAATTCGTTGTGCGTAATACCTATATCTCTTTTTGAATAATAAATCCGTACACATAGTGCGTATAGTTTAATGCGGATACAAGTTTCATCCACGGAACGTACGCCGTATACTTTTTTACAGTCGTTTTGTGTAGTAGTCGATGAACTTGAAATATTTTTTTTTATCGACGTTTTACGATTTCTTTTTTTTTTCGTGTACCTCGCAAAACGGTGTAGAACAAAACAGCTGTAGAACATTGGCACCGATGCGCGTGCACTCACTTTAATGTGCGATTTTTGTGATTAAACTACGATTGCTGTAAATAAATATAAATGCAAACGCGTGATTATAAAAAGCGGTATCCGTGCATTTTGTACACGAACAGCTTTATTTTTACATTAAAAATATTATTAATTGCGCGTTTAAAAATATGTTTATGCGCGCATTTAGTATGTATGTGACGTGTTCAACGTTGTTAGTGCTTTAAGTCTCAAAACCGGAACCATTATGAATAAAACTCGGGTTTTTCGCACTTTATATACGATTTATAATGTTTTCGGCTCGAACATTTTTGCTGAATTCGAATTTTTATTTTATACCTACATACGCGTATTCTTTAAATTCTTACTCGGCATCTACGTACAGTGGATTGCTCAACGGTTATTGTTTGTATAACACGTACAGTTGGGTACAATAAATCGCGTGCATCAGCTGTGTTCTTACCCCGCAGTTTTTCTCGTCAATTTCGCTGCAGTTCCCCGCCAGTTGTTCTCCATCTTCACTTCCACTCTGCCATTATATTTTCTCACAAAACGATTCCATACACTTATGATAATCGTTCCAAACACTTTTTCTTTTTACCGCTTCAGGCTTGCATACGTGTACAACTGGACGATTGCACTGCAGCGCGTAAGTACTGCATTTTAATATTTCGTACCGGCGGGATTATGTAATATATAAAAACAAATTCGAGTAAACGGTACAGTGCAGGCACGTGAAAACGTGAATTTTCGTGAAACACTACGTTACAATAATTATTTTAACGGGGTAATGAAACCGCATATTTATACGATTATGTGATCAAAATACGTTGTCTCTAACCGACACTCTCGGAAAATAGAAGCGTTATAATTATTTAAGTGTTTGTACCCCGTCATATATATAGTCGTTTTGAATTCGTCGAGTGTAATAATATTATACTTGGGTAATTTAAATTCACAACGGGAGGTTGCCGCCAACCCGAGAGAAGTACGATACGTACGATTTCTCAATTACAACAGATTAACTTTTTTTTTATAATTTATTCGATTGTTTTTGACGTACCATGTTTTATCCGTTTCTTTGAAGTCCGTGTCCGAACGGATTAAAAGCGTGTGAAAATAGGATTCGCACGATAATATTATTGGACTTTTAAGCGTGATCGTGGTCAATTCCAATACATCCAAACGCGTTTACACACGTCGTCTGCACGGGCGCTCGTATATTTTTAGACGCCTTTTTAGTAAAATTTGAAATTTTAAGGTTCGTAATGACGTTTTTTGCGTAGAAGGATTGTTCCGATTCGTTACGTTGAACACCACGTGAAAAAAAGTTGTGATTTCGGCGTTCGAAGCATTTTTCCGATTATTTTCCGTGTGCCGAAAACGGCGAAATCCGGCGTCCGACTGTATACTACACTAACGGTTATAAGAAATTATTCCTCGTCGTTTCTAAACCTCTGTGCGCCAACATCGATTTATTACGTCGTAGAAAACAGTTTTCGCCAGGTATAATACAATTTTTTTTTACGTACACGACGAGAGATGATGGTACGTTTTTATTTTCACCCAATATCAGGATATTATAGATAGCTCGCACGCTCGGTTTTTTTCCGAACGCCAATGGTCTGCATCGTTGCTTTCGGTGTATCGCGAATACGCCGTGTAAGGTTTTTGAGACCGGTGACACCCGCCCAAAGCACAGTTTTTTATATTTTTTTGCTTAAAATCACGTGGCTATTATCTGGCTACATAACATAATCGTTTGTCGGTTCGCCGCGCAGATACTGGACTCCAACGACAACGCGCCGACGTTCGTGAAAAACGTGTTTTCGCTGGACGTGAGCGAAGACACGGCCAGGGGCACGAAGATCGGCGACATCCTGGCCGCGGACGAGGACGAGGGCGCGAACGGCGCGGTCGCGTACTCGGTCATCAGCGATTGGGCCAACGACGTGTTCGACGTCGACCCACACACGGGAGCCTTCTCCCTGACCGGGAAACTGGACTACGAGGAGGTAACGCAACAGTAGTAATAATAACGTCTGATTCGGCATGACTAGTGAAGACGTTTACCCGACGCCGTTCTCGCAAACCGTTTCTTCTCGAAAAATCCGCACCGTTTTTCCGACGAACGGTTACGTTGCCGTGTAAGATATTCTGGAATTCGACTGCAACGACACGTAGTAGGTGTATCCACTACGCGCGTGGCGACTCGATTTTCCCGCCGATCGTGAAATTTTCGCAAAAACTTTTTTCGACACGTTTTCGAGACGATCACAATTATAATAACGGACCCGCGTGACTGCGCAGAATCGCGGTACGCCCCTGCGTCGTTTTCTTCGAAACGTTTTCCCCGACCGTTGGTTCGTACGTGTTTATGTGCGAAACAAGAATCGAACGTTTCGCGCGAAAATCTTAGCCGTATAAATTATCCCACGTTGTCTGTCGCGGTTAATTTTGTTTTACGCGAAGCGCCCACTGAAGAAAAACGTTCGGGTTGAAGTTTCCCTTGGTTGGTCCGAACCGTACGTAAGTCGGTGCACGACCGTGAGCATTTTCTGTACAGCGATCATACAGTGGATCCCCGTATTATTTAACATTTCGACGAGTGTTTGACGTTATGGTAACACACTCAAGTGGTGGTTCACGTTTACTTTTCCGTTTCCGCCCACGTTATAACACGTCGTTCGTATCGTTTTTTTACACATCGCTCGCCCCCGTTCGGGGTAATGTATGTATACAAGATTATGATAACGTCGTGTTTGTGTCCAGGTGCAGCATTACATCATGATCGTCCAGGCCCGGGACGCGGGCAAGCCGACGTTGTCGTCCACGGTGACGGTGTACGTGAACGTTATCGACGAGAACGACAACGCGCCCGTGTTCGAGACGAACGGCTACGACGTGGATGTTTACGAGAGCGCCGCCGTCAACGCGGTCGTGGCTACGGTGACGGCAACGGATCGTGATTCAGGTAAAACACCACCTCTGCTGCCTGCTCGGCTCGAATAAAAAATACATAAAGAACATAAACAACAAACACATTACACCGTTATGTAAATAATAAATCGATATCGAGGAGGGACCGCTCTGCTACTAGCGCACGGAACGCTAACTGTCGAGCAACAACCCCGACACCGTAGGAAAACGTACTGCCGGCCTTTCCGATGTTTCCCCGAACCGGACAAAACCGCGGGGGCCAAGTGAATTCGAAATTGGTGCACGCTAAAATCGTATCATCCTCTTCGATTCGAAGGCACGCGCTACAGCCGCATGGACCGTGTTACGGATGGAAACAAAAAAAAATAAACGACTATCGTGTGTTTGACGGTACGGTTTTTTTTCAGGAACCAACGGACTTATCGAGTACTCGATTCAGTCTGTCGACCAAGAAGATAACGATTTTACTATCGATCCGCACAACGGCACTGTCTGGCCGCGTCGCGAACTGGACCGCGAGACCAGGGCGTCGTACAATCTAGTAGTGACCGCCAAGGACGGCGGACGCCTCTCGTCCACCGTACAGGTAAACATAATGCCATCTCGTCTCGCGTTTCGTACGAACCGTTTAGTAGTGACGTTTGTTTTCGGTGCGTAGATGACGATCACGGTGAAGGACGTTAACGATTGTTCGCCCCGGTGGATCACGTCCAACGCTACTTCGGTAGTGGAGAATGTAGAAATCGGAACTGTAGTCGCTGCGCTAAAAGCCGTGGACAGCGACGAGGACAAAAACGGCTTCGTCGAGTACTGGATGATGGACTCCGGTGACGAAAAAACGTTTACCGTCGGATCCGTCGACGGGGTTCTCAGGGTGGCCAGTTCTTTGGACCGAGAAACTCGATCTTCGTACCAGCTGGAAATCGGCGCCAGGGATCGCGGGGATCCGTTCCTGAGCTCGACGATGAAACTCACGGTCAGTATTTTGGACGAAAACGACAACGGCCCCGTGTTCGACCCCAGACATTACACTTCGTCCGTGCCCGAGAACGTAACGATCGGACACACGGTCGTCCAGTTGTTCGCCACGGACAAAGACGACGGCCCGAACGCCGGAATACGGTATACGATCACCAGCGGCGACGATAACTTGGATTTCAGTATCGCCGATGACGCCGGTTTAATACGCGTGGCCAAATATCTTAACTACGAACGCAAATCCCGGTACGTGTTGACGGTTAAAGCCGAAGACACTCCTGTCGGCGCCGATCAACGCGTTAATTCCGACGAGATCACGGTAGTGATCACTGTTCTCGACATAAACGATAACTATCCGGTTTTTCCGCACTCGCCCTACGTCGTTCACGTTATTGAAGAATATACTCCGGAGTCCAAAGAATTCCCCGTGGCCGTTGTGGAAGCGACCGACGCCGATTCCGGTTATAACGGCAGGGTGAGATATTATTTAAAGGACGCGGAATATTTCACGGTAGACAGCGTCAGCGGAAAGATACACCTCGTTAGAAGTTTGGACAGAGAAGTCCAGTCGGAACATCTGATCACTGTAGTTGCCATGGATTCTGGTAAGTACGACGATGATTTTTCGTAAATTAATCGATTGATCGTGTTTGCGTTAGTATCTGATATCGACGTATAGTATCTATAGATGTACACAAAATTTGATTAGTAACTGTCGATAACTGAATACGAATTGGTTATACGGGCAATTAACGTGGCTTATGAATTATTATAGATTTTATAGTATCGTATTGCATAGTATAAAATACTTTAATTATAAAGTACCAGATGGATTATCAAATCGACGTCTCGAGGAAAAATATAAATGTGTTTAACAGTGTTCTTAATTTCAATTACAGGGTGTTACTGTCTGTACATCTCGTAAGTTCTAATACGTTCAATAAGCAATATGATATTGTACATACCACATAATACGCGTCCTAGACGCGCATATTGTACATATTATATTTTTTCCTCATTAACTTTGTTTTGACTGTAAAACTAGCTAAAGTGATGACTAAAAGTAAATTATTAAGTATTCAAAAACATTTTTGTTTAGTAATTAAATAATAATAAAAATCAAATTGATAAAATGGCCTAAACGTTTAGGATGATTCTTATGTTTATCATTTAAATCTTAAACGGGTGACGCGCATTAGTGTTGGTTTTTTTGCACAAATCAATATTTATGACCAACAGTTATTATCAAGCTAAGTTTTTTTTAAATTTTTTTCCAACGCCTCAATGACATTATGTTTTATCATTTAATAATTTTTTTTCTCAAAACAGTTAGAAAAAAGTATTTATTAGGCAGCATTAGATTTTACCCAACACTCATTGAGTCAACAGTTGACTAGTTGTATTACAAATCAATTAAATTCGTTAAAAACGAGTTTGGTTTACTTTACCGTGTACCTAGTCAAATAACAAATAGCCATTATTATTTTGTAGTTAAACGCCCACAAATCAATCCGTCGTGTGCGCATTTAACCGATTTTGATTATAAATGTCTACCGATACTTGCAAATGCCAATTATTGAATCTGAAACTTTCACTGCGACAACTTTAGTAATTAAAATATTATTTTTTTAGGTTCGCCTTCATTAAGTGGCACTGGATTTATTCGCGTAATTGTTCAAGACGTCAATGACCATAGTCCACAGTTCCAGCAACAAAATTATGTAGAATATATTGATGAAAACAGTCCGATTGGTTATTCAGTTACACAATTAACGGCAACAGATTCTGACATAGGGTTGAACGCTAAAATTAAGTACGTTTTTGATAGTTTTTAAAACGTATGTTTCTAATTTTCACAATATTTCACAGGTATAGTCTTTCGGGCAATAAACAGGATAAATTTGAAATTGATGAAGATTTAGGAATAATAAAAACATCGTTCAACTTGGATCGAGAAGAAAATGAAGTGTACTATTTAACAGTAGTAGCTCAAGACTCAAGTTTAACTGAGCCGAAAGCGTCGGTGGCCAATTTGACTGTGTTTATCAGAGACGTTAATGACAACTACCCAAAATTTTCGACTTTACAAAGTGTTATATATGTTTCGGATAAAACTCAATCGGGGCAGTTTGTATACGGAGTTACTGCTACCGATTTAGATTCTGGAAATAATGGAAAAATTATTTACAGCTTAATAGCCGGAGATACAGGTATGTTCTATATAGATGAAAATACTGGTGTGATTGAATCAAACCAAAAACTTACCAAACAAATGGAGTACAAATTAAAAATTAAAGCTAGTGACAAAGGAAAAGAACCTAAACATGCTGAATTTGAATTAACTGTAATGCTTTGGCCCGATAGAGATTTCCCTGTCGTGCGACATGTCGGGACAAATCAGTTATCAATCGTTGAAAACTCAAGTCCTGGAAGTGGGGTGTCACGAATTTTGGCCACAACGCCGAAAATAGGACCAAAAGGAGTTTTGCGCTTTTACATTGCAGGAGGAGATTTCGATAACACTTTTGAAGTCGATTCAGTCAGTGGTGAAGTAGTAATCAGCAAAAATGGCATTGATCATGAAAAGTCCGGTCAGTATAAAATTTGGATTGAAGCTTCAGACTCGGACGATCCAAAGCTTAGAAGTGCTGTATTGTTGACTGTTAACGTTACTGACGAAAATGACAATCCGCCTGTATTTGAGTATCCGTTTTACACTGTTTCTATTCAAGAAGAAACTTTTCCACCAACAACTGTCATAAACGTTGTAGCCAATGATAAAGACACGGGGAAAAATAGCGTGATTACATATAGATTAGTTGATGACATAAATGGAATTTTCAGTATTGACGACAATTCTGGAGAAATAGTAACTAACACGAAATTGGACCGAGAAACTGATGACCACTATACGTTGATCGTTGAAGCTGTAGACCAAGGCTTTCCTTCGCTTACTGGATCTGCTGTTGTGCATATAAATATTTTAGATATTAATGACAACCCGCCAAGATTTACACGTTTATTCAGTGTTAATGTAACTGAAAATACAGAAGTTGGTGCGTTTGTCATTGGAATTACTAGTTCAGATTTAGACACCGGAGTAAATGCTAGAGCAACCTATAGATTTACAGAAAATCCAGGGAATATGTTTAAGATTGATTCAGATTCAGGCAAAGTATACGTGGCATCTCCTTTAGATCGTGAAATTCAAGATGAATACTTACTGAATGTTGTCGCGGCTGATGGTTCATGGCAAGCTGAAACGCCGCTGACTATTACAATTCAAGATGTCAATGATAATGCTCCTGAGTTTGAAAAATCGTATTACAAGTTTAATTTTCCCGAAACAAATAAGATCGGAGCTACTGTTGGACGTGTGATTGCAACCGATAAAGACAAACAAGGTTCAAATTCTGTTGTTTCTTATAATTTAAAACAACCTTCTGATGTATTTTTTATAGATCCAATTTACGGAGATATATTTACGAAACGCGCATTAAAATATAAACACTCAACAAAGGATACATCACCAGAAAACGAGTATACATTAACAGTTCTTGCAACTGATAATGGAAAACCTCCTTTGTCAGCTGACTGTTTGATCATTATAAACGTTATCGATTCAAATAACAACGCACCACAGTTTGAAAAGAAGAAATATTTCTCCCCTATTCCAATAAATTTAAAAGTATGGACACCTCTTATTACAGTCGTAGCTACTGACCATGATTCGGGAGTAAACTCGGAAATAGAATATTTTGTATACGGAGGTAATGCTACTGACATTGTTCAAGTTGACAGATTTTCTGGTTTAGTCTCTTTAAAGATACAATTAGCTGATACGGATTTAGGTAAGAGTTTCGACTTGGTAATAAGAGCAACGGACCATGGAGTACCGCCTAAACAAGACACAACTGATGTTACTTTTACAATTACAAGTGAAAATAATTTTAGCCCAGAATTTTCATCGTTCAGCTATCAGGTATTCGTGCCAGAAAACGAACCCGTCGGAACTATAATATTAACAGTTAAAGCAACAGACAAAGACGAAGGCCCAAACGGTTTGATTAGATATTCGTTTGAAAATTCATCTGATAAATTTAAACTAAATCCAGAAACTGGTGCCATAACGATAGCTCATGTTTTAGATTTTGAACGTATAAACGAATACAAACTCAATATTATTGCAATGGATACAGGGTTTGAACCAAAACAGTCCAAAGCTACATTATCTATTATACTTACAGATATTAACGATAATCCACCAATTTTCAATCAAACTCTATTTAATATGTTTATTTTTGAAAACTCACCACCCGGTACTTATGTTTCACAAATTGTAGCCACAGATTTAGATTCTTCTAAAAACGCAATAATTAATTATTCCATTATTGGAGGTACCGGAGAAAACTTATTTTATTGTAATGGTACATCCGGTGCTATTTATTCAAAACAAGTATTTGACTATGAAAGAGAAAAATCCTACGGCTTAGAAATATTGGCAGTCAATCCAGACTCAACACTATCTGGAACTACAAAAGTGATTGTACATATAGAAGGTGTTAACGAATATTATCCGACATTTAGCCAATCAGTTTTCTACTATGACGTTCCTGAATCCGCTGACATAAGTGTTACCGTCGGCGCAGTTAAAGCTACAGATTTAGATTCTGGAAATGATGGAAAAGTTTATTACTTTTTAGTTGGATCTAGCAACGATAAAGGATTTGCCATTGATCGCAATACAGGATTATTAAGGGTTTCTAAGCGTTTAGACAGAGAAACACAAAATAGAATTATACTTACAGTTTTGGCGAAAAACGAAGGCAGAATCAAAGGCAATGATACAGATGAAGCTCAAGTAATTATATCAATACAAGACGGTAATGATCCTCCAGAGTTTGATCAAGATTATTACGAGTGCTTGGTTTCTGAAGGGACAAGACCGGGAGCAAAAATATTGACCGTTCACGCCGTTGATAAAGACGCCTGGCCACAGAATAATCAGTTTTCTTACTCTATATTGAATAATATGTCCAAGTTATTTCGAATCGATTCACAAAATGGAAGTATTGAAACTGTTGGACATTTTGATAGGGAAACTATAAATTACTATGGAATTATCGTTGGAGCAATCGATACGGGATCCCCGCCTCAGACAGGAAGCGCAACAGTTAAGGTCATGATTACTGACGTTAACGATAACGGGCCTGTGTTGGCTTCAGATAACAATGTGGGATATGTTTCTGAAAACGAACCAATCAACACAAGCATTATGGTATTAACAGCCACTGATGCAGATCAACCACCAAACGGAGCTCCTTTTACGTATCGAATTGTTGGGGGGCCTCATAGAGAATTTGTTGTATTGGATGAATCAAGTGGACTTCTTAGAACAGCTAGATCGGTAGATCGTGAACAAACACCAAACCTCAGTATTGTGGTACGTATTATACAATATTATGTGTACAATATTATGATCAAAAAAAGTTATGGTTAAAATTATAGTAAAAGAAAAAAAATAATGCAATAAAAAGAATCATTTTTAAGTTTATGTATTTAACTGTAGTTATTAATTTGTACTAAATGGCTATCGTACAATCTAGCGTTACGATCTCAACAGTGCAAACGAAATAGTTTAATTAAAAAAAAAAAAATTAAAATTAACGTCTCAAGCCATAGATTTTCTCGTGTACTTATAATATGTAAATTTTTTTTTTTTGTTATATTAAACAAACCTCTTAAAAATAATTGTTTTGTACTGTTTCGTTTTAGATCTCTATTACAGATAATGGATCTCCTCAAATCACCACTGAAAATCTCTTAAACGTTGTCATTCTAGACCAAAATGACTGCCCATCTAGTCCAAGATCAGTTAAAGTTTTAGTTTATGCACTGAAAAATGAATACCCCGTTGGCAAAATTGCAGATGTGAGACCTATTGACCCTGATACTACGGGAGACTACAAATGTCATCTTAAACAAACAAGCAATGACTTTTCAATACCCGAGTCATGTGATTTACATATCAATAGTATTTCTAAACCTGTAACTATACTTCATGTATCGGGAAATGATGGAAAACACGATTCAGTCACAAATGTCGTAACAGTCGAATACCAATCAATCGATAAGAATATTATTGAAAATACCATTTTTACAAGAATCGAAAAAATCACCTCTACTGATTTTATTGAAAACTATTATCCGCAATTTATGAGCGTTTTGAACACTACGTTTGAGGATAATAGCCCATTGTTGTATAGTGTTAGTGAAGTTGATGGGGGAATTGATGTCGCAATAGCGGTAAGAGGTTTAACTAAAGAACACGTGAATGATGTGCTAAGGAATAAGTTAAATAATATTGCTCAAACAATGAGATTAATGATATTTTTTGATTATTCACCATGTCAAAAAAATACTTGTGAGAACGATGGTAATTGTTCCACGACGTTGGCGGTATCAAAAGAAACACGTGTCACCAATAGTCCAGATTTTGTTTTTACTTCTCCGACAATTTCGCAAGATTTCGTTTGCTCTTGCATTGAAGGTTATGCCGGGAAACACTGTGATAAACGCCAAGATCCTTGCGCACCGAATCCTTGTCAGTACGGAGGTACTTGCAGAAGACAGGGCGTTAGTTACCAGTGTTTTTGTCCATCGGATAGGGAAGGGCTAGAATGTGAAAAAGAGCGATACGATAAATGTGACAACAACCCTTGCATGAATGGAGGTAGCTGCAAACAAACACAAGACAACGTTGGATATTTCTGTTTATGCAGACCGGGATATCGAGGAAACTCGTGTGAATTGTCGGCCGATTCGTGTCGGCCTAATCCATGTCTAAACGGAGGGTCGTGTGTTTCTTTGAAACCCGGTTACAAGTGCAACTGCCCCAACGGCTTACACGGAAGACACTGTGACAAGTCATCATTTGGATTTAACGAGTATTCATACATGTCATTTCCTTCGTTGGACAGCATTACCAATGATATCACTCTAGTTTTTTCTACATCTAAACCGGACGCTTTACTACTGTACAACTATGGAACACAGGTTGGAGGGAGATCAGATTTTATATCAATCGAACTGATCGAAGGGAAGTGTGTGTTCTCGTACGGCGGGGCTAGGAGTTCCGTCACTTCAGTCAGTGTTGGTAAAAATGACGGATCGTCATTGTCCGATAGTCAGTGGTACAAAATAACCGCAGTGAGAAATGGTAAAGTGCTATCGTTGAGCGTTGCACCGTGTATCGATAACGGAGACAATTGCCAAGAGTGTAGACCGTCGGATAAGTCATGTTACAGAGATAATACAGGAACCGTGGGGTATGTATTTACGAAAAGATAGTATTTTTTTTTTTTTTTCATCTTGTCATGTATAGGTGTAACTAGGTACACTTATGATAATATCATAAATTTTTTTCAGAACTTTGAATTTTAATGGAAATAATTTGTTGGTTGGCGGCGTCACTTCTGCAGACCCTCTTTTGGAGAGACCGGGACAAGTACACTCGGACGATTTTGTCGGTTGCATGCACAGCGTTACTATAAACGGTAACGGTTTGAATCTCAGTAGTCCAATATCGTCAAAGGCTGTCGACCCGTTCTGCAACCGCCAAGGGCAGCAATGTGCTCAGCCGTCAGCGCTATGCGGCGAAGGGTCTACTTGTTTAGATCGGTGGACTGGCGTGATGTGCAAGTGCGAAGAGAATGATATACTATCGCCGAATTGTTTCCAAGCCTTTAAACCAGTATCATTGGGCGAAGGCGCGTTTCTAGAGTATAAGATTTCGGAGAAGCACAGACGAATGCATTTACTGGAGTCAATATATAAAGGAACGACCGTTTGGCAGCAGCTGTCTAGAGAAAAAAGAAACGCGTTTACTCCGACCCCCATTAAAGAATTGAGCCTGATGTTCAGAACAATGAAATCAAATTCCACAATATTTGTAGCGGCTTCAAATTCTGATTATACGCTAATCAAAGTACGTACCTAATTAAGTATATGTTTGAATTCGTGATTTACGTTTGACTAAACAAGTGTTTGCTTTCCAGATAGAAAACGGTAATCTTCTATACACGTCATTTTTAAGTACTTCAACGTCCACTGTGAACATGTCCGTAGGGAAAAATTTAGATAATGGAAACTGGCATAACTTAACGATGGTAATCGGTGCCAAAAGTTTGAAATTATTTTTAAACGGACAAAAAGTTGGCGAGGAGCTGGACTCAGCTAGCGTGCACGATTTTTTGGATCCGTATCTGACTAAAATGTACCTAGGTGGTGTCGACCGTGACTATTTTTCTGGAAGAATCGAAACTTCAAGTAAGAAATTTGTATTTATTCGAATTCTATTTTTTCCTCTTTTACTGCGTGACCATGTTTACAAGTGTGCATGTCAATTTTAAAATCGAAGCATCGTGAAACAATAATTATAATTTATTTTATGTGGTTTATAATTTTTATTGTTAGATACCTAGGTATAGATTTACTGGCGTCACTTTTTTCAATAAAGTTTTGTAAGCTCGAAACGTTTTTTTTTTTTTTAATTTTATTTTTCACCTTTGACGAGCTACTATACAGTTCACGAATCGGAACATACTAATTCAATAAAATTAATTCTTATAATTTTGATATTTTAACAGTGTGATATAGTTTTAAACCTTCTCGTTGGCTATTTTCATCTGAATAAAGAGTCTTTAATAAGGTGCTGAAAATTTAATTTTTACCGACATTTTACAACTGTGTTTACACAACACAAAATATTACGCCGATTGCAAATTTTACGTTTTTTTTTTCTTTCAATCCTTGCAAATCGGTTTTTTCTAATAATTTTTTTTTTTTTTTAAATTTTCCTAACTGACTGTATCCTTTTACGAATTATCCGAGTTTTGAACCGCGATGGATCAATTTGCGACGTTTATTTTAAGCGTCACTCGTCCGAACCATGTGGTGTTATTATACTCGTGTTCGCGTACCGGTCGCTGTTGAACACGTATGCTTCGTTACAGGTTTTTCAGGGTGCTTGGCCAACTTGACGATCAACAAAGAACTCCAACCGTTCAACGGCACCGGAAGCATATTCCCGGAGGTGTTCCACTCCGGGCCGATATCGCTCGACTGCGACCTGTCCGGGCTGGCCGCGGTCGGCGTGGCCGGCACGGATCCACTGAGCCTCGGCATAACGCTGGTGATCGTATTCTTCGTCATACTGCTGATGGCGATCACCGTCAGTTTCGCGGTGTTCAAAATACGGCAGCAAACCAAGTGCGGCGACAAGGATTCGGACAGCTGCAAAGACCATTTCCACCAGAGCGGTCTGCGTTCCGCGCCGCCAGCCCTGAACACCATTCCCGTGTCGTCGTTCATGTCCGAAACCGGAGACGTCATACGGAACCATATGGCGCCGCCGCCGGAGCTGCTCTCGAAGCGTTACAAGGACCAAGACGCGGGCGTGCAGAGCGACACTCACAGGCCGCACCGGCCGGACATCATCGAGAGGGAGGTGGTGGGAAAGTCTCCGCTGCCGCAGAGAGACGAGCTCAATCAGCACGTCATGAAGGGCATGCATCAGCTCGACAGCGTGGCCGGCGATCTGCACAACATGGCCGAACACTACGACCTAGAAAACGCCAGCTCGATTGCGCCGTCGGACATAGACATCGTCTATCACTACAAAAGTAAGCGCGTGGACGGAGCGTGGCCGAGCACGCTTTTCATGCCGTTTGAGAGAAATCGCTTTTCTTCGCTCAACCCTTTGGCGCCTTTGCCTCCTCCACTCGACACGATCACCGCGTTCACGTTCCCTACACGCACGCGACCCAAAATCATGTCTCTTCTTCAGTCTATCTTTTTTCCTTTGACGTTCATCATTTTCGTAACCGCTCTTGCTGCTTCAGTTAGAAGTAATCTCTCCTCGTCATGTCCGAACAATCCTCAGTCCATCTTCTCTCGTCTTATCCTGCACCGTCGGTGCGACACCATTAATACTACCTCTCGTTGGTAGTGTATTCGTCGCGAAAGAAATTACTCGTTCCAAATTACTTCAAGTCGCGCCAGCCAAGACGATTGGCGCACCCGCGTGTTGTAATTTTATCTATGCAAATTCAACTATTGATTTGAATACAAGTTAATTTATACTACGAGATAATGTGTAATTATTATTCAGCGTTTAGAGCGTTTGGTTCCGACTACATTATAATATATTACCCGCGCTCGTTATCGCGTCGCATAATGAATTATTTATTTGACCGGGAGTGTATAATTCTTCTTCGGATTTCCATAATACGTTTTGCACGACGCTGATGTCCCGAACGCAATGGATTCTTTTTTTTCATACAAAATAATATGATGCAACGTGTATATTTTCGCGCCCCGTTTGTTGTCATAACATGTCTGTTGCGGTGTAAAAAACGTACATTCTGTCCAATAGCTCCAAACGTTTCGAACGTTGCCCGTTTTTCGGCATCGAAAATATGCGTGTTTGGCATCAGCTATTTTTAATAATAATCAACAACGTTGTTAATTCTGCAGGTTACCGGGACGGGAACAACTTGCGGAAGATGAAGTCTCACCTGGTCCCCGGGCTGCCGTCCACCATGTACCACAAGCAAATGCGACACGCTAATGGTTTCCAACCGCCACATTCCAGAGACAGTCGGTCGGCGGCACCGCCTCCTCCGCCTCCGTTGGATTCCAACAACAGTCACATGCTGCAACACCAGAGCACGCCGCTGGCCAGGCTCAGTCCCAGCAGCGAACTGAGTCAACAGCTGCCCAGAATACTGACGTTGAGAGTATGTACATTATTAATATACACGACGTCCTAGATTGTCCGCGAATTGCGAACAATTATAATCGTGCGAATAGTGGAATATTAAAATATTATAGGCGACTGTGTAATAAATTGATTTGAAGATGTGTGTTTCGGATGTTTTGAAAAGTCGTGTCGACACACTTATTCCGTCCGTCCGGCGTTATTTTCACCTTTTCGAACCGAGGGCCTGTTTTATGATACGCAGTATACGTTGTACTACTTTTCGACGTCTGTTGATGTTTTTTTTTTACCAGATTTTGAACTTTTGAAAATCTCCATCTTCAAAAAAAAATGAATAATAATAATTTCAATATTAAAATCAAACGGCCGTAAAATCATGAAAACTCATGCGAAATCGTCTTGTAAAAACAGCGTTTGGGTTCTCGTTTTCAATTCAACTACTCAGCGTAAGCCTAGCAAAAAAAAAATCACAATAATAGAAGTACAAAATGATGTCTTTAAAAACAATACGTTCTGGCACCGCTCGAACAACGTTTTTCCCACATGAAGTGCTCCCCAAACTATACGCGTGACGTATACGATCACGATAGTTTAAGACCATTTTCAGAACGAAAACTGGATAAATACGAACCTAGTTGTGTCGTCGGAAAATCCACGAACCTTTCGAGTTGTAACGTAGCACCAACGGGTGCAAAAACGTTTAAAACCATTTTTGACGTTTTGCCAGTTCGGGGGGCGCTGCGCCGTGTTATATACGTTTTCTCGTCATCTATTTTTGCGTACCCACCTAAACGTTTTTGTGACTCTATTTCTTTTCTTTTTTTTTTCAAACGATAAAAAAAAGCTCCTACGCGTGTACTGCTCGACGCTCGTTCACCGCAATAATTATCGTCGGTCTTCTGCGTATCGTAAATTTAACTCGTCGGGTACAATAAATATCACGCGTTTCTTCGGATAATATTGTACCGCGGTCGACGGACAACATCGTTATTAATGAAGACGTCGAAGGCCGCCGACGGCTGATAAAACGTCCTCCTCCTCGTCGTCCTCGCGGAATTCGCGGCCGATGCGCCGCGTTCAAAGACTTCTCCGAACGCCCGCGAACGAAACACGACGTTTTCCAAACGAATTTAAACAAAACGCCTACTCGGCTGCGCGATTTTTTAACGACCGTCATAAACTGTTTATTTTTATGCGACGTTCATAACACGGTTATGGTACTATTGTCGGATGTTATGGTCCAACGAAGGACGAGCGGAGGATAAGAACAAATCACGAATATTGCTTTTTCCACAACAAGCCGAACATTCATTATGGAGACAATGTATAAATAATAAAAGGCCCAAAGTGGGACAGAGTATAATTAGGAAATAATCCGACTGGGAACCCGACCTATTGGGAAGACCTCGCGTTAGATGGGAAGATCCGGTAAAAGAGGATCGGGGATTAGATAGGGAACGAGCGTCCGACCGAGATATGCGGCGTTTGCAGTTTACCGTTGTTTCGAGTTGTTTAGTTGACGATACGTGGCGAAGAAAAGAAAAAACCGTCTCGACCATATTAGGCGCGATTTTTCGCGGTGAAATTAAATTTTTTTTTTTTTTAGTATTTAACCCCCGTCCCTGATATAGAGGAGGCTATTCTGAGTATTTTTTTTAAAAAAAAGTCGGGGTGCCCAAGGGAGAATATCCGATTGATATCCCTCACAGTTCCTTCACAAACGAAACAGCAGTTAACTAAGTTTTGTTTTGTTAAATGATTACGATTTAGTACTTTTTAATAACTGCATACCGACGTCGAGTTTTCTTTTTTTTTTTTTGGCATTTCGATCGTATACGAACAAAATTTACATGAATTCCAATTTTCAACAACGAGGTCAATTTCATAACTTTTAAAAAAAAAACCGATAGAATTGGCCAACGATATGCCAAGCAACGTGTAAGCCACCTGTAGAACGTACATTTAAAGTTACGCAGACTTTACTAACTACAAAACTCAAACGAGAAAGAATTGTAATGCAAAGTTTCGATAACCGACTGAAAAATAAATGAAAATCGTTTAAACCATTTTTTAAACTCGAGGCGATCGGGTTTTTATGGAGTTTTGTGCAGGCAACAGTTTAAAAAAGAGTTAAATATTTTTCTGAGGCAACAAATATATAAAAGCTAGAGTCGAATTCGGTTCACATAAAGTGAACCGAATTCTGGAAAAAAAGGTTTCGGTTCTTCAATCTTTTTCCCTAGGTTACTGTCGTATTTTTTTCTTACCGAAAAATTGTTCGAATAATCGACACGATGTTTTCACTTGCGTTTTCAACCGAAGTACATATTGTAAATCGTCCCCCGCCGACCCAGGAAAAATGGTCAAAGCGTTTTTGGCAGAACTGAATTCGACACCTCTTAGGCTCTTAGGTCCGAAACGACAGTACAAAAACAACACCGTGTGTAATAAGATCGATTAAAACACGGTTGTGCGCGTTTTACAGGACATAAGCGGCAAACCGCTGCAGACGGCCCTGTTGGCCACCTCGTCGTCGGGCGTGACCAGCAAGGACTGTCCGATGCACAGCAACAGCGAGCGGAGCCTGAACAGCCCGGTGATGAGCGGCCACTGCAGCACGCAGTCCGGCAGCGGCCTGTCCGGCGGCGGCGCGGTCGGCCAGAACGGCGGCCGGCCAAAGTCGCACGGTCTTCTGGCGGACGCGGTGGCGCAGTCCGGCGGCGGCGGCGGCGGCGGACGTCCTCCGGCCGGCGTGGCGGACGAGCAAGCGTTGCTGCACCGCCGGCACCACCACCAGCAGCAGCAGCACGTCCGTCTCGAGCAGGGCGTCGGCGTCGGCGGCGGCGCGGACGACGACACGGGCAGCTGTTCGACGTCGTCGGACGAGAGCGGCAACGACTCGTTCACGTGTTCGGAGATCGAGTACGACAACAACAGCGTGTCCGGCGAGAAGCTCAGCGACGTGATATTCAACAAGAGCGGCAAGAGCGCGTCCGGATCGTCGGACAGGGACTCGCAGCGGCGCCGCCGGCTGCCGCTGCCGCTGCCGTCGCCGCCGCCCCTGCCGCCCATCGGCGCCGCCGACGAGCTGCACGCCGCCAAGCAGGCGGCGGCTCACCACCAGCACCAGCACCAGCAGCAGCACCAGGATGACCGCCGCCGCGGACAGGAGCCGGCCGGCTACGACGCGTTCGACTCGTCGTTCCGGGGCTCGCTCAGCACGCTGATGGCGTCCGACGACGACGGGCCCATGTACCGCGGCAACGTGCGCACGCCGAACAACGCGTCCGAGTCGTCCAGCATACCGGTCGGCTTGGGCTGGGACTATCTGCTCAGCTGGGCGCCGCCGTCCAACAACGGCGTGCGGCCGCCGTCCTTGATGCAGCAGCAGCAGCAGCAGCAGCACCATCCGCCCCCGCCGTACGGCGAACGCGACCCGGACGGCGGTTACCGCCGTCGCCGGCGTTCGGCGCAGACGCCACCGCACGGGACGGTGGGGGGCGACGGGTCGTCGTCGCGATCGTCGTCCCGTCAGTCGCCCAAATCGCCGGAAGAGTACGTCTGACGAGTGAACTAGTGTGCTAGTCCAACAACCTATTTTTTTTTACTACTACACTTTCGACTCACTGTCGAGTCATTGTGTTTCCGATTTTTGTATTACGCGCGACGATACACCCGAGCCGTCGTAAATATTACGATCGCGCGCGTATTTGTAAATAAATTTATGTAACGTTTTATTATAATTTTGTCCCGTGTGTGGCGAACACAAAAAAAATCGCGTATGCCCGGAGGCGATCGAATTTTCGAACAAAGACGAGGGTTTTTCTTTATTTTTTTAACTCTGTGAACCCCGTACGGAGGAAAAGCGCCCTCCTAATCATTACTTATCCGGCTAATTTTTTTTTGTAAAACGATTATCGCTTCCGGGAAGCACGCCGCCGCGGGTCGTGACGCGACAGGATATTATTGTATATTGTTTTTACGATAGTGTAAATATGTATGTGTGCCATATACCTAGATTTGTAAGTACATCTTAATAGTATGTTAATGAATAAAAATAAAATGACTGATTTTCATACGAGTTTTCGTCGCGTCTCTATTGTTTTGTTGACATCTGTGCGTTTACGCCTGACAAACACTGGAGCGGAATGTTCTCCAACAATCTCTACAAGCGGTACGACGCGATTTTGCGAACTAAGGGTGTCGGTGCCGGTTAGGCTAACTCTTGCGCCCTGAAAAACTGACGGGTTTCGATAATTGTTTTTCTTTTTTGTTTGAAAGAAGAGAACTTTATGCGGATTTGAAGCGGGATTTTCAAAATTCTAACTATTTATAATGGCCAAAAAAAAAATGCATCCGAGTAGTTCCGAAATCCGGTAGTTTTTGAGTGCGTTTTTCTAGCAGAATTTAAAATCAAATTCGTGCTTCAATCCGCCCTGCAGGAAGTTCTTTTCTTTCGAATGAAAAAAAAAAAAAAATCTTCAAAATCCGATTAGTTTTGACGAGAGTTTTTCCTAAAAAGGTATTTTCAGTCGTCTAAATTTTATAATCCATCGAAATCGACGACGTAAGTCTATCTATCTATAGTCCGCGACAGGAAAAGTGGCCCCTGCCCGCCGCGAACCTAGCGGCCGTTTCGCCTCAGTGGTGCGGCGAACCTAGCGGCCGTTTCGCCTCAGTGGTGCGTCGTAACGTAATTAAACTTATTGCCGCGTTTTTTTGAATTAATAATTAATTTACTGAAAATACTTACAATATTTTAAAAACAAATAATTTGTGTATTCAAACCAAACAAAAAACATTGAAAAATTAAAACAAATAATATTATATTTGCAATGGTAAGGTGGTAAACGGATTACCTCATGACTTTTTTCCAACGCGATTTCATCCAGCTCGTATTTTTTTTCTCGTGGCATTAGGTACTTTACTTTTTGACGAAGTTCCGCTAATGTTTCTAACGGATGAAATTCAACGTTTTTATCCGTTAACCATTGTTGGACGCCGGTTTTTCTCCAATTGCTTTTTGGGTATGTTTCTTTGAGAGTAAAATGATACGGTGCATTGTCCATTACGATAACGGATGGCTCTTCAAGGTTATTCGGCAATTGAACAAACCACTGCTTGAACACTTCACCATTCGTTTGGTCGTGATAATCCATTGTATTTCTGCTGTTACTACGAAACACCAATTTCGACCCTTCAATGAACCCGTAGCGAGCACATCCTGCGTGACATACAATAAGCTGACCTCCTTTACCAGTTGGTACCTTTAGACCCATCGAATTGTGTTCGTTTTGCCAAATAAGCGTACGTGAATGATTTTGGTTTACTCACGTTTCGTCGAGGTAAACAACAGGCCGATTTCTGTCTTTTTTTTCTCGCAGCATACTCATCTGCCTTAAAAACTTACACCGAAGCGCGACAATACCCATTAAAAACAAACGACCATCGTTGCATTATAGCTAAATTTTAAATTTTTAAGGAGCCTTTGCATCGATCGAACGCACCTGGTATAATTTTTTTTTTTTTTCTTACAGCATTTAGGACAGTGGCGCAACTAGAGCTCAAATCTTGGGGGTGCTAAAAAAGAAGTTGGTGGTGCTTCAGCACCCCATAGCACCCCCGTAGTTGCGCCACTGCCTGGGACTTGGGAGTGCTCAAAATAAAGTTGGGGGTGCTAAAAAAGAAGTTGGGGGTGCTTCAGCACCCCATAGCACCCCCGTAGTTGCGCCACTGATTTAGGAGATTAATTGAGCACAGTTGGGTACTCACCCCGGTCATAAAACTCGTAGACAGTCCTTCTCACAATATCGGAATCAAAATCATCAAGCTCTGAAACCGTTTTTGCGCGTTTTTATCCTTTACGCGGACAAAATAAACGTAGGACTCGCATCTGGTGTTTCAGGATCATCACTTTTTCTTGCTTCGGCACAAATTCGTTTTACAGTACGATGAGATATTCCACAAGCTTGGGCTGTGAGCACTTTTAAAAAAATCAGCCGTTTCTGATCTGATTTCTCTGACAGTTGTTTTTTAAAATATATACACACTATAAATAATTTTTTTACTCTGGCTATGAGTATCTTTATCGACAAACGACATTTTTAAATAATTATACAGTAACGTTAAATAATGGGTACGGAGGAGAAAAAGTAGCGTAAAAAATTGTTGTTTACGAACGGACAGTTGACAACAGACTAAACGATAAAAGACGAGGGTCTGTACTCTATATGTATCACTGTATCCCTACCACCACAGTACGTTTTGCAGCTGTCTTCCACAAACTCCAGTAAAAACTGGTTTTTTTAGTCTATATATAGTCCGCGACAGGAAAAGTGGCCCCTGTGTACCGCGACCCGTTGCCGCTTCCTCACCCGTGAGCCATTGGTTCTCAACATATGACAGTGACTGGAGTGACGACAACGACGATCAAGATGATGACGAAGGAAATAGAGAATAAAATATTTGTATTATTTGTTTTAATGTTTTTTGTTTGGTTTGAATACACAAATCATTTGTTTTTAAAATATTGTAAGTATTTTCAGTAAATTAATTATTAATTCAAAAAAAACGCGGCAATAAGTTTAATTACGTTACGACGCACCACCTTGGCGAAACGGCCGCTAGGTTCGTGGCGGTCAGGGGCCACTTTTCCTGTCGCGGACTGCAGTCTGGACAGCTGCTGTTATACGTAGATAGCCGGTAAGGTGCCCCAAAAAAACAAATCAACTTATACGTTTCTTTTTATATTTATAAAACGTGTATTATACAAGTGGCGCAGCCACGCGGTATGCGGCATATGTTGAGAACCAATGGCTCACGGGCGAGGAAGCGGCAACGGGTCGCGCGGTACACAGGGGCCACTTTTCCTGTCGCGGACTAACCGATTTCTGCAAACGCGCGCGCTAATTACCTTCCATTTTACCTATATATATGGATATAATCAGTAAACTCGTTAAACTCTTTTTAACGGAAACAACTTGAACGATTTGACCGTTTCGAGGTATCACGCGTTGGTGCAGGTTTTCTACAAGAACTTTTGATCACAGAAAAACATCATTGTAAAACCCAATAATACATAAAAACTAAAAACGACGATAAATAAAACTTGTAGCTGCCTATCGTAATATACGTACAGTAGTATATCGTAACAAGACACGGTAACTCGCGGTTCTTCGATATCGATTACATCGTATGACCTGTGTAGCTTTATTTTTGAACATCAATCGCGCTTCGATCTGTTTGATCCAGTGCGGTGACTATAATTATGTCGTGCTGGTTGTCAATCTCCGGAAGACGATCAATAATGACATCAAAATCGATAACAGAACTTCCGGTAATATCAAAAAGTTCGGGCACTCTAATAATGAATTACACACTCGCACGCTCCACCGATACAACGAGTAAATTAAATTGCCTAAATTTTACCTCCGGCCCCGAAGACCTGCAAGTTACAACAAAGATTCCTACGGAAACAACAAAACAGGTTGACGAGGACCACTATAGAACGACACGCACACTTAGATGCTTTGAACTGGCAAAAGTGTGAATCAATTTTTGTCCGACGAATCGTTTGTGTTTCGTCAACGATTCTTCCGTCTGCAGTGTTTTTGTGTTATTTTCCAATACCTGTCTTGGACGTCCGCAGGTCATCCGCGTAACTCGCAAATTTCGATTTTCTAATACTATTTACAGAGGCGTCGTCAAACTTTTGAAAACAGTCAACAGCTCTAAACCTATCCGCCGTTTTCCATAACAATGATTTTCACACACACACATATACTGTTACATAAAAGTTATTCCGTTTGACATAAATGAAATACAATTTACAAAAGGTATCAGAGTTATTCCAATGTTTCCCAAAAGCTCGACGCGCGGTAGAGTGGACACATTTTAACAGACAACAGGCGCGAGGAGATTAACTAAACAATGGAATGTTTTATTTCAATAAATTATTACAGTCATAAAAAATTTAATAAATAACAAGTGTCTAATAATCGTTAAGTAGGTAGGTATTCATACATAAAAGCTTTTCAGCTTACAGCCAATAATGTTAGACAAAACACAATACTATGCATATAAAATAACAAATAATTTATACATCATATTTATTATACAAGTATATACCGTTACGATAAGTATTAAAAGTAGTAGTATACTTATAAGTTATAATCAATATTCCACTGATTGTATAATAGGTAATAATATTTCACGATATCCAAATTGAGTAGATAAAATATGGAATGTTTCACAATTCTAGAGTAAAAATCCACTGTAGTATGTTCTAATGTTCCCAAAAAAAAAAAAAAAAATGAATAGTTTATACCAACAAACGTAACGCTATGTTATAAAAAAAAAAAAAAACCGGGATCACTCTGGGTTGCGTGGTTTCACTGGTTTGGAATTTTTCGAACTTTCATCAAACTTGTATCTTACTTATTTTGATATTATGTAAAAGTTTCGGCTTGTTTCGACCATTTTTTTTTGGATGTCATGGGCGAAAAAACCAAATCAACATGTAAAAAACACGTTTGCCGTAATTAATCTTTCACGACTGTAACTTTTTCAATGTTAAACTTTCAAACTTGGGGTCCCTCAAAGTACCAACAGAGTTAATAGACCTTTCATTAGATGTACCGACATTAAAAATCGGAGCATTTTTACTACCGTCAAAGTTGTTCATCGAAGAAAAAAAAAAAAAATCATCGTAAAAACAATACATTCTTTGCCGAGCTCGAAATCTAAAAGAAACTATCATTCTCCATTCATAGTATAAAACGGACAACGGAATACTATTTTAATATTGAGTTACTATTAATTTAACTTTACAAACAATTTAAAAGTTTTGTAAGTGTATTCTTAAAATGTTTGAAGAAGCCCTTACGAGTAGGACTTAATACCGACTACCTCATTGTGTGATAATTTATGTAACTATTATAATTATTCTACTTACATTTCCGTTTTTAGGAAAATTCCGAACTATGTAAAACACCAAATTTTGACATGATGAGAATGGATAGTTAATATTTGTCTCTAAATCAACTCATTAATACAATGTTGAGTATTCAACTAAAAAATGGTTATGTTTAATTGATAAAAAATGTAAAAAAGTTGAATGTTCACAAACAAAAAACGTGTTTCTTCGTTTATAAGAGTTAAAAAATCGAATGCAAAACACTGATAAGGGGCTCTTAAAACACGTTGTAAAAAATTAGAAAATTAATATTAATACAGTTTGAATAATTATGGTAGGCGCGAATCAACTGTTGTTCATGAGTGGAGTAGCTTTTTCTTAAGAAGGTATCAAATATTGTGTAAAATTGATCAGTACTTATGTTGTTTACTTAAAATAAAAGAATAAATATTTTAAATAATAATTGAATGTTGAAGAAAAAAAAAAAAAAAAAGAGAGAGAGGCAGACCAAAAAAGAAACGAATGGAAACAATATGAGGGCCGTTGGTGTGAATGCAAGTTATTTTCCCACAGAACGCAAATTAACGTTAATTATGAGTATTTATCCCGTTGGTAGCTAAAGTATTATAGACTATTGTCTTATGGTCAATTAATAATGAAAAACTGGGTTATTGGATTTTCAAATAAAAACATACGCAGTATTGGATAAGCACAAAGCATCAAATGAGATTCATTCCCGCGCAGGATTACTGATAAATAGAATATCTTCGTATTTATGACATTCATTATATCATACTAAAAATATTACGCGAGTTAAAAACAATTATTAATAATACTAGATATTATAAAGATAAGTAGTAGTTATTCCATTAATCACAATAAAAATTATATAAAATATTTAGAACTTTCAATTGTGCGTAGATACATTAGACATGTAATTATACATAGATAATTAAACATGCTAACGACTAATATACTAAGAATTAAGTACATAAAAAAATTGATTTATAATTGATATTTAAATATTGTTTATTATGCCCTTTAAAAAATTAGCTTAAAAAACGTATTTATTTGGTTATAACGTACCTATAAAAAAATGATGGATTAGATAATAGGATAATAATTAATTATTTTGATGAATGTATAATTAAACTTAAAAATAACGCAGCATTCAATATAATATTGTCAAGTAAGGAATGTAAAAATTCCAATAAGCAAATAGCTTTTTCGAAATGTTGACGAATGTGGTAAGCAAACATGTACAAATAATGGGTTAAAACACCACAAATGTATGGACTAGTTTTAATATACGATAAAAATATAAATAAACAAGCCGTATTCTAGTTAAATAACTCATAGTTGTGAAATTATATATTGAGTATAAAAAGGATTAAAACACTTCATAACGTATTATTTGGGTTTGGTTTTTAAAGGTTAAGTTAGAATCTCAAGTTTTTGTTATTTATCTTAGGAGATGGACCAACAAAAACACCAACTACAGTACTATTCCACAAATAGTAAATAAAAGATTGACATTCAATAAGTAGGTACTTACTAATGTTTTAAGAAATCAAAAGAAAGTAGATTTCAATAGTAACGGCTTTTAAAACTTAGATTTGTTATGTTTGTCAAGTTTGAAAATGATAGATTTGCATTTTGGATATAAGTTTAGTTACATAACAACTAATGTTAAACATTTAATAAAATATAAGCTAATAACTAATAGTTTGTTAACCAAACTTTTTTACTTCAAAGTTCAGTTACCATTGTCGATGTTAATGCTTGAACTCTCTTAGCATTGCAACTTTTACACAAAACATGATCGTCTAATGGATAGCATCCTCTACCTTCAGCTTCTGATCCTAACAAAGTATCACAATCCTAAAACAAAACAGTTGTCATGTTAAATTGACGCTGGATTTAATTTGTTTCGGTTCAAATGGGTGTTAGTAAGTACTAGTTATAACATAAAGCTAATAAAATAATGTAAAATATTTAAGACAATTTAACAATATGTCAAAAGTCAAATATAGTGATTATCAGAGTATATAAGAAGTGATTTTCCAACAAATTTTTTTCTTTTTGGTTTTGCTAACATACAACACACAAAAAAATAAGAAAAAAAATTAAAGAAACAGAGACACGTTAATGATCATTGATCTTACTACTATCTTAGAATACTAGTATAAAATAGTTTTAAAGTTGAATACTTAAACCATAATAATATAGTACAAAATACAAGGTAGTACAAAAATTAGTTATGATATTTTAAAGGTTGTTTGAATACCTAGAGACTATAGAGTAGTGACTTAGGTCAGGGGTTGCAAATTTAACGTTATGTGCCAACATATTCCTGAAAACTTAAAATTGTAAACCTCTTAGTACAAGAACCAGATTTCAAAAAACTTGGATGATTTTTCCTCTGAATTAGTGAGAAGAATAATATAAATATTGGTTATGAACTTGAAAGTAAGTATTGATAAACTATTTTTAAATTTACTAACTTCACATCTGTAACATTGTATATGAAAACTTCGATCCAAGGCAACAAATCTGACAGTTTCATCTTCACCACTCTCGGGCATTATGGGAAATTGACATACGCTGCATTTAGGGGCAAATTGTCTGTAAACATTTTATTTAAAAATATATTATATAATACATAAACAAAAAATTTTTAAACCTTTATTTCATTCATTTTATAATGTCAAGTTTTACAAATAAATTACAACCAACAGGAAATAACGATATATATTTTGATTGGATTTTTTTATTTTTTTATTTCATTATTATATCTAAAAACTGTGTACTCAGAAACAATAGATCATGAAACTAGTAATGTTTTGCTATAGTAATAAATAAAGAAAAACATAGTAAATGACAGAAATAACATAAATTCATTTTTATAATAACTTATTTATGTAAAAAGTAGTATTAATAGTAATTATTATAACTTGTACTTATATTGTCATAACTTTATCAATATTATGTTTTTAATCGGGGTTATTCTATAATATGAACCAAATAAATAAATAACACGACTATTAGTACTTACTTGTGAAAGTCATCAATACAGTAAATTTGATTAGCTGAATCAATAGTAAATGGTATACCATCTAATAAAGTAGAGCAGACAATGCACCGGAAACAATTTGGATGATATGGCCTTCCAGTGGCTCTTAAAATTCTATCCAAAATAGGTACTTGACAAACCGAACATTTTTCCAACGTATTCTGAAATCAATGGGTTAAATACTATCATAACTATAAACAATATGTCAATATAAGAATTAGTTTTTATTGAATATAAACCAAAATTGTGTGAACCGATTTCTGGGAAATTCCTAACCAGGAAATTTTTAGCGTTTAATTTTATCGTTACAGTGTCCCCAGTAGGGCGACAACCAAACTTCATGAGCATGCAATAATCATGTAAGCAAAACAAGAAAAATAACAACTTAATTCAAACAAACAACAACTGAATTAACTATCGCGACAACAAACACGGGAGAGCGACCACCATTACAGCGCCACTCCGGCATCCGCGCGAGTTTGCCAACGACTACTATGCCATATTGTCTGAGTCCACGGACAGTGTGATTGGTGCTACCACCCAAGATCTAATACTATACTTGGGAAAAAATGTTGTTTACACGTTGTATTTTCAAGATTTCAAGGTTTTATAAATCATTAATTGCAAAGATGTTCAAATTACAAGATTTCAAAGATCTGTAATTTGTTCAAAAAGTGATTTAGGTATGTTAGTTCTACTTGTTTTATTACGGTTGTAGTTTTCAAAGCACTTTGGATACTGTGAAAATTTTGGTTTTTGGATCATAACTTTAGAACAAACAAAATTTCATAAGAAGCTGTAACCAGGGTATTAGGAAGGCCAAGTTTCCAACTCTTTTGGGTATCAAATGTAAAGATACAAGTAATTCTACGACTCAAAATGTTGTTTCTGAAAAAATAAGAGTAATGACTAGATGGGTAGCTTGTTGAAGTAACAACTACACATTTGCAGTAGGCTACTGTTTCCAATAGGCATGGGTCACTGAATTGGAAAGTTTAATTAGAATGATGACCATTCTGAGTGGGATCAATTTACTTAACAAAAATGTAGTTGTAATGACGATAATTTAAAAATAGAAAAAGAAAGAGAATTTCATTGTCAGATCAAATTTGCAAAAAAAAAAAATAAATCAAGATTCTAGAATTGATTTTACAACAAAAACATTTTTACCTTAGAAATATAGTCATTCATGATTCTATGATTTTTAGATAAAATATAACAAAGAAATTTAAATATCACCGTACGTAATAATAAGTTTTCTTGTACATAATTGTAGTAACTTCCGACTTACTAAATAACCCTCTTCACAATACGGCTTGTTGTCAACGTAATAAAATGGTTTTCCTTCCAACTGATCTCCACAATGAGTACATGCAAAACAATGGATATGATAAATATTACCCATAGCTGTACACCCAAGACCTTCTTCCGTTACTCTTTCGTTGCATTTCGTACAATTCCCTAAGTATATATTATACAATTACATTTTTATTGTTTTCATAAATATAGGTAGTACCAATTGATATTTTAGGGACAAGTACTTACAATTTGAAGGACTAGCGTTAATGTCTGAACTTTTTTGCCTGTCATTAACAGACATTGAATTTACAAGGAGATCAGTTAAAGAATCAACTTCTGCTTCGTTTTCTCGAGTGGTAATGGATTGTGAGATACTGCTCATTGAGTATGTTGTTGATAATTCACTAGGCGGACGAACAGCATTAATTGGTTCATAGATCGACTCGAATGCCTTTGACGTCTAACATAAAAAAATGATAAATTAACCGATTACAACAGGTGCCGGGTAATGGGATTGGGTACTCGATTTTTCAACTCACTCGTGAGGAAGGGTTATCAAAGTCTTTTGAGTCATCTTCGTAGCTAACAGCTTTTTGAAGTTCTGAGTAACTAGAACTTACTGGACTCGGAGGGCAGTGTAGGTTATCTTTGCCTAAAATTTAATTTGTACCCGTGATGATCATTACTATTCTAAACAGTCTCAAAAAAAAAAAAAAAAAAATGCACGCTTATCATTAAAAATTAAATAACGAACCTGAAGATTTCAAATTGTCGTATAACGGATACTGAGGATGTGTAAAAGGTGGTTTGTTTGCTTCAGCTACATTGGAATAGTGGTTGTTCGATTTTGGCTGATAACTGAGATTGCTGTAAACACCTTGCGAGGACTGAGGCAATTTTTTAGTCGTCGCGTTGTAGTAGCCGGGAGTGTCATCCTGGGCAGTCAGTTCTTCGCGTTTGTAATTTTTCTCCGACACATTTGCATACAAAGGGCTTGACGGCTTTTTGTACATACTTATCTCACCTAGACATTGGCCAGAAAGAAAATACAAAAGTGACGGGTGAAAATAATAAATAATACAATTTCTTACGGCTTAATAAACAGGAGTATCGCAGACTGCGCACGGTCGTCTAAGTCTTGATTTTGCCTAAATACTTGTATAAACTTTGGTCGTTTTCCGCCGACCGGGTTCGCAGTAGAAATGGGTACAAATTTACGAAATATTCGTAGTTCTAACCACAAGTCCACAAAATTAATAAGTTATAACGAGTGTATATTGCAAGCGTGTAATGTGAACAAAAAAGTAATAAAACTAGTAAGTTATAGTAGAGTAATATTATATTATATTATGTTCATTTCATACCGTTTTTAAGGTTTATTTTATGTTTATTATTTGTTTTTTTTTTTTTGATAACGACTGAGGAGATGGATTGATAAAGTATGACGTCATATCACGGCCTTGCGCACAACGACAGCTTGTGCGTCATACTTAAATATTGATCTCGTGACTCATGGAGAAAAAAATGTTACGAAAAGCAAAAATTATAACGGGAACACGCGTCTGCTTCCTATTATAGACGCATACAATAATCATAAAATGATTAATGTCGTTTTACATTGCGTCTATGGGTGAGAATACAGTGTAACTTATAATATATGATGGGGTGCGTGTACACGAGCGGATTGGTATACGTATTGTAATAGACGTCTTTAGTCAGTTTTCAACACAATCGAACGTTATTAACTAATATAAATCATGGATTCGAATTAGAAATATATTTATCTATTAGTTATAAAAATAAAAAAATTACAGCATTATGAACTTTTAGAATGGTATTTTGGAAATTGTTTTTGGTGTTTTCATCACGAGTCATAATAGAATTTTTAGTGTCGGAGCAAAAAAAAGACTTCGTTGTCATTCCAATTGTTGCTACACACGCTCTCGGTGGGCGTTAATTGTAGGTAATATCAGTGGCGCCGAACCCTATACTTAAGTATTGCCATGATTTATTAGGTGGGTGGTGGTAATGAAAAGTAGTAAGAACATGGATACTACCTTTGTTATCTATTATATTGTCTGCTATTATGCCAGAGATGAGAAGTATGACGGAAACAGGCAACAACGCACGGTTAATAGATCTATAAAGCATGGCAACAACGTACCATAAATAAAGCAGTAACAAAACGCCTATGGAACACCCGTAGACCTTAGTCCATGGCAAATGGCAATCGCAGCACTACAAAACATCAAATAAGATAATCTTAGTTTAGGCCACGGTTATGTCCATAACCACGGTTCGGGTTACAAAATAAAACATGGCGTGATAACGCCGCTACCCGTGGCTGACAGACGACGTGCCTGACCGCCAGAAATAGCTCTATAAGTATGTATCAAGGTTTATAGACAATATAATAATTATCCATAAGCCTCGAGTATGTATAAGCACGGTTTAAAATATTTTAAACCGTGGTGTGTATAGCGTTATAATCACGATTCACGGTACTACCACACCGGTATTAACCAGAAGGCGTTGCATATGTTTTATTTTGCGCTGACATCCTCTTAATGAGAACTCGATAGTTAGTGAAAAACGTTTGGGGGATATCAGCGTAGCCGAGATTTGAAAATAATTAAAAATTATCTTTCGCTGCCGAAACTGATTCTATACACATTTTAGGTGTTATCGTTATATTTTTCCGTGATAATTAATGATATGATTTTAATATTGTACAATAAAATTATGAACAATATTTATTGTATCAATAAGTTGTAATTCGGTACCACAGGATATTATGTGGTTGTGCAATTAATTATTGTCTCTATTATTGTTCTATTATTATTATATATATTATCTATTATTGTCTCCCGACAGTTGTAGCGAATCTATCCCCCGTATTATGAACCCGCGTAATTCAAGAAAAGTGAGCCTTCTTGGTTATTCTGTGCTCTGTAGTCTGTGTTTAAAAACGGCTAAAATACGTTTCATAATATATTATATTTCGTGCTTTGTAGTTTTTGGTTTTATATATATGTATAAATTTACAAAATTACCAAAACAATACTTGTCAATCGACAGAAAAGAAAAAGTAAATTCTAGGCGAAAATAAGCTGTAATTTGCACTGAACGTTTAAAATTATCGGCGCAACGAAAAACAAACAGGCAAAAGTGGAAAACATGCCGACTTCCTCAAACAGGTAAAGCCACTGACAAAGTATTTGTTCTTCAAAATCTTTAACTTTCGCCAAACGTATTCAAATCAAACATATAATTACGACTATGTTTACAAAAATATTGTGCTTCATATAATCCTACATGTTATCTATGAACATTGTTCACACTAAAGTCTCAAATAGATCCTGGTTTTTTTTTTGTGTTTATATTGTTATATTTTCTCATTCCACTCATCGGTGTCGAATTCAAAGCAGCACCGTTCATCATACATTTTTAAATTTTAAAGTTTCACGTTAAGTATGAATAGGTACCTATAATTGCATTTTAATTATCTATAGGCACCCTTTTTTTGAATTTAATATTTATAATATGTAAATAGTAGAAATAACATATCATTATGTTGATATGCGCTTGAAAAGTTTTAAACGAATTATTACAGTGTAAAACCAAAAGAATTTTGTTAAAATATTTCGATTTTAAAAATAAATGTTGAAACATCTTTATTATTATGTTGTAAACATTGACAGTTACATCTTACATCATTAAATACAGTCAGTGATAAACTATTATTTGTTTTCACAATCTTTAAACATAGGTACCTATCTAAACGTATTTTTAAAATAATTATGTATACAGTTAATTGTTGTTTTCGGATATTTTTAACATACACATTTGTAATATTTATACAAATACAATATGAACTAACGGTAGGAATAAAATGTATGAACGTACATAAATATTATTCATAAAACGCACTCGTGTAAAATGTTAGTTAATTGTTTACCTAACTATAATTTAACGTATTTTTTATTTAAAAAATGTTTGGTGGAAGTAAGTATATGTATAAATCAAGTAGATATATTTATGTTTCGTAGTAGGTATAAATATATTTATACAATAATAAATTCACAGTATAAAATCTATTTGAATCTCCCATAAAATGCGATTGAGTCGCATAAATATTTAACATTGTAACGGATGAGCGAGTATAAACAGATTGTAGATGGTTGTTGGTCAATTGGATGGGCGTGTATTTTAATTTTAATAAAAAAAATAATAACAAATGAACATCCAATATTATTCACTTGAAACTATTTATGTTGTGCACCTATTATAGATATAAAATTTGGTTGTTATTCATACTATTCACATCATTAGTAACAATTGACTAAAAATTAACTTACATATTACATATCTGCATTCACATAGTTTACGATAGGATATAACTGCACACTTTTGCAGACGGACGAATAAGTTATTTAGATTTTATAATAATTTAACACATTATTAATTCTTATTACTAATTATGACCATTATGCAAATTCAACATTTATATTTATATAGAAGTATGAATGTTGGGCGATTCACCAAATAATAATAATAATGATGATGATGATGATGATGAGAAAACTATGATGTTTTCAGCGTTAGTTTAACTCTTCTGATTTTACGATTTGCATAAGGTCTGCTGTTTTTGTAGTACACGGATCTTCTGGTTCTCTTTAGCGGTTCACCTGTTTCTTTAGCTTCGTAATTTATATTTTTTTGTTGTTCTTGTGGTTCAGGCTGCACTATGATCGGTAAGTATGATCCATTTAACGATCGCTGAAATTCAACAATGTCACCGTTGTTTCTCATTCTGATAACGTCGTAATCGAGGTACCTGCAAATGGTAATAGTAATAATAATGTTAGATTTAAATTTCAATAGCGCTTGCAGGTGTACTATTATAGTATTATACTATATAGGAAAGTTAGTAATTATACAATATAAATGAACATATATTAGGTTAGATAGTGTCAAAACTATAAACCTACTATAATAGTGTCTAAAATTTTAGATTTTATGTATACAAAGACTAAAGTGGGTATAACAAACAAGTGTCTAATTCGTTTGTTTATTAAGTTGATTATGAATTTTTATATGCTCGTGTAGGAAACATAAGTCATATAAAAGAGTACGGTGTTCGAGAGTCTTTCAAAATTAAATTATTTAACCGCAAGCACACTTAGTTTTTGTCATTTATTGCTACTATGGATGGCCCGGAATTCGTATTTTCAAAATTTAAAAGCTGTTTGCGATACCCAGTAAGTGTACAAATTAAGATATTTTTATGAAGAGAACCGTGAGTGTATCGTGACTACCTAAAAATTAAAACAATTTATTTAAAATGTTTTGTACGTTTTTACAATATTTCAAAAGTCAATTATTTCATAATATCAATTCGGAAGTATAAAAAAGAGAAGACGCATAAAATACGAACCATTATATTTATTGATTGATCGGAGTGTAGTTGAAATATGTTTATAAAAATATTATGATACATTTTTGATTTAAAAACCATGATTTTGATCATGTCTGTATAGATAACGTAACCTCGTCTCTGCGCATACAGTCGTTCTGAACGGATTTCAGTTAAGAATTGTACAATCGCGCAGGTCGGACATTGAAAAATGCAAATAATTAGATTGCGAATGCAATTATATATTATTATTCTTCATAGATTCCAAAACATATCGATTAATTGCAGCTGTTGCCAGAAGAGAACGCGGGGAAAAAAAACTAAAAAACCCGGGATCAGTCTACTTGCGGTGTCTGAAAGCAACGATAAAATCATTGTCTTCGAAAATACGATTCTGAGCGAACTCAGTTGTCTAATATAGATATACTCGTACGTCCTGGTACATTTATCCGGGTATTTCAAAGTTCTACGCTCAAAAATGTCGAAATCACTCGAAACTTTAAAATCACGCCTATTCGAATATTTTGTAAAAACGTCAGCTTGTTCCGATCATCATTTTGAAAGTAATGGCCAAAAAACTATGTCCGACGTCGGATTCTCGGCGATTTCGCCGTTTTTGGCGCATAACACAGAAAACAACGAAAAAAATGCTTCAAACAAAATAAAATTGAAATCCCAACTTGCGGTATTCGACGTAACGATTGGAGCACTCCCGTCGTTACAAACCCGGAAAATTTCATAATTTTGGCCGTAAAATTCTCGATTTTTTTCTACTTTAGGGGTAAAACTCGAAAGGTATAGAGCGGTGAGTTTCCAAATAGGCTTTTCGACCAAAGTACCGCCGGAGATCACCGACTTTAAAAATCCCCGAGCGTATTCTTTCTACCAAAAAAAAAAACATTGTAAAAACAATTCGACGCCGATCAGAATCTATAAAACCATCAGATTCGTTTGAAATTTGTATTTTGTTGTTTGTATTTTGGATCCCAGGTGTTCGGCTGTATGTATTAGTTATGACGCTCACTGCGGATATCGTTTGAAAGAATATTAGTGCAAATAGAAAGCCATTATACAGTGTAACGGTAATACGTATCAGTTATATATAGTATAGTTTGTTCTGCATACGAATGCGCAACGCGATGGTCCTTATATAAATAATATAATATTATAAATATTCCGTAGCGGATGGAAAGTGAAACGCGCGCGTCTTGTGCGTTGTTCAACCGCCATTTTTGTTTTCGTTTTCAATGTCATTGTTATTCAACACTTTTATTCGAAACGTCCAGTCACGGCGTCCCCCCAAAAACGACAGTCGGTTTTTGGCGCTTACGACGTGTTTTTGACGATTTCTCTGCGCTCCGCGGATCGCAACGCGGTTTATTTTTATTTTCGTGGGAGTTGTCGTACAGTATTATTGTTATTATTACGTTCAATTGATTATCCGGAAAAAGTGAAAACCCGCGGCGGCCGCTGAAACGCGATTGTAAAAATGTACAGTTTCGCCGTGGATACTTTTTCTTTTGTGTGTGTTTTTCCGTCATCTGGCAGTTTTTGACACATCAAACCGCAACAACAATACAACGTGTACACGTAACCATACAGACAAAGAAAACGGGGAAAAAAAACGCTCGATGTCCACATACTTTATCAGCGTGTCCATACGTTGTGCGCGCTCAGTGTTACACAAATTATTATCGTGATATAACCACAGATAAGATAAAACCAGATAATTCACTTCCTATACAAGCAATGTAATTTCCAAAAATGTAAACAAACCAAAACCCTCCTCAAATCAGTGCTGTCTCTTATTGGAAATAAAATTTCTTTACGGAAAACCGTTACTTTTTGACGGTGCATCATTGGTTTTTATTGTTTGCTGAGACGCCGACGTTTACGCGCCATCTTCCAAAATCGTTGAGTCGCTTTTAACCGTCACGACCTGGATGTGCTCTTGCGACTTTTCCTCGAATTTAATAAAACTGTTTACTTTATACTAATTTTTGCGCTCTATTAATATTATGAAAAATTTCAAAAAAATTGCATACCACAAATGTGGTGTGAAATATTGTAAAAATAAGAATTCGATCCGTTCTCTTTTAAATTTAAAACACCACTTCCCATTGGATCTGTAGATTATAGGGATTTAAGTCTACCAGATCAAAATTCATTAACATATGTTTGTGGCTATTTAATGAAAAAGTGTTTAGAAAAACATAGTTGTGATATCTGTATAAATTATGCTAAATTTCAAAAAGATTTGGACCAATCATTTTTGTTTTCTTTTTTTAAAGCGTATACTAATAATGAAAATTCAACTTATGGTAACTTAATGATGCCAAATGATGAATTTTATAATTATATACATAAATTAGAATCTATTTTTATTTATCGTTTTCCAGTACTTGCTCCAGAAAGTAAAGTAGGAGAAAAATTAAAATTAAGTATGCTTAGCACAATTTATAATCACCCATGTAAAAGTTTTGACAAAAATTATCTTCTTAATTTATTTATTAGATTCAGAATATTTTCAACAATTAAATTTCTAAATAAAGAATTAGTTTCAGAAAAATCTTTAAAAAATAAAAAATTAGCTTCTTTAAAACATTTATAATTTCAATATGTAAATTTAATTATTGAGGTCATTTCTATAACATAACTTTATTATTGTACATAATTTGTTTTTTTTTTGTTTTTTTTTTTTTTTTGAGTTGCTGAAGAACATAAATATACAGGCTTATGCCCATTACCTCAAATCAAAAGCTGTGTTTTTATTTATTATTTTCTTTTTTGATATTGACCTACAAACCATCTCTCCCTGGAGTGTAAAATGCTTTACTGATAAAGCTTTTATGTAAAAATAAAGTATAATTGAAGAAATAGTCAAATTATTCATTACATTTTCTAGAATATATCAGATTTTTTCTTGAAATAAGAAAAAATTGTAGCAATAAACAAGAACTTAAAAATATTATAATGAAGTTCCATATCATTGTATAAAATCACTTAAAAGTTATTATATATTCTAGGAAATGAGTGATTAAATATGTAAAAGAAATAATTTTAAAAATGATGTAAGTATTAATTTTCTACTGTATTTATCTTATGTGATACACCGATTATAGAATTAATACCTGGTACAATAATTATGGTACAAAATTACTGTACAATCATTAAGATTCTTTTACGCGGGCACACTGATCTGAGGAGGGTTCTTGTTATCAATAATCTGAATAGTGGAATATCTGGTTTTATATTATCTGTGATATAACATTACAGTAGGTACACTTATGCGAACACGCCGCAGCAGATATGGCGTAATTTTGTGAAATTCGACGAAAACCGCACGGTACACTGTCGGCAATTTTTCACTGGCCATTCGTACGAATTTCGTTGTGAAAAATGTGTGGAACTCTTCGAAAGTTTCGGCGCTGGTGAAGAATGCCGCGGGTAAAGCTGGACGGACGGAAGAACAGCTAACCGAAAACGTTTTAAACGAAACCAAGAAGATACCGTTAGTACCGTAAAAAAGAAAGATGGAATACGGTGTCTTGAGACACAGAGAAGAGAGCTTCTGTACGTTATAATATATGATTTCCGATGCAGGTCTAACAAACTATGCGAGAACAGGTTAGCTGACAACGTAGATGATGAATGGAGAAATTTCGGAAAACTGCAAAACCAAACTTAGGTTTGATCACAAAAAAACAAAAACTATGTATGTATGTCTCGTGGGACGCGTACTCAGGAAAACAATTTTTGAATTCTCCCCAAAACTATAATACATAATATTATAACAGCAGTATCTCACGGACCCATTCATATTTTGTTTTATGATTCCTACGGGTAAAATTGAATTTTAAACAGAGTATGATTTTCTAAGCACTCGCGCACGTTACGCGTACAGAAAAAAAAAGAAATAAAAATTTTATAGAACTATTTATGTTTGAGCTGCTTTCCATGTGTTGTTTGTACGCGTATAATGAATGCGCCTAAATTGAACGCTGATTTTCGTCGACCGAACTTCATCGAAGTCATACATTGGTCACTTGGGCGCGCGAGACTTGGTCTACGATGAAAGGTGATCACGAAAAATTGGCGATAATCGAAAGAAAAGTTCCGAGAAATATGTTTGGCCCGGTGTGCGACATCAATCTGTATTAGAGGAAAGACGGAAAAATTGAAAATTTGTACCAGTATGGAAAACCAACTACCTGTAACAACGTGGATATTATTGTGAGAACTGTGAGAACGGAGTGGTGGTTTGGACACGTTTGGAGATGGTGTATTGAAAAAAGTCACAACTGCGATAGACGACCACTGGGTGGACCGAGAACAAGATGGAGGGACGCTGCGGAGAAGGACATTCAGTCGGTGGATGTGAATGCGTCTGTTGAATTAGCGTTCAACGGGTCGTTCAAGGACCGTTAAGCTGAAGAAGAAGAATAGAAACTCCACCGGAACAATCGAACCACGACGGGACACTATTTACCCTATCGATACGGTCGAAATTTCATAGCTCGAGTATCGTGATCTCCGGATCTATCGGAAATTATATTTTACCTTATACGATTTGGTACATTTTTACTTTCTTTCAACCCCTGCGCCAAAATTCAGCCCCGTACGAAATTTAGGTCGAAAACGGCTCATTTCGGTTCATGCGCAGAGAGGCGTGCGAGAACACTCGGTGGTACACCTGCGGTATACAAATTGTGCGTAAAGAAATAATGTTTTTCAAATAAATCAAAAACAATTTTTCGCACGATACGATCAAAGTGTGTTTTCCACTCGAATCATACGCGCGTTTCGTCGATATAACAACAAGCAGCGGCGTTAAAATTCGGCATTAAAACGGTGCACGGTATATCGAACAACGGTATATCGAACAACTACGAACACCGACCTTCCGACCGCGACGGCGCCGAGCCCCAACGCCGCTCCGCCGGCCACCAGACCCAGCGCGGGCAACAGCACCGACGGCGTGGCCACCATGCCGAGTTTCTCCTTCACCGCGTCGCCGAGCTCACGGTTCCCGAGACCCAGGTTGCCGGTTATCTTGTGCGTGGCCTCCACCAGCGGGTCGACCACGGGCCTCGTCCAGTCCGACATCTTGTCCACGCCGGATTTCATCCTGTTTTTCACCGCGGTCCAGAACGACGCGTCGTCGCCGCCCTGCGCGTAGTAACCTGGCGCGTACTTGCCGGGACGTTTCTCCGCTCCGTAACCGTAGCCGTAACCGTAACCGCCGTAACCGTAACCGTACGGCGGTGGCGTCTGCACGTACTTCTTGGGCGGCACCTTCACCCGGGACTCTTTCTCCAGGCCCGGCTCGAACGCGAACGGGCTGCGGTCCGCGTGTATGTCGTGGCCGAAGTACGAGAGCGCCTGTTGCCGTCGGCCGTCCGCCGCCCGGTGCGCGGCGGCCTGTTCCGCCGGCTCCACGTACCTGGCCGCCTGCACGCCCAGCTCGGGGTGCGCGTACTGCAGCACGGGCGTCCTCGCGCTCTCCTCGAACGACTGCAGCCTGGGCGCGACGCTCTTCGGCGTGTACGCCGCCGAGTTGGGGAACGCGCTCGCGCCGGCCGCGTGCAGCACGCGCGCCTCCATCCGCGGCTCCGCGAGCGTCCGGGACGAGCGCACGCCGTCCACGTCGTTGATGTTCTTCACGTACCCGAGTATCTTGTCGGTAATGTACTCCTCGTCGTACGCCGCCGCCGCCGCGTTTTCTCCTGCTCCTCCTTTTTCCGGCTTCTTTTTCCGGTAGTACACCTGCCACACGCCGTTGAACATCGGCGCGACCGGCGGCGGCGGCTGCGGCGGTTTGGCCGCCGCGTGCGGCCGGTCGTTCGTCCCGCCGTTCGTCCCGCCGTCGTTCGGCACCAGCACGCCGTCGATTACACGCGCGTTCCTCCAGACGCGCGTGTCGTTCGCGTCGTCGGGCTCGCGGACGCCGGTGATCACCGGCACGCCGTCCGCGTCCACGCGGACCAGACTCCTGGACCGCTTCTCCTCGTCCCGGTCGTCGTCTTTCACGCGCAGCGCCGGGTCCGACCGCACTACCACGGGCGCGGGCACACGGGCGTCACCGCGGTTTTCGTCCCCACCGGGCTGCGGCCGCTGCCTGCCCCCGCGTTTCTTCACCACTATCGTGGCCACGTCGCCCGTCCGCGTCTTCACTGCCAGCGTTTCCGTGGCCTCGGGGTCCAGGTCCCTGGACACTTTCAGCGACGTTCTGGTCGTCTGCACGTTGTTCGCGGCGGCGGCGGCGGCGGCGGCGACCAGCAGAACGATCGACAGCCGCGACACGGCCGTTGTTTTCGACATCTGAAAGAAAAGAAAAAAAGCACAAGTGTTGACAACGGACGCAATCACGGAGACCGCTCGTATAAGAGGACCGGTGGTACAGGTCGCGGCCACGTGGTTCTCGACTGTGCGGGTAGTGCGGTTCGGGTGATTGGACGGTTTTTCGCGATTTTCAGATTCAGGAGGCGTTGTCGCGGGCGACCGGTTGTTAGTAAAAGCCGCTTTTTGAATCGCCCGTACAGAGTTTTCGACCACTTTTTTTGCAAACCGGTTTTCAGATTTTTACCAGAGGTTTTTAAATCGGAAATCGAATACCTCGAAAATATTCGATTGCTAAAAGTTCGCGTTATTATTTTTTTAACCTGCCAGTACGGGCTCTTTCTCGCTGATAACGCGTTTTTTTGTACGATTTATAATAACTGTACATTCGATCAGCGTCTTTTTACCGCTCCTGTTGAAAATCAAATACTGGATAACGCGTTTGCACGCGGTACAAAAATTTTCGGCCACGTATTCTCGATGATGTAGGAGAATATTATAGAAAATCGGTGTTTTTCGGTGTTCGAAAAAATGATTTTTTTTTTCCACCGGTATAGCTGTTAATTACCGGTTTTTTTAAGCCCTGGTTCAAATAATAATTTAGCACAAGGTCGGAGAGAACAGTGTCGCGTCGTTTTGTGCACTTAAATCTAAACGCTTCGGTTTAAAATTTAATTCCATAACGCGTGTTGAAAAAAACAAAAGCGGGTCGAACGTTTCAGTTGTATACGCGCATAACGTGTGTAGTACGTTATTCACAGCACGATAACGATCGTAACACACGCGTATTGTTTGCCATTAGAAACTAGGCCTTTTTTTGTGTTTTGCATTTTGCAGCTGTGAAAAATATTGACGATTGCACATTTGCACAGAAAAATTATGTGTAACCGTGTTTGCCCTAGATTTTGTTTATCGTAAATGTCGTATGCTGCAGTACGACGAAACAACGTTTCGTTAAATAGGTGAAAATAGTTATAATTTTTTCACCACAATCATGTAGGATTTTAAGCTGTATAAACTTTAAAAGAGGAGAGAAAATCCATTGCATTTTTTGGTCGACAATAAGTAAATCGACTATTATGTTTTAGACTGTATTTCCGAGGTAGAAAAAAAATGTTTTTTTTTTTAAATTTTAATGTTCACTTACAACTTGAAATCGTCGTTCGCGAATTGGATTGAAACGGTTTGACTGTTGAAAGTATTTTTTACGTACCTAGTGTTATGGCATTGAGTGTTGTGTACAAAACACTTATTTTACATCTCGACTTTTCAAGGTGGAAAACAATAATTTTAGGTGGCTACTCGTTCAATATTTACAATTTATTCGTACGAGACTTTTTTTAAAACGGTCAACTCTTGAAAATGGCTCACTTCAAACGCGATAAAAAAAATCTTCGACTATTAAGCACTTGTTTTTTTTTTTAATAAACTGTGCAGGTACTGAAATTAATTAATTTAAAAAAAAACACAATTTCAGTTGTTTTATGTTATAACTGGATACGAGAACAAGTATATTAATAACGTAGTCATTAGGAGTGCACAGTGACATTCAGTGTATGTATACTTTTACGAAAACAATTTCATCACGTTTGAAAAATATTATAATTTATTTCAAAACGCATTGTGTTTTCACCAATTAACAAGTTGTTGTTTCGACAGTAACAAAATACGAATGTACGCAAACGGCATTATGCGCGTACATCAAAACGAGTAGTTTATTCGATACGGAATCGTGTTTTCTTTTTAGAATAGTTTCACCGAAAATTCTGCGCGTTTTGACGAATTCCGTAAAACCGTACACTCTCATCAAAACTGTTTTCCTCGACGTTTTTAAGTCACAGTTCGTTTGAATTCGTAACAGTCGGGGTGGCCTGAGAAAAACGAACTTCACACATTAAACCGTTATTACTTATTCCTGCGGATTTTCGACATCGACACGAGTATTCGCTTAGCGTTCTAGTATTTTTTGAAGTGTACCTACGAGTATAATTGATTTATTACATTTTTCGAGAGAGAAAGACAAAATTGTTTTGACGATATCAACAACTACTCGTATACAATCAATAACGGAAGCGCGTATACGAGTAGTTGTTGATATCGTCAAAACAGTTTTCTCTCTCGAAAAATGTAATAAATCAGTTACAATATCGATTGATGTCCTGATAGAAAAGAACGCAAGAAAATTCTCCCATTGTCCCGCAGGTCGTATTTATACATTGGAAACTATAGAGACATACACGTGTGACTCATTTGAAACTTTGTGCGATTTGAACTCGCGTGGAAAAGTAATAAAAAAAAAAAAAACACTGGCACGTATGATTATTAATTCATTACGTCGCGAGTGCCGTTGACCTTAGAAATGAAGTTTACTTTCCCTTCTACACAACGCTATCGTCATATTCTAGTCAGACGGTGAAATGCGCGGTCTCGTCTTCTTTCTAATTATTACGACGTGTAATATAACGAACGGGAATCTTCGAAAAAACAAATAAAGCGCACATTGTAATTGTAATCGGAAGCGATAAGCCTTATATTACATCCAAAAACGAAAATCCGTGGTTCGGCGTGGAAAAAAAAAAAATTCATTCGATTGCTTTTCTTCGGTTCGTACAACAATAATATATTCGAAATGTGACATTGTAAACATCGCGAGTTTCTCACACTTTCACTTACTTTACCGGATGCTTCTGCCAATGTCACGAACGTTTTTTTTTTTTTTGGGTGGTGATAGAAAAAGCGTAGGCTGCAGTGGCGTGAAAACGCGCCGCAGCAGTCAATGACACAAGACCAAAATGTGCGACAATTATTCAGGGGCGAATACGGCATTTTATCATACGGCACAGATTTTCCGTGCTTTTCATAAGTTTCTAATTTACAGACGGAATAACGCGATTCGACGGAAAATTCTGTTTGTTTTTACGACACTTGATATTTGTCGATCTTTGTAATAATCTAGTACTTTGTAGCGTTACGACGCCTACATTTTTCATTTAGATACCGTTCCAACGCCAATCGAGATACGATTAATGACACGACGCATAATACTTGTTAGCAGTTCAATTTATTTTCCAAAAAAATAAAGTTTTACCACACACATCACCGTTGGCGTTTGTTGGACTTGATAAAGTGCCTATAGCAAATTCGAAAAATGGACGTACAGCCGTGGAGATATCGTGCACCTCGCATAATTTATAAATACGGTGAGATATGACGAGATTAACGCGCGAACACAAGTTTGCGCGCGGTTCAAAATGTTTCTTAACAATTTCACGATTTATGTAATACTATTTGCTGTCGTACACTGCAAGTATTTTTGCTTCGGTGCGATTATGTTTTTTTAAAACGTTGTATTTTTCTCGCGTCGTACGGCCGAAGATTGGCATTTGAACCACTGCGGATGGCACTTTTCCGAGTCATCGAACATCATCGTTCTAATTTTCCCCTCGAAAAACGTCGGCATATAACGTCGGCCTTAAAGCGTATAATACCTAATATATTTGCGCGGAGTGTACACCGAAATAAGCGAGTATAACAGCTCGACGAGATCCGGCTCCGTTCGGCGGGGTTTTTTACATAAAAAAAAAACAATCGTTTTTAAAATCAGAGTTTCCGATATGCCGTGTTTGATCCGTTCGGGTCGCGAAACGGCGTTTACAATTCGACGTCCCAAAATCGGGTGTAACGCGTCGCAGTCGCAGTCGTTAAAAATCTACAAAAAAAAGAAAAACGCAGCAGCAGTATACTTACGGTTAACGACGACGATATTATCCTCGACCGCGGGAAACGGCAAACGGTTCGAATCTCAGCCGATTTATATATTGTACACTGCTAAAATACGAAAAGCAAAAAATAATTCACATTTCACTTTCTTCACCAAGCGGGTACCGCCGACCGTATACTTTGTACAGCACGCCACACAAGACTGACCCAACGTCGCGGTGGGTGTGGTGACTATACATTCGGTGCGCGCCGCCGATGCTTTCTTTCGCTCACAATTATTATTGCCGTTTCCCCCCTGCCGTCTGCACGGCGCGGGCACGTCCCACAGACAGCTTGCGACAGCGTCAAATGAAACGCAGCAGCAGACCGGAGCAGTCCGGAGAACACTGAAATCGGGGGTTGGTTTTTTTGCGGGGGTGCAGCTCGTTTTTTTTTAGCGCCCTTATCCACATCTCTGACCCGTTCTACACAAGGTCTAAGACAACGATTCGACGGACGTTTAGTTGGAAGAGCAAACTGGACGGAAAATTTTTTCCCAAACTCAAGCGCGGCACAATAATTTCCCTCCGAGTACGGAACACAACCGAGAATCGCGTTTCGCGTGATATCGGCGTTTAACGGTCTATCGTAAAACGATGGATACGATTCGGCATCAACACAAGACTTGTTTAAAAAAAATCTACAAACAAGTTTTGTCACACACGCCACCACTCATTATCATTATTGAACTCGCGGGTTTTGTGCGGGTATCATCGGAGTATGACGGTTTTTTTTTATACATAATACATTTTCCTAGCCGATCATCAAAATTTCAGTTTAGCGGCATTTACAACGCACGAAAATATAATTCGAAACTTCATCTCATAAACGTGATGACCACACAACATTTTTTTTGAACAAAAAAGAATAGAAAATATGTATAGGTCATCATTTCGATGAAATTTCCGGAGTAGAAAAATAGTTTACGCCACCGGGCTTGTTCGTATTAAGTCTCCCCCAACCCCGCTTTGATAGGCTTTTCTGAGTATATCTTCTCGTCTCCCAAATTGCGGCTATGCGCATCACGGTCTCCTGTGCAGATCGTCGCGTGTTCGTAACGTTATAAAATGATACTGTTGGATTCATTGCGGCGAGAACCAGTGGCGATCAAACGTCTTGTGTGTGTGTGGCGAGAAGTCGATGTTTCGTACATGAATGAATGGCGAGCGTAAATCGCTGTTGAAAATTTGTTGATTTCGAGTGACACAGGAGAACGAATCCAGTTTTGACGGAGACGGAAAAATCAAAAGTTCAAAGTGGTCCGTGAAAGATTTTCAATATTACACTGTTTTAAAAAGTAATATTATAAACTGTTTCATCGGCTATGGAATAAGAAAGATGTTTTAAAATTAACTTCCGATGAGGTATTTTTGCTCCACATAAATGGCGACGCGAGTACTGACCATAATAATATAGCGTCTGATAAAACGCAATTGGGTTTCACACCTACTTGATTCTTATTAGATCATTTTACATTCGGTTTTATATGCTGTAGATTTACTTATTGTAGAACCACACATTCCAAGTGTTTAACAACTAATGGAAACACAATTCGAACGATTTTTACTCGATTTTTATCAAACGTCCAACTTTATGTTTTTGTTTCTTATATAAATCAGGTGCTAAAAATGAGTAAAGTGGATAAAGAAAATGTCAAACAAGTTTCATACGTCTTGTACTTGCTTCCGCATTCCACATGTTTAAATGTCTCTGGCAAGGACTGAATGTGCGTACACCACAAACACTGCAGCACGGTAACAACAGTTTATCGATAAAAGTTGCGGATAAACGAGTAAAACTGAGTTACCGGTAAACGCGGTTGTGACAGAGAAGAAAGAAAAAGTCAAAATGAAATCGGTGAAAAAAAAAAATAAAATACAAATTATAAACGAAATCGAATGTTTTTTTTTAATCAAGAAAGTGTTCAGAATAATTTAATTCTTGTAATACGACCGGTAGTTAATTAATGAGTAGATAGGTATATACGGACTTATAACCAATGCTTTGAAGTAGTCATCTATATGATTTTAGTAGCGAAATTTCAATTTGTAAATATTTTTCGATCATAAAAACGACAAACTTAATTTACCGGGTAGTACTACTCGATGCAATGTCATTGACTAATATTGAAATACGACTTTAAATCATATACATCTGTTCGTTCCGTTGGCTCTTGAAATAAGAATCTGACCATTAAATTTGTCAGTTCTGACACTCTATTGGCGTGATTACTCGAAGCATAACTACTTACTTATATGGTTTCATAAAAGCAATTGAAAAATGTTTTGATAATTCAGTGTTGTGGACCGTGTGTTGATTTATCGACAAATGTTTTGTTTTCGAGAAAACAAAATATTAATATTTATTTTTTTCATTGTTTATTAATTTAAAATTACGTATTTTAATTTCTGGAATCCAGCCACACGGAACAAAGACTTTTTATTGGTTTGTTCGATATAAGCATTTTTTTGAAATACGATAAGACTAAATTGATGATCGTATCAGCGGGAGTCTGTGCCTAAACAGTATAGGTACACTATACCTTAAACGTTCATTTTGTTTTTCGAAGCATAAAATTTGTTGTCAAAACGTAAAATATATAATTTGTCGGTAAGAATATCAGAAAGTTTCGGGGGGAGAGGATGTCTAGACCCCACGAACACGCCTAGGAGTGCAAGTGAGGCTGGGCTATAAACGATTTAAAAATTAAATTAGCTATGAATTTTAAACTCTCAAGACTATAAAAACTTAATTTATTCTTTTTTTCTTCATAGTTTAAATATACATGGAAATATTTTTTAGTAGTTTCACTCAAGTTATGGTTTTGAATTTTTGTCACTAGACTATTGTATTTATCTGCTTTCGTCAAAATTTTATTATGTATAGCTTTAAAGCAATATCATATAAATGCGTAAGTATTTACTGTGTGTTATTGGGTTTGAACTAAATTTAACTTAATAAGAATTCAATTAAATTTTAACCATTTAAAACTGCGGTATCTTTGGTCCGTATCTATTACAAATTTTTAAACCAATTCAATTCTTAAAATTTTGAGAACGTTTACCAAACAAAATGTTGTACGTTATTTGGATACATTTTGTTCAATGTTAATATAGCCGTTAAAAATTCCCCGATAGTTGATCATGCGAATGGTAAACGATCGTCGCGTTGGTTATAAAAGAAATGCGTTTAATTTTTAGCTTTAAAGTCATTAACAATATGACAAATTATTAATTATCATTTGTTCTGTTTATAAAAACGTTGTCTATACTCTCTCTTTTTGATTTGGTTTTTTTTTTTTTTTTTGATTTCAAGACGATCAATAAGTACAATAACGCACATACAGTTGATAATTGAAACAATCAATAATTGATTTGAATTATTCAAATATGAACCGCGTTTACTATATAATTGAGTAATTTTGTAGTTGAATTGTTTTTTCTCCTATTGTAATTCAGAAGTGCAATTACGATGAATCCGGAGGTACATATTGGAATTCAAATATTTTAGTCGAAAAGAAAGCTGATAGAACGTTCAATTATCGTTTCTCTTCAAGTGTAGGTGGGTAGGTATCTACACTAATTGTCTGCTATAATTTTTTTTTTTCAAATGGTGCACCACGATACGAATGCTAATTTTAACCGATGGTACCAACACAGAAAGTTTATTTATCGAAGAAAAGCAATAAATTTAAGATGTCAAAACACGTTTGATGACTGTTTACACATTATTTGATTCATAAATTTAGTTTTAAAAATATTTTTCCATAACCTAGTGAAATAAGCCGTTACAAAAAAATTATAAACAAAAATTGTTTGTCATTCATTGTGTTATATAGTGTTATACAGTTATCACACGACCGAATTCAAAGGTTTCAAAGAGCAGAATTGTATACGGTTTTCAAATCGCAGTCGATAAACTGATGAAACACGCAGTGGAATTTCGAAACGTTCAAACGTGTCGAAATACTTCGTAAAAGAATGGTTCGTAAATGTGTGTTATGGTCTTAGTAAAAATTAGGATCCAGTTATTAGTCTACAGAACAATTTCCGGCGGTAGCGGTTAGGCCAATTCAAAGGCGCCTGAACCTGGCTTATATGGCTTCTATATCTTACAATAAAATCCTGTTCTCTCTACAGTTGTACAACTGTCGTGAATATTGTAATGTTTATGAGCGAAATATTGTTTTTAACTGCGGCTGTATGAACAGTGTTAGTAAGTAAAAAAGTCGGCCATCGAACAGTGGTTGGTAACGGGAGCTCGAGTAGTATCGCGCCATACATAATGACGTGTTTAACGAAACCGTTCCCGGACGGGGTCGTACGTCTTGTAATTCGAAGACGTATTTTTTTCGCTGTATGTCCCTCGTTTGAATCGGCGTGCGAGCCAACGGATTTGCTCGGCGTGGAATCTAAAAATTATTTACATCTTCTACCCTCGTAGAAAGCTCGTGATGGGCATTTCACATTATTGTAAATTTCGTCATTCGATTAACTGCCTGTGCGTGTACAAACGGTTAGGACCTATTGTACAAGCGTCGGAGCGACGTGTGCAAATAATGACACGTGAACGTAATCATTTGTAAAACCGAACACGTTTAAAATAGTCAAACGGTCGATGATCGTTCACATGGTGTACAGTGATGAGAAATAATTATAATCGATACGGCCTGTGGTTCGCGTCGATCAAATTAATACAAGTAAATCGCATTTAACTTTTATTACACAATCATAGATTATCCGTTATGCTGTAATTTACCGTTTGTATCCGAAACTAAATTCAAAATCCGGTATGTATGTGTTGTATTTGTGCGGCGCGTTTTTGTAACATTACTGTCAACGATTATTATTATTATTTTTTGGATTTCCATTCGTACCTATAAATGATACAAAAATGTACCTACTCTCACTTTTTACGACCATAATATTATAATATACATTTAAATTTCGTTTCGACGCGGAACACGACTAATCTCGCGTCGAAGTGGTATTAGCCAATTTACATGGAAAATTATGTTGTGGAAAAAACTGACGCGCGAGTGAAAAATTTCCCCGATACACGCAGTTATGCCGTCCGTTACTACGTCGAAGCGAAATAACCGACCGACTACGCAGTAAAATTATTATTATATAATATTATTATATTGTAGTGCAGACCGTCGGTTCGGATAGTAAGAAAATGATGCAATTACTGCACTGGTTTACACTGGTATAAGACGGCTGTAAAATTAACACTGTCTAATGGATTTTGAAAAATCACGCGGAGTTTGTTTTGTACGCGGAATGTAAATTTTACATAAAAAAATAACACGAGCGTAGCGAGTGATGGAACGCGAGAACGTTTCGCATCCGTGAAGTCGAGAATACTTTTTAAGATTCTGAGCGCTATTCTGTATTGTTTTTACAACGATCTTGTTTTGTTCTTCTGTCAACAGCCTTTCGGCTAGAAGGAACGCTCAGATTTTTAAAGTCGGTACCTCTAATGATAGGTGGTGTGGACTCCGGTGGTACTCGGGGTTTTTTTCTTCAAATTTTACCTACTATTTTTGAGATGAACGCCAAAAACCAAAAAAAAAAAAAAACTGGGAGAATTTTAAAGACGAAAAGTATGAAATTTTAAGATTCGTGGATGGAGTTTTCGTACAGGAGAAACGCGCCGATTTTCAAAGTCAGTACCGGTAATAATAAATGAGGTATACAAACGTTGATGGTACCTCGATAGGAGTCTGAAATTTGACGAGTTCAAGATTGAAAAAGTCACGATAAAAAAAACCGAGTGAAATTCGAGGAAAAACGTTAAAAATTTTACTATTTAAAAAAAAAAAAAGTGCGTTCGCGTTTCGGTATTTTTCCATACCGATTTTTGCCTCTTAAACACCCGAAAACGATTCGTCCGCCCCGTGTTGGCGTTATTTTTCGCGTTTCGTACGAGTTGGGAACGGAAAAAACGGCCAAAAGAAAGCGATTTTAACGCGTGTACCTCTACATAACTGTATAACATTGTGTCGTCAACCGCATTCTCGGATGAAATCCGATTCGTTTTTTATTCATTTTTTCATTTCGTTCGCTGATCGAAAGTTCGCCCACGGCCAAGTCTATACTGCTTCCGACACGACCGGACATAAAAAACGTGTCCGAAACATTCCACGCGTTAATGGAATTCTCCGTCCGCTATCGGCGCGTACTTACACAACACGCACTGTCGTCGCAAAAACGTAATAATATCGTCTATCTACTGAAATATTATTATAATATGGTACGCGAATTACGAATCGTACTCGTTTTTTAAACCCCTATCAAAACCTCCGACGTTTTAGACTTTTGTCTCGCGTTTTATCTTTTTCAAAGTCAAATCGTCGTCACCTTCAAAACGCGGACTTTTCGGTTGTATATATTTTTTGTTTTACTACGATATGTCCATAGGTTTGCCAGTATCTCTAAAATTTATCATGTTTTCTTGATGCCGGTTAAACATCACAGTAAAAAAAAAATTAATAATTTTTACGTAATACACGATGTGTAGTAAAAATTGTTATTTATTATCATGATTGTGGTACGTACAATATTTTTAAATTTTAATTAACTATTTTCGTTGACCACTACATAGCACCTATGTTCGTTCATCGCAAACAAACACTTGACACGATTCCGGCAACGTGGACACGGCCACTTTTGCGATCTCCACCATCGGTCCGTAGTTACTGTTCTCGGTCAAACTGAAAACAATTTCGCGTTAGGTTATTTCCACAATGACCCGTGGGACTGCCCTCCGTCGGAATTTTTTTTTTTTTTGGGTCCATTTCCATGTTATTTAACCTAACTCGGTTTTTTATACGGAATCATATTTACGACGAATAGCGATTGAATTGTACAAAAGTGAAAAACATTCACTGTATCGTAACGACAAATCGTTGAGACTGTTACGTCGATTAAACTCTCGTCTTTTTTTTTTTTTCGGGAACTTGTAACGCGTTTCGACCCTGAGCTCCGACGCCGCGTATTGTACGGCACTTTTTAAAGTTACGTTTTATGAAAACGGTTTTAATGGTAAACAGTTTTATTTTAATGCGACCAGATAGTGGTTTCTAACGTTTAATAATAACTCGTCACAGACTCTGGCAATAAATACGTTATAAATAAATAAAAGTCTCATTATTCTGTTCTGCGTATAATATAGTTAGTTACCTATTCGCGGTTATTTCATTCGAACCGTTATACGAGTTAAGTGTGCAGCTATATATATATATATATATATAGGGTGGTACCACGTGACCGGTACTTGACAGTAAAATAGAAAACCATTAAAACTATATTAGGCGTCTTACTTTAATTTGCTGTTTTGCAACACAGAAGTCCATTCACTCGGCGAGTGATTAGTCTTTATATTTTCGCATATTTTCTTCTTTAAACAGTCGTCTGAGTAGTCGGGAAATGTATTTTCTTCGTTTATTCGTCTTCCTGCGTTTTTCATGCTCAGCGCCTTGAACCGTCCGGTAACAACGTTTGGATTGTACGCCGTCGAATTCTTTTGAAACCTGCAGTATTCATGTCAAACGTAAGTATACAGCATTATTCTTAGTGATTTTTCGTGTAATGAATAGTATTATTGGCATTATTAGTATTATAAATGTTTGTGTGCGTCTTATGCAGTCTAAATTCTCAACTCATAAATTCATACCTTGTTTTTTTTTTTTAAATATTTTTAGACACTATTATATATTAGTTAGAATATGTTTCGTTTAACTTAAGTTTTTCATATTAGTAATTATAACACGTATTAAGTTTATTAATATTGTTTAAGCTTAAGTATTACCTATGTTAGACTTACTTATAATACGGTAATCATTGTATTGTATTTATAGTGAGTTGTAAGGGATACGCGAGATTCACGGCCACTACACGAGCGTTTTCAGTGAAACCTATTTTGATAAGATTTAAGTATAAAATTAGAATTTAAGTTGTTATATGCATGAGTTAAGTTGTTAGGCGAATTCTTCAGTAACATCATGGGCGTGTAATTGTCAATTAAACTCTGAATTAAAAATTTAAATAATGTGCTGGTCTTCGGTATTCGATTTTTATTTTGGTATTACTGAAGCATTCAAATACGGTAAATTTTCAGTATACGTGTTATATTGTACAAGACGGAAAATCAACATGTTAAAAGTATACTCGGCAATTAATTTTAAGCGAAGGATAGGCACAAAGGTGCCTATTATTTATAGATTTATAACTAAAACCGCTAAAACCGAATTCGCGCGTTAATCAATCGATTTTCTTTTGTTCCTCAAAACGATTCTATTTTGTTATAAATGTACATGATCAGAGACAAATTTATTACGATATCGTTTTAAAGGAGTTGCGCGAGTTTAGAAAGGAGCCCAAGAAGAAGATGATATTATTATAGTCCGTGTTCAAATGCATACATACGTAGTTACGTTAGAGCATTAGAGCAATTAATTACTAAATCTGTGCGCTCTAATAACGCGCACGCCTGAAAAACCCGAGTGGATTTGAACATTTCACTAATTTAAAAAAGTAAAAGTAAAAAATTGTAATAAAAACCTGCTGACTGGTTTCATGAATCACATAATATAGGTAACGAAGAGTGGACAAGTTTTCGGAAACATCACGGAAAGAGATTTATCTGTCAAGTTTGTGTCTTCTGTCTAGTACCTATACGTATAACAGAAGCGACGTCGTATTCATCAAAAACACTTTTTTGTAATTAGAATATCAGAAAACTTATTCGGTTAATACGAGTAATACTTTTACACTGTTTTTGTTACCTACACGTGTACACACGTTACAATAGATAATTTTTGATAGAACCCATACATTAGACATTAACAAATGTTCATTACTGTTTTACACTGCCTTCGATATTGTTTTCGTTTTGTATAAACGAGTGAAAACAATGTGGAACTTGTCGGAAAACAGCTATTTATTTAAATTTTGTATTACTGCTTTTTATTATTATACGTATAATAAATATCTACAGTATACATAAATATTATTTCACGTTTACAGGTGTGTATAGTGAATTGTGTGTATACCATAATATACATTTCAAAAAGAACACATAAAGTAAGACAGTTACTTGTTTTCATTGTACGGTAGATACATGTAGACAACAAATGTAATAAGATAGAATTAAAAGGTAATTTTTACATGGAATTTTCTAAGAAGCATAAATGACATTATGACTCATTAATTATGATATACCAAAACGGGTGCGGCTGAAATTTTGTTCGAAAAAATACCAAAAAAGCAAACTCACTTTACAAAGTATGCATGGAATAGGCCGATTTTGAAAAAAAAAATTTTTGTTGAAAGAGTAACACTTCTTCTATAGGGTGATCGTATTTCCGATTTTGCGATTTTTTAGCGATACGTTTACAATTTGAAATTGAAGTTATAGAAAATGTTGATAATTTCAGATTAAGTTGTACGGTATGCCAGACGGCGTACTTAATTTAAAAATCGGCAAAACGAGCGCCCTTTAATATATTTATGTCTAACCTCCCGAAAAAAAAAGAAGTAAAAAAAGAAGATCCTGGATACGTCACTGCAGGTCCAACTGTAGATTTCTACACGAGCCCGACGAAACCCATAAAATGTTCGTGGTCTACATACGACACGGCGTGTGCGTCACGCCGTGGCCGGGAGAAAACAATAATAACTATCGAGACAATATTAATATGTTTCGTACACGGTTTGTTGAAATAGTCATGAGCGCTCAGAGTGTAATTATATAAAAGATAAAAAAAAATAATTCACGTGGCGTCACAATATTATTATTATACAGCGAGTATTTCGAGTTTCTACGGCAAAGAAGCTGAGATTATTATACACTCATCAAGTTTTTCTTGAAAATCCATTTTTTTTTTATTAAATTTTAAACATGAATTTGTATGAACAATTAAACTATCCAAAGTTATCGAAGCGGAGGATTTTTTTTTTTTTACCGAATCGTTTTTGTTTCGCCCAGTTCGTCCGAAAACCGTTTGATAATTAGATCTTATATGCGTATGAATTTCGTCGATGCAAAGACTGCGTGTACGGTTGAACACTCCGTGAAAAATATTTTGTGGAATCGTTTTCGAAATCTGTTGTAACGACACAATCTATATAGGAGACCACCCCAATTCACTCAATTTTGTACAGAGGGTTAGGTCTTAAGCAATGTAGGGGTGCACTAGGAAAGGATTTTTCAAAATTCGACCTCTAAGGGGGTGAAAAAGGGGTTCAACATCTTATACATCGATCAATGCACAGCCCATACCGCTGAGTCTAGAGACTTGAAATTTAGCACAGAAGTTCCTTTTATAAGTTAGGCAAACCCCTAAAAAATGTTTTTCAAAATTAAATCCCTAAAGGGGTTAAAAAGAGTCAAGTATTGATACATCGATAAACGCACGGCCCAAATCTCACTGGGTCTAGAGACTTTAAATATTTTGCACACACAGAGGTTCCTTATACGACAAAGACGAGAAAGGGTTTTTAAAATTCAACCTCTAAAGTTTTTTTTCAAATTCTTCCTTTAAGGTGGTGAAACCAGGTTTCCCCAAATTTGTATAACTTGGTGTAACTCATTTTTTAAATTTAATTTGGAATCGATTTACACTAAGCTTTGACCGACTGAATCCCGGGCAACGCCGGGTCGGGACAGCTCGTAATATTATACTTGTAGACTTGAAGAAGACTTTGCATTAAGCAATCGTTTCTAACATAATTTTTTGTTAACGAATCACAAAGTGTAAATTCGTGTATAAATTTACTAAAGATTTGTTTTTGGTCTTTATATATATGTGAATGATACGTCATTCAACTATAATATATTCATCTTATTATGGTTGGTAAGTACACCTATATCGTATATGAAATATAAAAGATTTTTAATTTTTCAGTGACATACATGACGTGCCAAATAAGAATGAGCTCATTTCTAAAAAATTGCCGAAAGTACGAGTTTTAAATTAATTGATTTACACGCCGGAGATATGCATATTTGTGATGAAGTTGATGAAGAATTCACTCCCAATGACGTTACTAACTTTAAATAGTTATTCAGTTCAACAAAAAAAAAAAAAAAATGAAAACTCGAAACCAACTTTTTAAAGAATCAAAAAACTAGCGTGTAACTTGATCAATATTAGACGATCAATTAAATGATAAATATTATTGTTGATGATATGTTTAAAATATTATTCATAGGTACAATATTAGTTGTGTTGATTTCTTACTGGTAGGGATGTTGTGACGAGTTCACTTTGATGACCGTCGGAGGAAAAGAGGCGAGCAACAGACCAACTGGCAGGATAGTAGCCAAGACGGACAGCACGCTTCTCCAAGGATCTTTCCTGCGAGAAAACAATCACAATTCGTTCGGTATTTTAAGTGTTTCGGTTCGAAAATCAACACTGAAATCCAATAACGACTCGTTTTACTTCACAGTTTTCGGCTCGACGTTTCGTCTGCGACACTGCAAAATGTCTATAAACAAAACGCGTACCCCCGCGCGATCAATCGACAGAGGAGCCGTTATTGCATTTAAAAAGAGCGGTGCGCAGCTCTTTCGCGGTAGAAATTTTGTTAACAAAAAAATATAAACAAACACAATCGTCTAACAAGCTAAAAGTGATCGTTGCCGCGTAAAGACAATGCGATTCCACGCCGCGAATCTAAAAAAACATCTTATGGTTAGGTTACTTTTTGCGCGTAACGACGCCATAGCGGTACGGGCGTTCGTTCGTCTGATGCGCCGCGCCGCCGAACGGTCCCTCGCCGCCGCCGAACGGTCCCTCGCCGCCAAACGGTCCCTCGCCGCCGAACGGTCCCTGGCCGCCGCCGTCGAACGCCGCGCTCAAGTCCGGCCGAAACGCGTCGCCGCCATAGTCGTGTCTGATCGGCTTGTGCTGCGGCAGCGTGCCGACGAACGGCTTGTGCTGCGGCAGCGTGCCGACGAACGGCTTGTGCTGCCCCCGGAAATCCGGCGGCTTCACCGCGGGTCCGTCGCCCGGCCGCACTTTGTGTTCCGAGTACCCGGCGGTCTTGCGTGCGGAGACATGCAACATAATAATATAGAATGAATACGACGAAACTTTTAAAAAAAAAATTAGCGCCATTTACAAACACGATTGGCCTAACCGCAAAATTTCAAGGGGTGCTGTCAAAAAATATAATAAAAAAATTCAATAGGAGCTCCGTCCCCCAATTCGAGTAAATGATAACACACGACGCTTAAGTAAGTGCTTAAGCGTTTAAAGTACACTTTTTAAGAACGTCGAAAGTTACGAGTATTCCGCGGAACCGGCTATGATTTTTGTGACCAAATCATACGTTTCTGAGCCCATTTTGAAAATTTTCGTTTTCTTCGAAAATCTCTTTTAGCGTCATACGAAACAAGCCAGGAAATAATATAATTTTAAAACCGGCGAAACGAGCGTCCTCGTTTAAGGGTCTCCGCCGTTCACTTAGGAGTTTCTAGTGTAATTGAGTTTGTATTTTTCAAATTTCTGTTCTGAACTTTTGATTATACCAAGAAACGTCACTCAATCGTTAGTCATTTTCGAGCGATTTCGATCCTTGTTTTAACCGTGTAAATTTGTTTTGAGTCATGTTAATACGTTCTATTTTTAAAAGTGTCATTTTGTACTTCCACGATTCTTTTGGTAGACCTAGAGCCGACACTGATAAGTTAAAGACAAGAACCTCGACACTGTTTGTGTAAGACGAGTTTGCGAGTAAATAAATTTTTACAGTTTTATGACCGTTTAAAATTGATCAAACATCGTCGTAATTTCAATGTTTTGATCATCACTAATTTCTTTAAGAATAAATATTTATTTTCAAAAACAATCTTGCGAAAACACAGAAGACATATTATAACGAAATCAAAAACGTTCGCGGAATAGTATTGCTTTATTGATTCACGGAACTGCCGAGACCACATACATTTGCGTCGTAAAATTCAATG
>CM029358.1:23812406-23824077 GCA_017140985.1 Hormaphis cornu
TTTTTTTACGCTTAAATCTATGAACCTTCAAAATAACACATTTGTGTACACATACTTGTCATTAGAGGTACTGACGTTAGATGTCGGAGTATTATTGAAGAAGTTATCGTGATTACATAGTGGTAAAAAAAAATTAAAAAAAATTAAAAACACAGTAAAAACCAGTATTTTTCGCTACACTCAGAATCTAATATATAAAATCAATTGTTGAACAAGAAGTCTAAAACTAAAAATGGACTTATGCTTCGATTTTCGTACTTTTAGAAAATATAAATAGTAAATACTGGTAACTTATGATTACTTGTATTCATACTAGAAAAACGAATTTTTGGTATGTTTTTTATTATTGATAAAAATATTTTTTTCACTTTTTGTAGTTTAAATGTTGCTGTTCTTTTCCGTTGGAAATGTAGTGGAAAACAGGTTGTCAGCGGTGATTCATCTTGCACAAACCACTGAATTTTATTATTTATTAAATTCTACATTGAAAAGCATCGATAGGTACTTATGTAGTTTTATCACCCGTATTTTCACTGAGTTATACATTGTTAAGAGATAATATTTATATTATCTTCTTTGAAAGCGTGTTTCAAGTATAATATTATATTTATTCAACGTTTTTTATTGTAACCTTTCAATTTTTTCTAATACATATTGTTAATGTTAATCTTATAAAAACATAAATCCTACTATGATTGTAAAATAATTTGTTTTTTTTTTGCACACTATTAATTTTTTTAACTTGTATCTTTAGCACTATTAACATATTATAATACTTATATTGTTTCATGGTTTTTGTTCAAGTTTGTAAAAGATATCAAATATTGATGTGTTTGTCTATTTATTCTAGTATTTATGTTGATTTAGTTTTAAAATAAAAACAAAAATAAGTACATGTTTTTTTTTTTTTTAGCAGACTTATTATAGTCACTTATTTAACAATAGTAATATTAACTCATGCCCGTTATAAAGAATTTTATTTTATTTTTTTTTTTTAATTGACTGTCATTTTTTTTCACAGTTAAATAAGTGATAATATTGCGTTTTAACACTTTAAAAGTTGCAGATAATATTGCAAATAAGCCGGTAAACATGATGAAACCAATTTATTTTTATCCACTTTGTCGACAACGAGCTGTATGAAATGCAAACAATTGTGTTTTTATATCTTACTTATATATGTAAAAACAATGCTCTGACTCATCAAAGATGTATCATCTATAAATAAGCAATTTAGTCGGAAAATTTGTTTTATGAATTATGATGATGCAGATGTACCTAAACCATGAAGAGGTTTTTCAAAATGTAACACTTTGGGGATTTAAGAAAAGAGTAAGTAAATGTGAATTAAATGTAAAAGACCAAAATTAAAAAAATTGCTCGTGTTTTATTGAAACTGGGCATACATGCATAATGTACGTGTTTTGCGATACAAAAAAATGAAATATTTAATTCTATCAACACGCGTTTAACCGAGTACAGAGAGAGTAGCTGGTTTTTTTTTTTAATTTTTGATACAATTTGGTTAAGATCGTATGTATCATCGGGGAAACTATATATAAGGAAATATATTAATATCCCTTTGAACAAAACCTCAGCATTCTCGCTGTTGGAGGCAGATTTTAATATATAATTAAATATTTCAACGTTTTACACAAAATGGTAGTTTTCTTCTATTGTATAGATAGGACGTGATATTGCTATTGAAATATATTTTATTTAAGTGCATATTTCGTAAAGAATTCGATATTTTTTTTTAAAGTAGACACTTATTATATTTAATAAAACACAAAGTAAATAATAGTATTAAACAGTGTTTCGCGATTCGCTTCAATTTATACCTATACGATTTATAGTTGTAGAATTTCGTTCAAAAGTGTTTATAGTTTTTCAAGTACGTTAATGGATATTTCATGTAACGTATTGTGATTGCAATAAACTTAGAATTTAAGTAGGTGATCCAAAAAGATAAATGGCGATGTCAACATGGAAATGATTTTGAATTACTTAATAGTTAAAATATATATTTTTATATCTTAAAAGTATTAAACGTTCACATTTCAAATAATTTCTTTAAAATTGTCTGTACAAAAACCCTAAATAACTGTATGCATAACATACTACATTTGAGCTCGTGGCTCAAGTTTTGTGTATTTAAACTGAAAATTAAAGGTCTTGTATAATAAAAACTTTGAAATAATCAAAATTGTTATAGTTATAAATGTTTTGAAAATCGATTGAATTTTTTATGACCAATTGGTTTTATCCTTTTTAACGATGATGTTATAATTTTGAGTGGTGTATTATGATACGTTTTTGTTTTTATTCTTCAATATCTATTCTGCACATTAACCAAGGCGTTTTCAACGTATTCTATAACGCGCAGAATGTTGAAATGTTTAGATTTTATAAATTTCTTTATTTTATTCTAAAGTTAAAAAAATCGGCATTTCTAATTACGCCTCGGTTGTGTCAAACAAATATTTTACATAAATTGGATTTACAAAGTTGAATTTTATTTTGAAAAAAATAAGAAACTTAAACAACCAAAAAAAGTTCTTTTATTAGGAATTTTTTAATTTGCGGAATAGATTTGAAAATCAAACGTGGTTACATCTGTAGAATAATATTATTGTAAACATAATTTGTAAGAACTATTTTTCATACCGTTCTGACGACTATTTCTGAAATGATTTTCGTTAGATCTTTATGTCAAAGGCATTATAAATCAATTTCCCCGTGCTGGCTTTTATTAAGTGATCACATCAAAGCCCAAAAACAAAAACAAAAAAACAATTTCGTGACGACTGAACGAATTTGATTCCGTTTTGAGATTCTGAGCGACGAGCGCATAATGTTTTTACAAAGACATTTTTCATTTTTCTGTCAACAACTTTTCGGGTAGAAAGAATGGTAAAATTTTCAACATCAATATCTCTGCTGATAGGTACATGGACTTTGATGGTTGAAACTTTTTTTGGAAATTTTTTCTTACTTTTTGAGTTATTCTCCAAAAACCAAAAAAAAAATTGCTAATTTTCGAGAACTTTACGGCGAAAAGTTTGAAATTTTAAGACTTGCGATGAAGTTTTTGTTTCGAAAGAACGCTACAGTTTTTATAATTAGTAACTTTTCTAATAGGTTTATTGACCGCGGTGATATTTTAATTTTAGATTTTTTTTAAAATTTTCTTATTTTTTGAGTATTACCCCGAAAACAAATTGAGAATTTCACCGCGAAAATTTGAAACCTAGACTGATCTCGGCTTTTTCTCGTAACGTAATGCGCCATTCTAACATCGTTCAAACGCCAACAACAGTGACGAACGAACGGTATTGAAAATCGTCCGGACCTGCATTCACACGTTTGTTCACGTCCAATTGCGTTCAACGATATAATACCGGTTGTAAATTTTTCTTAAAAAAATTGTATTTTTGCCATCGCGTTTATCTTTGATTTATGGCGTGTTGTTTATTTTCGTTCGGAATGTACACTTAATCCCCGAATGATATATTGCGTTCGCTTAATTTAACAAACGGCGAACGGAGTAATTATTGTAATTTTATCATAATTATCACAACTTTTTGCACCTGCATTCGACGACCACTTAAATGCGGTATAAAGCACTTAGTTTTTATTTTCTGCCGCCTATTTCGTTAGAACCTGTCCTCGAGAACTTACTGCATATCTGCATTTTGTCGCGCGCTGTGGGATTAGTTTTCGTAATAAAATAGTACCCAGACGACACTGATTTTTGCTTGTCGACATCATTCAACGTTCTAACGCGTCCGTCGAACAACATCGTAACGAGAAAAGTATGTATTGTTTTTACACTAAGTTGAAACGCAGTTGAGCCCATAAAAACTAAAAAAAAAAAAAAATACAGTTTTAACTAAGTACCGTTTACTGTAACTAATAATTATTGTGTTTAAATAATACGATCGCAATTTATTATTTCAATTACGATTTATACGTGTTTTCACTTGTTTCACATACATTATTTTGCTATGACTACTAATCATAGACTTCAATCAATTATTACTATTTTATCGTTGTCAATGATTCTTGAATCCAATTATTGATTATTCTACTGCCATACACAATACACTCGTTGGCATTTTTATTTTTTGCGCACGTCGCCTCCTGCCGTTTTCCGAATCTCCTAAATCACAATGTTTTAGCTGTTTTTAGATTCTGAGCGTCAGCGAAGAATGTATTGGTTTTACAATTTATTTTTTTTTTTGTGATTAAAAGTTCTTGTAGAAAACCTGCACCAATTTTAACGTACCCTAGATAATGGATCCGAGATGGTACTTTGTTTGAAGCGTTTTTCGAAATTTTGATTATTTTCGAAGTTCTGAGGAAAACAAAAAGTAGCCGATTTCAAGTTGTTATTTTGTTATTATTTTATTTAAAACTCGTCAGTCCGGGGGCGGCCGTGTATTTAAATTATGGGAGAAACCAATAATTACCGAAAACATGTTTTTTCCAATTCAGATTTTTTTTATCATAACATCCAAAATAAAGATCGGACCTTACATAATACTAAAATAGGAAAGATGCAGATTTGATAAAAGTTTTTATTGTTAAAGTGATGTTTTTACCACGACGTATACTAGACAACTGAGCTCGCTCAGAATCGTATTTTCGAAGGCAATGATTTATCGTTGCTTTCAGAAATTAAATAGTAATGTGTTTAAACCACGACCTCTAAACTAGTGACCCACCCAAAGCGTAGTCGCTACCCCGTCCAACTGCCCACGCGACCTAGACTGATCCCGGCGCTCACTTTTTTATTTTTCGATTTTTTATTTTTGATAAATGTATACACGTTGTTTTAGGTCGTTTTATTAATCGATTTTAAAAAACAACATGAAGATACTCTGTTTGTGCGCCATTACCGTAGTACTACTATTGTGGTCTTTCACTGCAAACGTGTCGGTGAGTGGACACACGACTTATCCCGTTTCCGAACCCAACAACGCAGAATGGTGGTCGAACACGATAATATATCAAGTCTATCCAATGTCGTTTAAAGATAGCAATAACGACGGCGTCGGTGATTTAAAAGGTTCGTATATAGCATGTTTATTTAAACACCTGAGGGTGTTTAAAACTATTGTTAAACGTTAAAAATAAAATGGATTCCGATCGAATGCATTTTTCTGCGTTCAGGAATAATTCAAAAACTCGATCATTTCGTCGACCTCGGCATAGAAACATTATGGATAGGTCCCATATTTAAATCGCCGATGGACGACATGGGATACGACGTTGAAGATTACAGATCCATCGATCCTATATTCGGCACGATGGACGATTTCGATCGGCTGATTTCAGAAATGAACAAGCGAAGTATGTTTTTGATTCGGGTGCGAACCACCGTTAACGATTGACACGTGTTTCTCCCTAGATCTTAAACTAATAACAGACATTGTGCCGAACCATTCGAGTTACAAGTGCGAATGGTACAACAAGTCGGTCAATCGGGAAGGAAAATATAAGGATTACTACGTATGGCGCGACGCTAAAAATCAAGACGTGGTACTGAAGGATTCGTCCGTCACGCCCATACCACCGAATAATTGGGTAGGTATAAGTGCCACGGTAAAGTTATTGTGAGATGAATTCAATAGTGCAAATAGGTATTGGAAAAGCAGAGCCGAAATCGGAAAATGTAGTAGTTACCTAAGTGTCGAGTTTAAGATCAATTTACAGTAGTGGCCTCAACATTTTTACAGTGGTTTCTTTGTCGCGGATTTTAAATAAAGGGGCCCGATGCAGGCCGATTCGGATTTTTTTTTTTTTAAGACCAATAAGCTTAAATTTGTCCCGAATCAATGGATACGCCCGAAATTTTAAAAACATTCTATTCTCCGGTACTTTTGGCTTTTTAGTTCCTTACCCAACCTTTTAACTACTTTAAGTTGTGCCTACACTTGATAGAATTCACAAAACTTTGGGCCGTTATATTGTAAATAAGTACAAGTTACATTATAAATGTTCATACCTTCATTGTAGTAATTTGTTGTACACAAGAGAAGATAACCGAAATTGGTTAACATCCATTATACATTTAATTCCCAAAAGACTCCCTGCACCCTCCGACCCTCCGAATGGAGTCCCTCGTCAAGTAACATATATATATATATATTAAGTATACAAGTATGAAATGAAGTTGAAACAAAAATTGATGGTTAAAGGGTCGGGAAATGTTTAGGGTACCAAGTAAGTATATAAATGGGTCGATTCGATGACAATTATGAGTCGTCTGCAGCATCCATTCGCGCTATATATTATACAAAACACGTTAAAACAAACAAACAATTTAAAGTGACTATTGTCCAACACAGCTAAACGTGTTTGGAGGTTCTGGATGGACGTGGAACGCAGAACGGAAACAGTTTTACTACCATCAGTTTAATTCAAAGCAGCCGGACTACAATATTCGGAATCCCGACGTACACAAGGAATTGTTGGTAAAAATATATACCCGTCATACAACTCGTACAACTATTTTTTATGCAATCTATTAGAACATAATTAGACGACCAACACTATCGTTTGTCAACGGATTTACAGGATATAATTGAATTTTGGCTGGACAAAGGCGTCGCAGGGTTCCGATTTGACGCGCTCAAACATTTGTACGAGAGCGCTTCGTTGACCGACGAAATATACATTGAAGGCAAAGAGGGTTCAATGAATTACGACGATATGATTCATTCTTACACGACAGACCAACCGGAAACGATCGACATCATCTACTCGTGGAGAGAATTTATGGAAGAGTACTCGAGAAGAAAAAATTCGTCGCTATCTAGGTAGGTATACCTAATATATATATATATGTATTATAAAATGGTCCAAATGAACGCATACAGTTCTTTCAACATATTATTAAATTCGTTTTGATTTTCATTGTTACACCTGTAATAGGTAGTAGTAAGTATACGACCACGGTGAATTAGTTTTTTTGGAAATATCTGTTTAACCCGCGATTTAAAATCTGATTTGTCAAAAGGATAATTACCACAGAATCGTATTCGCCGATCGGCACGCTCATGCAGTACTACGGCAACGGAACGAAGCTCGGAGCCCAAATACCATTCAATTTCGAGTTCGTGTTAATGAACAGGGATCACGTCGTTGAAAACGTGGAAAAGTGCATACAAAAGTGGTTAAATCATATTCCAAAAAATATGGTGGCCAATTGGGTGGTAAGACATTGCAATTTTGCATAACTCTTAAACGAACGGGTGCGGCTAGAATTTTCATGGAAAAAATACCAAAACGCGAACAAACATTTCGCCGCAGTATTCGCATGTAATTAATTGGCCGAACAAATTTTATTTTTCGTTCGGAAGAGTAAAACCTCTTCCACGGCGCTAGTTTTTATCTACCTATGCAGAAAAAAAATACTCAAACGCGTCAAAAGTGGTTAACACCGAAAACGAATTCTTACTACATTTTATCGGCGGTTTTGACGAAGTTGTAGAAATACACCGCTAGATACAACAATAGTTTCGTCGGCAAAGCGAAGCAACCAAAAAATAAAATGTTTTTTATTATTTTAAAAACCCTAAAGTTCACGCGTATGATGAACGTTTTTCTAAACACTTTAGAAATACAGTTAGATCGACGGCACCTATCTATCAGAGCGTGCCCGTATCAACACGAAAGAGTACAGAAATCGTAAACTTTTAATGATTATTAGCCGTTTAATTTTCCATTTAATATTATTATACTCACAAGCGTCGCTTTTAGGGGTAAATAAATTTTAAATTTCATCTTTAAATTTACTTAAAAAAAAAAAAAAAACTATCGTTCGTGTCGATCTTCTGAATAACCAGAAGTGCCAGAATAAAAAGTGGTGTTTATCCAATCAATACTTAAAAGTAAAAATAGCTCTCGTACAGTTATTGTTTCGTTTGTGTCAGACGGGCGTAAAACTTTATCGTAAGATTTACGCGAGTTTTTTGTTAAATGTCATTGTCAAACCGGGAACGTATAAACTTCGGGTGTTCGAGAACTAAACTTCGCACGTTTATACAATGTCGTCGCCGAAATCGTACCCGCTCGTTGCTCGGTCATATTTCAGATGGAAAATCACGACAACGCGAGGGTGGCGACCAAATTCGATCCGGAAACGGTACCGCTGTTCACCGCGCTCAAGTTGATTCTGCCCGGCGTGGACGTAACGTACTATGGCGGCGAAATCGGCATGCACAACACGTACGTGAGACCGGACCAAATACGAGATCCGAATAACGCGGGCGGTAAGAGGGCAGGAGAGACCAGAGACGTCGGGAGATGTCCGATGCAATGGGACAACTCGATGAACGCAGGTAAAGCGGATGTTATGTTTGTGTTAAAAATGATCGTACTTTCAAATTAGGTCGCTCGTACTGTTCTTCTACTGTTGCACAATAAATACCGCACGTCGTTTGGGGGCCATTTAGATTAGCCAGCAGTGTGTTGTTTTTACAACGGTGGTGTTTTTTAGAAGAACAAACGCTCGGATTTCAAATGTCAGTGTGTGCCTCTATACTGATAGGGTATACTCCGGCGGTACTCTGGTCGAAGCGTTTTTTCGATATTTACACTGCTTTACCAGTTTTACGCCGAAAAAATCGAGAACTCTACGGCGAAATCTTCAGGTTTTCGAAACGACGTTTTCGGGCGGGAGGAACACGCGTTCCGACGCGATTTCGGCTTTAAATTTTGTTCAAAGTGTTTTTAGGCGTTTCGATTATACTATTTGGAGTCTTGTGCCGACGAAAATCGCCAAATCAGAGAACGTATAGTTAATCATCGTTTTCGGACTTTTATGTGCTAAATTAGTTGTAAAAGATTGAAAAGAGTTTTTGCTAGGGATTTTTAAACATTTAACGATTTTCAAAGTAGGTATATTTGTTGTTATTCGTGGTTTTACCAGGACGCATACTACTAGATAACCGAGGTCGTTTTTCCGAAGGCTTATCATCGCTTACAAGTATTAAACTGAACCACAACTGTTCCGAACCAATGACCCACTCAAAGCGTGGACGCTACTCCGTCAAACTACCCGCGCGACCACCTATATAATAGCGATCCCGGTTTTTCTTATTTCACTCATAACGTATAAACGAAAAAAAAAAATAACTTGAAAATTCTAGAAAATTATATCACGCAAATAAAATACAGCCGTGTTTGAAATGCCTACGTTATAATCATAACGTAACAGTTCGAAGATTTTCACTCCGATTAAATTATACGCCAGTCGTATATAATACCTACTAATTAACTACGATACAATACGAAACAATGGCGAACGTCGAGTACAATACTGCGGATTTCTTTAGGGCTTTTAAACGCGAACGGGGGCAATTATTTTCGGAAGTTGTGTGGCTATTTACTGTTGATAAAGTGTCGAAAAGCATAATTCGCGAAAAACTATCACAACGTTGATTTACCGACTGTTTTTTATGGATTTTTCCCCGCGTAAAGAAGATACTTCGTAAACGGCTATTTAATAACAATTCAATAACCGCTTTTAAATTACATTAAAAACCATTATTTTAACACTACGGATAATCTAAGTACGTAGTAAGATTACAAAATACAACAAATAAAACTGGTTTCCATCGTTTAAAAGAAATCGTTATTCATTCTTCTTCTTGAGCGGCATAGCAGCAATGTTACAGCACACCCAATATTGCCGTTTCTTTACTTATGGACGTATCAAAATAGTAACATACATTTAAATTTATACGCTAATAAATTGTTTGATAGTTAAAAAAAAAAATTAGAACGCTCAGTAAGATGTCGTACGAATTATTAATTTAAGAAAAGTCGAAGGCAACGACTTCAAAAGTATCTCTTGTGCGATTATCGTCATAATTCAGTATAATGTTTTAACCGTGTTCCGTAGGTTTTACTGAAGCGCGCAAACCGTGGTTACCGATCAACGCGAATTATTATAAACTCAACGTAGAAACACAGAAAAGCATACCGACCAGCAACTATAACGTCTACAAACGAATGTCTCAGCTGCGAAAAACCGATACGTTAAGATACGGCGACTTGCAATCTTTTAATATTTCTCAATCGGTTTACATTGTGATGAGGTGACTTGTTGCGTACGATCCATACAGGAACGTGAAACTCATTATTAATATCCGTTTGGTTTTTCGACAAATTCGACGTTTTAGATCTTTACCCGGACACGAATCGTACATGGTCGTCGCGAATTTCGGAAGTGAAACCGAAACGATTGCCGTATCCAGTGTCATAAAGAACGTCAAAGACAAACTCTACGTGTACTTAGGGAGCGAGAACGCCGACTACAGCCAAGGGTAGGTATTACTGTATAAGATCCGATTCAAACGATTATTTTTTTTTTTTTTTACAGAAAAATCGTACTTACGAATGGGTCGGCCGAACCGTTGAAACTTCGACCACAATCCGTAGTCGTGTTGACGGACAGAGATTTGTCGCAAAAGTCCGGGAGCGAAAGCATACGGTCTACCTCAAAAACGATCGGTTTACTCTGTACTATTTTGTTCGTAAAATTGCTCATATGAATTCCATTCGCCGTAACCGCGTTTGGACAAATCAATTATTCGTTTAGGTATTCCATAAGTGTTATGCGACGTTTTTAATATATAATAATGTACATTTTCGATGTTGTATCGTAATAAATTTAGTGAATCCAGTCACGTTCGCCGCAACGTGTGGTACACATTTTTTGTTTAACACGTAATATTTTTATCACCCACTCGTCGTTGTAGGTCCTTGATTATCGAGTTACAATCATCGTAACTCTTTATCCTGCTAAAATCAACAGCCGAAATTCCGCGTGAGAACTGCAATTAATAATAACGATCGGACTAGGTGATTATAATGTATGTTTTTTTTTATTTAAACTGCTATATCGGTTGTGCGTCGGAGAAAACAACAAGAACGATATTAACGAAATAACGCAAAATGCCAATATTTTGCCAGGACGTGATGCGTTTAACGGTCGCGGTCAGGGTGATTTTTAGGGATCGCGTGGCCGAACATCCGATAAAGTAATAATATAGTAAGTATTAAATAATAAGTAATAAAATAAAAACAGAATAATTCCGCCATAGCGCGTCCATGCGTTATTTCTATGGCAATAGGCTATCTCGTAGTGTGGAATCCACCATTAGCGCCTTCGCGAAACACAAAAATAAACCGATTTTGGTTTTGAAAAATCATTCGGAACAGTATGAGTAAATTCAGGTACCGTCGTCGAGTTTTTTTCTTTTTTCTTTCTTTCGATTAAAATAACCATTCAATTTTCAACGACTGCGCGCAGTCGATTTTAAATTCCTGGTAACTTTGAAAAAAAAAAAAAAAATTAATATTCCAAAATCGGCCAACGAGTACAGTGGGCGTGCATCGGGAAGTGCGTGGACACTGTACGTTGAAACTTCAACCGACTTCAAACTACAAAATCTAAACTATCGACTGATAAAAATAAACGGAATTTAATATTTTTTTTATTCTATACGATGCGTTCGATAAAAAAAAATTTAACTATGGAATTTATTTATTTATTTATTTATTTTATTTTATTTCAGAACGGGCCGAGGCCCAAGTACAGCTGATTAATAATACATTAAAATATACATGAATAGTTACAACAGTTATATACAAATTT
>CM029358.1:23836230-23918142 GCA_017140985.1 Hormaphis cornu
GCCGACGAGTCCGGTCGCTACGACTGTCTGAGCCGCGTGGCGTGCGAGCAGCCTTCGCGAGCCGAGGGCTACCTGAAGAGCGCCGAGCTGGTCTGGAACGCCGCGAAGGTGTTGGACGGGTGAGTCGATCGTATCGTGTAAAAAGTGTACAGGAGAGTTTCCCGAAATCAGACGGCTTTATAATGATTTAAATATTGTACAAGAGAGAATTATTTATCTCGCGTAAAATAAACATAAAAATCGTACGGACAGTGTAAAAGTTTGTCCCTCTTAAAATGTCAGCGCGTTTTTCTCGTCTGTCGACGGCCAGAAATGTCCTCACCGCTACGAACGAAACATAAAAACAGAACCATTTTGTTACACAACACCCCGCCACCGCCACCTGTGCTTGGTCAACACCGTCGTAATAATAATAATGGTGATGATATTGTGGTTATATTTTTTCGACAGGGTGGTGCCGCCACTGGACGCCAAGTACGAGGACATGTTGGACAGGCTGCAGGAGGCCATAGAGGATGGCAGAGCGAACGGAGACTGTCGAGCCAAGTACAGATGTTCCGATTCCGCTGATGCCGAGGACAAATTCAATTTGGTCTAGTGCGTCATTTTTTACACGTTTTGTCGAATTTAAGTCTGATCAACGAAAATCCCAAGCGCAACAAACAAACATGATCGCACCTATCATAACGTGTTTTGATCCGAAATGTACACACGAAGAGAAAACATAATATACTTTAGTAGTATTGTGTTTATGATACCATAAAAATGTTTTTTGAATACTGCAGTGTAGGTCTCGAAATACTTTACGGATACTTATATTATCGTGTAAGCCGACTTTTGGTTTCATCATGAAATCCTGAAAATACAATACTGTCGCAAGCAAGAAGTAAAAACTGTCCGTTGCCCTCACCATTGGGGGGCTATTGTTGTAGGCGATTTTTCGATACAAACACTACAGTACTTTCAGCGTGAATTTGTTCATCAGATTGTTCGCTATTGGATCGACACGCCGTACGAACATCTGTGTTCGAACGGACAAAAAGAAAAAAAAAGGTCGCTAAAAATCGTCTCTTATCTACAAAGGAAAAAAATAGCCAAAAGTCAACACTACTAATAGAAAATGTTCGTCTGCACCTCGTTGTTTGTTGTATCTATTTTTATTATTATTTTTTTTTTGTGAACCGTAATAATAAGAATATTAATGTTGTTTTTCTCTGAGAGTCTGTTACGCCGCGAGATTCGTTTTTTAACTGAAACATATTATGTTGTTTGTTTTTTTTTCTTTTTAAACATAAGTACATGACTTTTAAGTTTTTTTTTGATTATAAATAATGGATATATTATTGTTACGCGAGTTTACACATTATTTGGCTAGTTTATTATTAACTCGTACCATCACTGTATAATACGTTCTCAACACATTCTGGATAGAACACATACAATATGCATACAAAACTACGATACGCCAGCCAAGTATGCGAGTGTTCTGTGAAATATTGGAATGTAAATTTATAAGCTACTGTTTTTGGTGTTTTTTTTTTTTTAGATTCTGAGCAACGAGCGAGGAATACGTATTGTTTTTACAGTTATGTTTTTTTTTCTCTCCGCAACTATCGCACATAGAAGGAACGTTCCGATTTTCAAAGTCAGTCACAAAGGTTTATGGACTCCGGTGGTACTTTGGTTGAAACTTTTTTTAGAAATTCTGCTTACGTTTCACCCCAAAAATCGATAGTTTTAAGGAGAAAAATTTGAAACTTTCACGTTATTGTAATGTCGTTTTTCGGGTAGAAAGAAGGAGTGTCGTCACGTTGAATACCACGCAAAAGTTTTCGCTCGAAATTTAATTTTATTTGATGCGTTTTTTGATATTTTGTGTGCCGAAAGTAACGAAATCGCCGAATCCGGCGTGTCAGGACGGACGCTGTACATATCCCTGTTGAATTATCGTTGCAAAAGAATTGTTCGTGTGATTTTCAAACTTCGACGTACTAAAAATTGATTTAACACACGTTATAAGTGATCGAAAAAAGTTCTCGTTAAGTGTAGTACACGATATATTTTTTTTTACGTACGTATAACAGGAGTAGTCCGCGATTGTTTTTTATTTTCACCAAGAACTTATTGGATTAGAGAGAATGATTCGTTCAGAATTGTTTTTTTTTCGAACGAAATGATTTACCTACCGTTTTGCAACAATACCGATATTAAACCGCGACAAAATTTATCGTCGGTATACAGGCTGAATTCTTCTGAATCGATTGGAAAAACAAAAAAAATGATAAATTCGTTAGTTAAACTGTTTCATTTGGGGAACCATATAGTACGAAGACAGCCAGCCGCCGCGGTAGAAGAGTAGAAAGCGCTCCGGCGGAATCATCTCTGGCGGATTGAACGTTACTATAATAACGTTTCGCCCCCGTTCGTTTGAAACGGCTTGAAAAACCTGCGGAAAACCGTGTACAGGATTTTCAGACACTAAATACGTCGTCAAAACCGTACGACTCGTGTTATAAATCCAAATACACACGCGTTGCTTTGCTACATAAATTTCGATATTTTTAGCGACTTTTCCCGCGTCTATCACACACGCGGCCATCCAACCGAATCGCAATAATATAATAACACACTGTACAATATTTGTCATCGTGGTCATAACGAAACGTCGCGTTTCTTATTTTTCTCGCAAACAACAGAAACGTCGCGAAACAGTTTGTCGATTTCCAATCAATGAGTGTCGTCTGCAAACACATTCCGCGACGACACCATCTTCTATCACTATATGTACGTATGTCATACGTGCCTGTATAATATACGTTTTCTACACGCATGGCGTACAGGTGTATATTAATATATCAACGGGTTAAATTATACTATTCAAACAACAATAATAACACCAGAGCAATATATGTTATATATATTATTTAGCGTCTCACGTCGCAGTTTCTTCTTAGGATACGTCGATTTTAACGACGTTACACAACGGTCGCAGCGTTTTCTCCGCGAACGCGCTCGCGTTTCAGTCGTCAAAAAATATACGCTCATAATATAACGTATAAACGCGATAATTTCGCATAATATTTCGTACGTTCCCTAAAGATCCGTTCGAAAATGTTTCGATCGTCAAACCGTATTTTAGTAATAATACAACAAGCCCTCGACTAGGCCGGCATTACAACTGCCGAAGAAACCGTCGCACAATGTGTTCCGATTTTTGTGATATTGTTTTTTTTATTGTTGTTTTTGGAATAGAGGACTTACAAACTACGATTTTTTTCAAATTATTTATAACAATAGTTCGAGCTATAAGGCGTATTTTTGTAAGTTTTCGATGCTACCGTATCACGCGTCCCGCAGGAAGTTTTCTTATCTCCTCTGTAAAAATGCGTTCGATCACGTCGTCGATTCCACTGCGCGGACGGGACGACCATTTTACCGCAGAGACGATTTAGTTCATCAAAACGAAAGTGAAAGAGAAATCGCCTAAATTTTGCCACTTGAAAAACAGACGTCTTAAATTTCCTGCACCTAACCGCGGGGTCGCTGTTTTGTACGATGTCTTACAGTATTGACCTCGTAAGCAGTTGGGTAGAATCGCATCGGGGCCTCCACCAAAAGCATAATCCCGGGTTCGGACGAAGTAAATTTATTTTTATAAATATTACAGAACTCGTCGATTCTGTATGGAGGTAGAAGGGAACACAAATAAATTGAATGTTCGAAATGAGACAAATAGATATTTGTACTGTACAGTCGCGATTTTTGAAACTTTTAATTTGAACAGCGTGAGAAAATTATTTTGAACCCTAAAATGTTTATTGAAATCATCGTTTCGTATCAACTGTACAACGTGCCTAATTTTGAAACTTAAATTACCAAATCGTATTTAAAGAGTAAAACGAGTTCCACTCAGAATCGTTAATTACACATTTAACGTGTACAACGTCTAACTAAACACTACAAAACAGTACAAACCCGTTGCGTCGTCAAACTAGAACAAACACGCGCGTTCTAAAAATTTACGGCGTTTTTAATTTCTTTCTTTTCTTCCGATTTGTTTTCCTTTCTTTCTTTACTTCTTTTCTTTCCTCTTTTAGCGCTCGGACTTTTCGCCATATCGTAGAAATTGAGTCGAAATAAACTCTGTCGAAACGATTCGAAAGCAAAATAATTGCGTCATATATAGGCCAATCAGCAAAAAAAAAAGTTAAACGCTAGAAGAAGTTGTTTATTAAATTGTATAAACATTTTATGTGTCCTTTGTTCAACGCGTATTTGCTTTACCTACCAATTTTAAATGTATATAACTGCAGAACCTCTGTTGATTTTTTGTTGTAAGTTTTTTTGTTTTCGTGTTCTGTACACACGGTCGGGCAACTTTTTGTAAACAACAAATATGTGTTCGAATTTCATCACGCGACTAAAAAACACACTACGATCGTTCCAAACGAGATGAGTCGATTAACATTTCGTCGGTTATCAATCCATGTATATATATTATGTTCTCACGATTTCGCGTAATGAACTGGGAAGGTGTTCTCATACACAATATTTTCGAAGGAATTCGATTAAATTATCATCGAAAAACAATAATAAACCGCTGGCAGTCGCTGGCGTTTTTACTCTCAACACGATGATTTATTACAATAATAATAAAATGTAGGTACACAGTAGTTATCGTACAATGGAAATACACAACAGCGTTTCTTACCGAAACGGTCCATCACGGCGTAAAATACGCCGTATCATCGTTTGTTTTCGTTATGATTATTATTTTACCGACCGCGCACTCGGTCGTCTGTACAAAAAGTTCTTGAACACTTTATCGTTTTTTTTGTCGGACCGTCTTAAAACATCACGATTCTCAAGCACACTTTACGATATTTTAAAACGATCGGTTTGACGCGTATAATACATAGACAACTTTAGAAGTGTTGGACGCTTAAACACAACGCTTATACGTCGTGTAACACTTCAAAACACCTATAACCTACTACTATTCGAATACTTCAAGAGCAGCAGGCGCAAAGAATATTATGAGTTTGTCGAATTTTCAAGTGAAGTGTTATACGTTCGTTTTTTATCTGAAACGATGGGAACGATGTTCATCACTTTTACACCGTGTAAAACGTCAGTTTTACGAATAGTTTACACTGTAGTTTAACGACTGAAAATTTAATCCCCTCGTGGAATGAATCGTACGAAACCTCGGGACGTACCACAGGTTCTTCTCACTCAGTTCTGTATCGAATTTATAAAATGCAAAAGTCAAAACGTGATATTGCTGTAGTTCACGATTGGATTTTTGCAACTCGGATAAGCGTTGTTGACACGCGCACAGCAGGTTTCCCACAAACCATGACGGTTAGGTTAGGTTAGGATTCGAATGGTTTCGGTACCGAAAAATCAAATAAATTTCCCAAAAAGAGATTCTGACGGAACACCACGACAATCTGATGACGTCCGGATCGCGGTCGGTCTGAAATCAGAAAATCGCCGCCGGTTCCCGGGTACTACGTTTCCGGCAAGTCGAATAAGTATTGAACAAAGTACGTCACAATGTTTTTTCCGTTTTTTCTCGCGCCGACGTCGGATAAATTTGAAATCGATGATACGTACATCATAGGTGAATTATTTTCGAACACCTCTCTCTCTCTGTCTCTCTCTCTAGCACTCTCTCTCTCTTTCGAAACAACCGTTCGGGGAGGGAAAAAAAAAAAAAGGTTTTTTTCGCGTCGTTTTTTGTTTTTCCTAGCGTTCGACGGCCGCACCCTGTATTTGAAAAATTAATAGTTATTAAAAAAAAAAAATCCTTTGTGTACCGTCTCCGCGAGTTTTACGGTGCGTTATCGCGGTGAGAGCTGAGCGCGTAATCACGACGGCTGCGCGGCCCGCGCACACTCTTGCCGGAATCGCCACCGACGCCGCGCGGTCGTTCAATCATTGCTATAATTGTCGCCGAACGCGCAGCATCGGATCCCCCGCGACGCCGATCTCTAACGGTTTAGCGTCGCTCGAAATATCGGCTACAGAGCTTGTGTAAAATTTTTGTACGGAATTTGTTTTTGTTGAAAAAAAATTTTAGAAAAAAAAAAACGTATCTCGGTTTTTTTATTTTTTGCACCGCTACCGGGTGAACCTAACGCGCTCGCGGCGAGTTTTCGGCGCCGTCGACGCGAGATTCTCCTTCGGATTACGTTCAACGTGAATAGACGCCGTTTCGGCCGTCCGAGAGAGCGAAAACGCGCCGCGGATTTACCGGGCGAAATCCCGTGGACACGCCGCTGGACACCGGGTAAGTCACGTCTCGATCTTCTCTCTCGGCTCAACTTAACGGCCGTTGCTGCCTTTAAGAGTGCCCATCTCTAGCGAATGTCACATTCCGGCCCGTATCCGTCGGCAAGGTTCTGGCTTGAAGGAGATGGATGATATCTCGTTTATTTTTTATTGTATACTTACTTTCTACCGTATTGGTCGCCCGTCTGTGATCTCCGAGTGTTTCCGGACCAGCTGTCGTTTATCTCTCGTTCGGCCTGTAGTTGTACGAATTCTGCAGTTCTTTTCTTCCGCTTCTCATAGATGTTCCGGAAGATATTTTTCTCTCGAATATCACTGGAAAATTTTCCCGTCGCCTTCTGTCGAGGGCCAAGTTTCGTATCGAATAATAATAATCAATAGTTTACACTTTTTTTAAGCATAGGCGTGTATCCGGGGGCCAAAGTGGCAGGGGCGTAACGGGTTCTGTTAGGGGCAGAGCGGGAGAAACTGGCCGGCCACAAAGTCGAATATTCTATCGACCCCTGTATATAATGACCAGACCGGCACGTTTTTATCGGAAACGGCCCATATCGGTCAGGTCAGGTCATTCCTGATTCCGGCCCATTTCGAACATATTCGGTTCAATTTACCCCGAATTTTTTTTAAAAGCTATAGGGACTTTCCCTTTTCTCCCGAGTGACGCGCCCCTGCGACGGAGCCATGGCGATACCTTCCCGCCGCACAGTGTGGATAAAATTATAATTGATTAGTCTGTAGTTGATTTGATCTACGACAGTGTGAGAGAAAAAAAGAAAAATGTTTCGTGATTTATTCGTTTATATTATTACGCGTTACAACAATTATTATTGTAATCACTTTGATTGAAAAAAATGAGCAATGAGTATAAGGTCTGGTTAGGTAGGACTTCAAACAGTTTCGTTGTATAAGACGAGCAACCATGAAAATAATCAAACTTACTGATTGAATGAAAATTCGAACGAATTTCGATCAGAACTCGTTTTCGCCGACTTGCAGAACGTTGGAATTTTGTGTTTTGTTAACCTTCGCAGTTATTCATATTAAAAAAAAAAAACTTAAATCAATTTTAAATTTTGAAACCTACTGTTTCTACACGTGCCTAAAAAAAAATACGAAAAATCCGATTTATTTACGTTTTTTTTGTTTTTGTTTGTTTTTGAAAACAACTCTTCCAAATGTTGTGGAAAATTTACTGAAACTTTCAATCACTATTGCGCCAAATTGCAGCGTCGGCCATGATACTAGTGTTATAGCGCGTTGTTGAGCGTTGTCAGCGTTAAAATAATATTTTTCGACGTTTCAATAGGCAAAATTTGAATAAAATTTGAAAACGCGACGGTTTCACAAAACTGTGAAAATTTGTCGTACTTAACGGGACCGACAGAATCGTCGTCTCAGTTCCTTTATAGTTTCTTTTTCGAATACGAACATTTAAGGTGTGCGTACTAAAACTACCTGACGATCGCATACTAACTAGAAAATTCGCAATATCAAACAGCATTATGGGATAACTTGGAAACTATACGATTCGACGGCGGCGTGTTGAAGATAACAACATTTTTTAATCACAAAGAACATTTTAATACTTGAAGATTCGTGCTAAATACGTAACGCGTGTAGATTTTGCACGAAGATAACAAGTTCGAACGGAAACGGATACGACCGCGGTGAGGAGAACAATGAGGGGAAAAGCACAATAATTGCCTCGCGAATAGTTGTGGTACGGCGAAAATATAGAACGATGATAATGAGGGCAAATAATGATGATGATAATACGAATTTAGCGTACCGAACGCGTTAGTAAAGTGTAAAGAGAGTGTGTTTTTTCACATCGTACTCGCAAAAATTTTAATCGGAGCGTTCTTTCCACTAGGAAACGGGGAACAAAATCACATCGTTGTAAAAACAATACGCTAGCTGACGATCAGAACCCTCCGAACGGTTTCGAAATCTTTCGTACGTTGAAAAATGCGTTTTGGCATTCCTTCGGACACGACCGATATTTTAGTCGAGCCCCGCCCGAGTTAAGCCCCGCTCGAGTTAAGCCCCGCTCGAGTTAAGCCCCGCTCGAGTGTTTCGTCCGGCTGTGTGTTTTTTTTAAGAAATACCGCCAAACTTTCGCGCGGTTTTTTAAATTTTTTCGTTTTTTTTTCGGGCCGAAACGCGAGAAACGTTTGTGCGACCCGCGCTGTATATTATTATACAGAAGAAAAAAAAACGTTCGTGCCGCAATGTAAAATACACACGGGCACGCGTGCGAAAAAAATTGAAAAAAAAATCATATTCTTTTTATTAGATTTCTATCGTTTCGCGGAACACGTACTACTACCACCACCACCCACACTACTCACATACCTACGTGTCGTACGAACGTTTTCTTCCGACGCTATTGTGTTTGATTTTTTACGAACATTTTTTTCTTATTTTTTCATTCACAACGATGATGATGGTAAGAGAATTTTTTTTTTACAACAATAATAACGACAACATACGGGTAACAATAATAGTTTGATAGTGCGTATAATATTTTGTTATGCGCCAAAGTGGTGGCGGCTCTGTAATTGCCGGAGTCGTTGATGATTTATTATTGTAACGACGACGTGGAAAACTGAAATTTCAAATCATTTACGTTTGAAATTCGTTGGGTCGCTCACGTCGTTTACGTGTTTCGTACGACGCGTTCTCTGGGGGGTAGAAGAATTTTTAGAGAGGAATCCGGAACAGAAAGAACAGCTGAAACTGAGCCAAAGTTCTACTTCGCCTCAATCACCGTGGTGTCTCCCCATACTTACCGATCGCATTTGGCTATCACACATATTTTTATAAGAACCGTGTCTCACATTTTTCTACCTTCGACCACCAGGAAAAAAAGGACATCCTCGTAAAATCCTCGAAAGAACGCGCTCGCTGCCATATAAGAACCATTTTTTTCCCCCATCGTATCGTGCGTTGAAACTCGGCTTGTAATCTTGCAGAAATCACACGATATTGTAAGAACGGTTGTTCTGATTTCTCCTGTACGATAATAACCATCGAGGGGTAAAAACAAAATGTTACCCCGCCTGAAAACGTGACTTTTTTACTTTTAACGAGCCTTGCACATTGTCAACGGTGAAACGGTGTTGATTTTACATCGATTTATACACGGCGCACGGTGTAATAGTTTGTATTGTCGTCGAATTTGAAAAAGAGTTTTTACGTAAACATACACTTGAGACGAAGCGCGTTGTATAATTACGTTGGGGATATCACCGCGTTGAAATATTATTAAATAAAATATTTTTCACACAATACCATTATACAGCCTACTTCAAAAACTCTATACAAACTCGATTGCTGCTCAATTTTATGTTTGGATGGAAACGATCCATTCTTGACCACTTAATACTACAACTGTCCTCGTAGACGACGATCATCAATTCCGCCAGCGTTCGCGGTTTCTATACAACACGACGGTTTCGCGTGTCGATGTGTCGGCGTTGCTGTCGATTATCCATTGTTTCTAAAATATCGAAAAATTTTCATCCACGTCGGCTTTAGGGTTTTTTTTTTCAACATACGACGGTCATAAATTAAATTTCCCATTTTCGGGCGTTAAAAATCACGTCGCCCGGCTGGCGAAACTAGCGCGGTCCAGATCTACAACTCCGTCAAAACCGTCGATAAAAATATTGCGTAGAATTTTCCGAGTTGTCTACTCAACGGTGTAAAACGTGTGTCCTAAAAGCGTTTTGCGGATTTTTAAATTACCACGGCGCGCTATCCGCCAAAAGTGTCGTAATAATGTTTAAAAAAAACTTCGAGTACACGCGTATCGCGCAAAAAAAATAGCACAAATTCGAGAAAACGATAGTAGTACCTATAATGTTTCAAACAAAAAAGGTTATTTTGCTTTGAAACGTACGCGTGTTCGCGTTTTTTCACGCGAGTTTTAGCCGCGCGCCCATTAGATCCGTCCCCCTCGAGTCTTTATAGAAATTATGATGTACAAAATATTATCGTTTCTTCTCTGCCATCTTATCAGCCGTACACGCGTTACAATTACACCATATTGCGATACGATTTTTTTATAACAAACGTGTCGTACGCGCGTTTATTGTCTACTCGGCCGGTTTCGCTTCTCATTTCTTCTCGTTTTTTACAATACATATATTTTTTACTTCACGCGGTGTTGTTTGAAACGTGAAAAACACACGCGGATCGCGACAACGATCGTAGCCCTCCGCGTGTGACGCGCTTCCGAGCTGACGATGCGCGGTCTGCCGCGGATTTACAGACGAACAGCGAAATAATGGTACAACTACTGTATAATATACATTATTATAATATTGTCGCGTGGAAACGTACGGAAATTATTGGAAAGAAGAAAAAGGCACGGCAAGCGCTGTGAAAAAAATGCCGGGATCTGTTTTGGACCGTGTATTTGAGAGCACAATGTCATTGCCCTCGAAATAACGATTCTGAGCGTGCTCAGTCGTCAAGACGCGTCCGCTGGTGACAGTCGAATGAAACTTTTTGAAAATTGTTCGTATGTAGTTCTAGCTGCGCTGCAAAGATACATTTTTCGTTAAATATTTTTTCGATATCACCGAGAAACAACTGTAGGTGCGCAATGAAAACCGATTCGTCGTTAGAAATCTTAAAACCTTACGTTTTCAAATTATTCGGTACACGCAGTAAGTGATGTATGTAGCGTACGTACTGGTATCGCGTTCGAATTTCAAGTCGAGAAACACCCAACCCGTTTATGAATTGAAAAACTTCAAACTCTAAAAAATCGCTGTGAACAAAATTAAATGAAACTCTTTGAACATTTTTTTTTTTGAAGTTGTATTGTACATAGAGTTCAAAACTCGTCGATGGTCGTTTACGAAATTGTGGAGAAACAATAACTGTACGCGTTAATGACGAAACGCCGTTTTTAGCGGTTTTTAGTCGTTTTTCCCGTCGCGCTAAAAAACTATTCGAGAAAATCGAAAAACGACCTCTCTAAACCATCTCGATCCGATTCGCCAGAAGAAAAGATGCTGTACGTAGAAATCGGTGCACTCTTCCTGATGGAAATTTTGTTAAAAGTATAAAAAAAAACATCTTTGTAAAACCACTAGCCATGTAACAGATGACACATACTACGTAATATCAGCAGGATTCGACACCATAATAGCATACTTGATTGTAAGCTCTAAAATATGCATGAAAAAATAAAAAAAAATTTGCATTTTCAAATACCTTTTTGCACATGAATGTTAAATTATTAAAGTTAAAAAAATATGCATACAATACGTCTCTATGCATTTTGAATGGAAAAAATTTGTTTTTATCGTTTCGCGCTGTTGATTTTACCGTTGGATTAAAAACTTCGTTTTAAATGATTGAAAATAAACTGCAACGCTCGTCAAGTTAAAATATGTGCACTTTCAAAATCTCTGAAATATGCAAAACTGTGCACGTTAAAATTTCTGGTATAATATCGTCGTAACATAACAAGCATTGAATTTATTTTTGCACACTGCTATGTTTCGCTAAGCATAAACAAAATGCGAATGCTATATCACATAAAAAAAAATGGTTTTTTGAAAATCGAAATCCTGTTTTTGTTCGTCGTCATCGATAATTGTTTTCTTTACACTTAACGATGTTTATAAAATTAAATACATCTTCTTGCTACAGTCGTTCAACTACGGGTTTTGCGTATTAATTTGTGTGCTACATTGCTGCAGGTAACACACATAACAATAATACCCCATTCACTACGCACATTTCGACGTCGAGTTATAGTACCTAAAGTGTGACAGTGGTACACATAACTATTGCTGCATTCAGTAGATTATTCGGCGATAATTGAATTATAATAGTGATTCCGTGCATTTTACTTTACAATTACAAATCGTATTACTATATTATATAGTTGCATGCTTTCTAAATACGTGACTTTACTGAATTTATACATCGTACTACCTGTGTTCAATTATTTTCCGAGTAAAAAAAAAAATACGAGGTAGGAAATCATGCGTGTGTTCGTTACATATTTTATAGTCGAAGAAATTTTACACTTTCGGTGATTTTCCGATCGTTTGAACGTGACGGCCCCATAACGAACGTTCGGAATCATACGATAAAACATTTTAATTGACACAGGTATACGAGAACGCTTTTCATTTTCGTAAACATACCGTTCGTTCGATACGTCGAGATCTATTAAGTGTTGTTGCATCATCCTTGAAATCATTACGAGCTGCTACACATTACAGAGAAAACATAAATTAATTTTCATTGTTTTTACGTACCTATTTATTTTCTTTTTTCCTGCAATAGGTAGTATTTTTATACAGCGATTTAGTTACAACGGGTGACCTATATATTATACGGGCGATAAGCGTACGTCAGATCAGTAAAATAAAGTTTGAAAACAGTATAAAAAAAAAAATTGAAAAACAGAACAAACACTGTACATGAAAAAACCTGATTTGGGTATACCATTGATTTTATATAATACCTATAATACAATATATTATTATGAAATCAATGCTGTTACTAATAGTACATATATTTATAGCATTAACAGCTGCAATCATCAAACCTATTAATATTTGATCGAAACGTACAAGCCCGAAACGCTGTACCCAATCTATAGGAATGTATTCGGAATTTTGTAAAGTTCTCTTCGAATATTTTGATAGAGATTCGATCCGAATTCCATCGGTACCCGTGTGACTCCAGTTTTTGTCTTCAATCGCCCACAAAATATCGTTCATACATACATATCGAATAGTTTTTCTGCATCGCACGTTTTAGAAACAGAGGCGTCGTGTGACTGTCAGTGTTAAACGTCTATACGTTACATTAGAAAGCGTTAATTATACGCGCTCGTTGAATCATCACGTTTCAAGAACAATAATTATTATTATTCCGATCGGTAGGCAGTTTGTTGCGTTGTTTTAGATTCGCCAACAACATAATATGATAGAAAAATGCAGTGCTTTTTCATTATAGTCTTCGAACGCGAAACTACGTGAGTGCGCGCGACGAGACGACATTCAAACGAGACGCGTTATGGTTAGGTTATACCCGCAGCAGTCGGGAAAAAATCAAAAGCAAAAAAAAAAAACAATTTGCGAGGAAAAAAAGGAATAAAAAACGAAAGGGACGAAAAATAAGAGCTAAGAAAATTATACTTGTACTAACCGTATTCGATCATCTGCATAAAAAGTGGTATTTTTACACAGGGAGCGTTCACGGGGTTGGGGGGATCCCGGGTTAAAACCTCTACCCAAACTCTATAAAAGAAGAATTAACACAGATACCTGTCATTGGATCGGGTTTCGATTACTTTTTATCATAAAATGTGTTTTGTATTCAAAGATATTTTTGAGAGAGAGTAGCCCCCCTAATACGATTCAATTCGTACGCGTAGATACGAGATTGGCGGCCACGTATCTTTGAAACTTTTTTCAACTTGAATATTTTGCGGCCCGAATAGTGAGCGAGTAAACACCCGTTAAAACCCGTTTTAGTGATCCCTACGAGACGTATTATACGTGTTTATGTTTCGTTCTGGAGTCCGAGTTTGTGTTGCTTTTCGTTTTTCAAACTTTTGCTCGATACTCGCGGTCACCCTCGAATTCCCGAGTTTGTGGTGGTGATTCGCAGTAACTGCAGCGCTCGCTCAGAATTCGTTGTGTATCTTCGTGAACGATATCCATATTGTTATACTGCCATACTGCTCCGTCGCACGAACGGAGCTATATTTATTGGAAATTCAAAATAATACGTGAACAGTAATGATGTTGCACCTGTTTCGCGCTTGTACGAGTATAGTACAACATTAGAGTGAATACAAAATCGCGTAGTAAGTACCTGTATAAACGAAAAATTATATTCGCCTAAAATTTAATAGACTGAAATTTTTTTGACGAGGCGTTTTGAGTGTATTCAAACAGTCGCAGAGTGCCCGATAACGTGTTACGTCAAAAATTTTCTCGGAAAAACTCGAATCGAACTGATCGCGCCGCTGCGGAATATTAAGTGTTTAAAAAAAAAAATTCATACTGTTGTTGTTATTATGTTAACAAGCAGATCGCACGAACAAGGGCACCACTGTAAAAAAAAAACCGTGAAACAGCTTTTTTTTTCCTCGACACGTACCTAGGCGCCGTGACAGAATATAATTTTGCAACGGGTAATGCGGTGAAAGAAACAATGCATCATTCTTAAAATCACGTAGCTAGGTATCGTTATTGTAACTTATGGTGTGTACCGGTTACGCCATTTTTTTTTCAAAAAAAAATTTTTTTTTTTTTGGCAATATTCAATATTTACCGCGTATCATCGCTGCAGGAGCCGATATTATATTGTGATTTTTTTTTTATTTCTTTTTTAACGCCTTGTTTGTCCGTTTGCGTACCTCTGTTCTCGTATATTACGTGTGTACAATATTTTTCAAGTAAAGGAGAAAAAGCCGGAATCGCTATATAGGTCGCGTGGGTAGTTTGACGAAGTGTGGCCACTACGCTTTGGATGCCGGTTTGGAAGTTGTGTGGTTCAAACACGTATTATTTGATACCTGAAAGCAACGATAAATCGTTATTGCCATAGGAAAAACGATTCTGAGCGTGCTCTGCAGTTGTCTGGTGGTACCTATATACGACTTGGTAAATATATCGAGAATTTCAATGTTCTATGTACTCGGCCGAAAAATTTGATTCGAAATCGCTTGAAACTCATAAAAAAATCTCACCTATTTTAATATTACATAAAAGTTTCGGGTCGTTCCGATCATTAACACGTCGTTTGCCGTAATTTATTATAATGTTTCGCCTTATAGTAGTTTCATGGCTGTAACTTTTTCAATTTTGAACTTTCAAATTTGAGACCCCCTCAAAGAACCATCAGAGAGACCTTTCGTCAGAGGAACAGACTTAAAAAAATCGAAACATTTTTACCACCCTTAAAGTTGTTTACAGAAGAAGAAGAAAAAACGTCATCGTAAAAACAATACATTCTTCGCTGCGCTCAGAATTCTCCTTTATTGTAACTGGTACATATTATTATTCCACATTCTATTTCACGTAGTAAATAAACGTTGAATAATAATCAGTAAAAATCTAATTTTGTCGCATTACCCAAAATTATAGCATACTACAACATCTCTACATACGGAAAAAAATTGTTTGGTTGAAAACACGCATAATACGAGAGTATGCTGTAGCTATTTTTATTTATTTTAAGATTTTTCGTTGTTAGGTCACTGTTTTGAGTTGATTTAGAAAGTACTGCTGCTTGTGACGTTTTACACTAGGTAAGTATATATTTGTAAGCGAACAGCAGTGAACGAGCACGGCAAATTGTAATTTTCATTAAAATAGGGGAAAAAAACACGAAAATGGTTGAAATTTTCTACACTTTTTAATATTTTTACACTATTCTAAGTGTGAAATTTTCAATTAATTTGAACTATTTGTAAGAGTTACTGTAGAAAAAAAAAAAAATTAAAATAACGAAGTCATAACGATAAATAGACAATATACATATTTACAACACTAATGTAAAAAAAATTAAAAAAACTATTTTTTTACAGCGTAATGGACAATATATTATGTTGAAACACCAGTCTCGAATATGAGAATTACATGCTATTGAACATACTGTTTTCATTATTTATACCATACAGTAAAATAAATACACGCAATCGTAAAAAAATGGTAAGACCATATATGCTATTTCATTTTATTTTTTCGGTAAATGCGATATTGTTTTTTAAAAGTTTCTTAAGCTATAAAACCAACAAACAGAAATTCAAACTAAAAACAAATAATTTAGACTGTCTAATACTTCAATATCAATATTTATGATTGCGTTACATTTACAGTTTCGTAAATCCAAATTCATAATATTACTAATACTTAACTCTTATAATGCACACAAATTATCCCGACATTGTAATTTTTAAAATAAAATGATGTTTTATAAGTTTCAACCGGTAAATAAAAAAAAACCGTTATAGTAAGAATTACTAAAGTTTATACGAGCGGTTATGTAATTTTTGTTTAGATTTTATAATTTGGTATATGTACGTAATCGATTAGCACAAGGTGTAAAGTGATTTTTTACTAAATGCTACTTTCGACTCGAAAGTAACACATTTTTTTCATGTGCTTTGTGTCGACATCAAACGAAATATCGCGGTAGTATTTAATGAAGACGTATGTCAAGTTTCTCTATTTAATGTATAGTGTTTTTATTCGATAAAATCTTTTCTTTTTATATTACGATATATTATATTTTTGTTTTTTATTTTAGTCCCCGGCCTCCAAACAAAACATTACGCGTAGTGAAATATATTGCGGTAACATTATTGAAAACGATTTCGCAGCCATGGAACTTTACTTTTATACACTACAAAACGCATATTGGGTACTGAATAAAATATAATACTACCAGAATAAATCTCGGAACGCCAGTAAAATATCTTACCGGCAGAATATTATACTATGTTCATAATATACATAGTTTGGACTAAATTTTACTATTATGATGATGATGAAACAATAATTGTCCGAGCGTTAAACAAACGTCTTATACGTCAGTTTAAATTAATAATTCACACGTGTATAGCAATATATATATTTATACAGTGTATTTTCACAGCATTTTTTTTTTTTTGATTTTTCAAATAACGATTTTAAACAATATCGTATTATTAACGCGTTCAATGGAGCGTGGTGTTCATCTCATTCGCTGTCCAGGGGTGTCCATGATGCGGCGACTGTCGCGGCCCATCAAATTATAGAAATTATTAACGTATATGCTCAACTCGCATTATTGTATGTGCGCGGGAGGTGTCAAAAAAAAAAAAAACTATCACACTAAGACATTCCTTTGTACATATATTTACCGCCAATTTATTATGTTTTAATTGGATTCGTTTTAGTACGGAGAAAAATACTGCTCGAAAGTCGCCGCATTATACACTGCTGCACGCCTTATTTATATCGATATTATTGGTATAAAACGAACGCTTTCCCATTAAAGTACAATGGTTTTTTTTTTTTGTCAACGATTCCATTCATCGATTCAATAGTACGTCTGTTTGTTGTTATGTACGTACGTATAACGTGTTCATCAGTTTCCAAGCATTAAAACCAATTCGATTTAAATCGTAATACAATATAATACCTACCTATTTTAAATTCCGATGGTACTCTGGTTGTGGAGCTATTTATGAAATTTCGCATACTTCATCGAACTAAATTCACCGTGCATTTTCGGCGGTTTTACATTTGAATTAATCATAATGTGCACTTAATATTAGTTGTACGGCCGACTTGTTTGTTTCATCACTTCAAGAGAAACAATTTTTTTTTTTTTTGTCGTTGACTTCACTTCACTTTAGAATCGGCAGCATATTTTTAGTAGTTTTTTGTGGCAAAAAAAAAATTTTTTCATTCCGACTACATATAACATATAGTACATTGTGTCTGATTTAATGCCCGAGAAAAGCGCACGCGTTCGAATGAATGACGCTAGTGTCGTTTAAATTAATGCGGTAATTTGTTTTCTACTGTGCTGCACTCATAATAAAAACTATAGGTTTGTTTGGCAACCGCCGTGGAAAAGTCGAACGGATAACATTTCAAAAATAATTCGATTTACGGTGCGAAAACAGCGTGATATTATTTGATACGTTGTTACGCACTCGTACCTACTTTCGGTGACACATCATCCGCTGGAATCGCCATCAAAGATCGTTTTTTTTTCATCGTGTTTGATCGATTCCGTTTCTATACAGAAAATCGATTTTTTGCGCAAAAAACAACCGAAACTCGAGAAGACGGTTATATTTTAAACTAATTGTAACGTTCGTGGAGCGAATTTCGTGGTACGAGGGAGAGATGCACGGTCAAAACGGTCGGATTTGACGCAGCGGGATTTTTTTTTCACTCATTTTCTCTGCTACATTACGTTTATTTACCGTCAGAACTCGTCAGACGCTTGATTCGAAATGTCATATAAAACGTAAAAATCAAAAAAAATAACCGTTTACACTATAACGTGTTCCATTTGAATTGCTTTCGAAAAGTCTTTCAAACGGAGAGCGGTTTCGGTACTTACGCCTGTAACTGGAAACTTTGTGCTACAAAATGTATGTGCTTAACAATGTTTCACGGATCCGAGGTCGGTTTTGGTGGGTAAAAGTTAGAAACGGTGCCACAAATTTTCGGTTGTCCGACAAACCAAATTTACGATTTCAATAAACAATTACGTGTACATGCTACAAGACGGCCCGAAAAATACTCGGGCTTCTCAGGTGGTTCTTCTGCGGGTCACATATCTATTCAATCGTTTATTCCGCGTTTTCGGTCCGGAGTAAAATTATAGTGCGATCGTCGTACATGAAAATCTTTGAATATGTTGTACCGATGTTCAAACACCAAACAATATCGGTATATTATCTTACTTACAACGCCCCTTTTTCCCCCGACTCTACATCTAAGTGTTGACGCGATCAATTTTAGTTTTTTTTTCGCGAAATCGGGGGTATTTTGAAGAAATTGATTTTATCGATTTGTCGACAAGTACAAAATTTTGCCGAGCGAACGCGAGCGCCGCATGAAATAATCACCCGGTGCATCGTCAATTCTATTATAATTCAGTTTTTGACCACGGCACGTCGAATTAGTATTCCAACGAAGCTCGAGGGCTCACACCTAAAATGAGGCGTTCGATTGTCAATTAAACAATCGTGATCCACATCTGGCGAAAACCGATCCCGAGGGCGAAACGCGTAAGGCTCGTATATAATGGCTCCGAATAGTGTGTCAAAATCGCTTTTCCGTTGTCGTTGCTAGCCATAATATCCTTGTGAGTCGACCCAATTCTGAAAACTACAAAGTTGTGGTCTTCTTCTACCTTGGTTTCGGCCAACTGCCTGCTTCTATGTGTCTCCTGCTGTTTCCTGCCAGTGGCTATTCGGGTCCACTGTTTCGGCGTCTTTTTTGACGCAATCTTCCCACCTTAACCGTGGTTTTCCAAGAGGTCTCCCCCCGTACCAGGGTATCACTTTTCTTAGCAGCGACTCGCGCTTCCTCCAGGCCATGTCCTGTCCATTACTTCTTTCATTAATCTCCTTCAGGCAATCAAATTCCGTATTAAATTAACGTGTTTTTACAACGAGACTATACTGCGTAAAGGTGTTCATCTAAAACGAGGCTTTTGAAATCGTAATTTCGCGTTAACCCCGAACGATTTATCCGGTCGTCGAGTTCTTTTTACCGAAACCGCCGTTTACGTTACGGGATATCGTTCTGCAAACGGTCGTGGAAAGACTTTTATCGCTGCTCGGTTAAAAAAAGAATGTTCACGCCAGCCATTATAATAGTATTTTACGAATTTATTTAGATACGTTCGCGCGTTATCAGCTCGTATCAATCCGAATAAAATCAGATTTTTTTTTTTTTTCATTTTGCCCCGTACGTCTTGCAGAACGACTTGAAGTTAATTGCCAAAGCGGTTTTCGCTATCCGTGGAGCTCAACACACCGTAGACATCATAATACGTATATATACATAGTTAGTAGCGGCGCGATCACAATGCGGACGAACAAACTCGAGTAAGGTCGCGCAATTAATTATGCACACCGGCAACGTATGAAAAAAGACGTAGAAAAAAAGAATTTTTTTTCTCCGTTTTTTTTTGTTTTACGGTTCCGATGCGATTCGGGTTAGACGCAATTATATACGTGCGTTTATCATCGCTCACTGCTGAGCTACTTACTTACTACTATCGCGCGGCACTTGCGCGCGGCTCTGCGGGTTCACCGGAGCGCGCGCGGTTCGGTCGGGACGTCCTTTTATCGGTCGTCTGATTCGAGTAAAAAATTTTCCCGGTCGTCTGTACAAATACATATATACGCCACTCGGTATCATCTCCGAGGAAAAATGACGTAAAATAAATTCGTCCGCACGATAATTAGACTATTAGTAATCGCGCGATGAAGATTGTTCGTTATATTTATGATTTTTTTCCAGTGCCTACGCCGAAATTCGAACATCCTTCGAAAAATGTGTCACGCAGTAGGTGGTCTCGCGTTTCTGCCTCGTGCGATTAATTTTAGCGAAGTTTTTCTCGATCTGTGAACGATGTTACGTTTAACAACGACAACGATGAGTACCGTATTAGACGAATACGATAAAAACTTTAGGGAAAATCGATGCCGTAAAGTAGGGCGTATAGGTGACACGTCTGAGTATGGATGGTAACTAACTGCAATTTGCTGCAGTAAACGTAGTGTGTATTCGTTGGTACATAAAAACAAAAAAAAAAAGGAAAGAAAAGGAGTAAATTTGAGGTCGGGCAAGAAGATGTTTGGCGTACAGCGATTACACGCATTGGAGTGCGATTGTTTTAAGCGTCAAACAATAATATCTAAAGTAGCTCATATCATTTCGCGTAAGTAACGATCTCGACACTAATCCTTTTATTCGTGTTTGAAAGTGTTCAAGAAGCATCGAAAACGATCGATAGTGTTTGCGCGGTACATTCGGTTTGACAAATACACGCTATTTAACCGTCATAAATTCGAACCTAGAAAAGTCTACGTACCCAGTATATATTAAGGTACTTTAATATCGCTGATATTACACATCGCTCTGATTATGACGTTGAAATATGAAAACTATAATACGTATAAATCGAATTTTACGAAAAATTAACGAAAAAAAAAAACTCCAAATTTTTCGTGGTCGAATTATGTTTACGCCGCCTTTATTTACCGACGAAATTATGTAGACGCCGTATTATAATATATCTTGTCGAACACTGTTTCTCAATTAATTCGTACTGTTATAAAAATTAGTTCCATTACCAAAAATATAGGTAACAAAAATATTAATATTAAAAAAAAAAAGTCGGGATCAGTCTAGGTCGCGTGGGTAGGCACTACGCTTTGGGTGGGTTTAGAAGTCGTGGATTAAACGCATTATTTCATATCTGAAAATACGATTCTGAACGAGCTCAGTTGTCTATAGTACAGGTAAAAACAAATATAAAAATACTTTTATCATAACGGTATCTTTCCTATTTTAGTATTATGTAAAAGTTTCGGCTAGGTTCGATTTTTATTTTGGATGTCGAAAAAATCTAAATCGATGTGTAAAAAACACGTTTCCCGTAATTATTTGTATACCCCCGTAAGAAACACACGGGGAATGATGAATGGATTACGATAAAATAACAACTGAAATAAACCGAAATCGTGTAATCAAATTTTCAAAATTTTTCAACCACAAATGAAAAACTATGTTTTTTAGATTGTGTTTCGACACTTAAACGTAAAAACTAGAGGTTTCGGTGGAATAACTGCGTAAAATTCAAAAAATTTCAAGTTCCATAACTCGAAAATAATCGATTGAATTTTCAGCGGTACGCTCATACAACCCTTTACATTGACGTATACGAATTTCAAGTCGAACGGAGCACTTTCGAAAGTTTGACAGTATACGTTTTTTTTGTTCCAAAAATAATCGAGATTTGGAAAAACGATTCAAATAAAGTACCGTCCCGGATCCAATCTTTCGAGGACGTTAAAAAGATCAGAGCAGTCTTTGTACTGGAAAAAACGATCACAAACAAATCTAAATCGACGTGTCGTAAAGTCCGGTAATTATTTGTCCCGTAAGAAGTATACACTCCCGAGAAAGCAAAAAAAACTCCCCGATCGAAACCGATCGAAATTTCAGCTGTACGCCCGTGAAACCCTTTGACGTATACGGATTTCAAGTCGAACGGTTTCGAAAGTTTTTTTCCTCAGGGTAAATATTAATGAAAATTTCAAAAAACGCGCCGTCCGATCGAAAAACTCAAAAAGATTATACCTGTTGTAGGTAAGTTTTTCGGTCAGGTTTTCAAAAAACCCGAGAGCAACTCTCGGAAATTTCCGGCTGTTTATACCCGGCCCACCTGTACGTATTATTACGAGATTCGTCCGTCGGTCGGCGTAATAATTATTATTGTTGTGGTACAGAAGTGTCGACGGCGGTGCGCGTGTCGTGGGGAGCCCGGCGAAAACGGACAATGGCCGCGAAAGGTGCGCGCGCGTTTTCACTTGTTATTACAATTATTGTCATTATTTTGCCGGCAACAATGGCATCCGGCCGGCCGTTTCTCGTCGATTAATAATTATCGCCGTAAATACATATACTACAACAATATACGGCAAATCGTACGCGTCGGTATAACGCTCGTATTGTTGTTGTTATGCCGTTGTATACAACAACGTGGGCGCACTTTGTCCGCCGAAAATAATAATAATGATGGTAACGACGATATTATTATAATGAAAATTTTTAATTGAAAACCGCGTCCGATTCCGCACCGATGACCGCGAAAACACTCTGGCGCGCTCGGATTTTATTTAGAAGAAAAAAATCACTCTGGGCGTCGACCGCGCGTTGACGGAGACCACGCTTTGGGTGGGTTGTGGTCCAAACAGAGCAACGATATTGCCGTTCGAAAATACGAGCGAGCTCTGCAGTTGTCTATAGAACAGTAAAAACTAAATCCGACAACGCGTTTATCGAACCCGTATCGTTCCTATTTCAGTACTGCGTCCGATCTCTATGTTTCGGATGATTTCGTGATCGAAAAAATCTAAATCTGTGTGTAAAAAAACACGTTCCCCGTAATTATTTGTTGTCCCCGTTACACAACAGCCCGGTATGACGTTCGTTTACGACAAAATAACAACGCGAAATCGGCTATAAACCGAAAAGACCTAACCACAGACGAAAAACCATCCTGTTTAGATTGTATCAAAGTTTCGAGACTTAAACATACAGGACTAGAGGTTTAGTGGAAACAATAACAACTGCGGTAGAATAACAAATTCGAAGATTTCAAAACTCTCTAAATTTCAAGTCGAACGGAGCAATTTCGAAAATTTGGACGTTTTTCGCTCATAAAAATAATCCGCTTCGAGTAAAGTACGCCATATCGGATTAATTGTCTATCTTTTGAGATATCATGCGTTAAAATCGGAGCGTTCTCTACACTAGAAAAAGTGATAACAGACGAAAAAAAACATCATTGTAAAAACAATGCATCCTGTTTGCTAACGCTCAGCATTTCGAAAAACGCCAAAACGCTTTTCAAAGTACATATAATAACAGTCCGATTTTGGAATTTTTTGAGCGTCAGCGGAAAAAGCTTCTCATTTCTATTTGTTTATTCCGTCGGAACCCGATTCCACCCGGACAACGTCATCACAAACCTGAAAATTTTTCGTCGTTAAATTTTCTATTTTTTTTTTTGTTTTTGGAGTAAAACTCAAAAAGTTTTGACCTAAGTACGTACCGCCCGGAGTCCATGAACGTTTTTAGAGAAATCGTCGACTTTGAAAATCCGAGCATTCCTTGTCTGTACGAAAAGTCGTTGACTGAAAAAAACATGTCATGGTAAAAACAATATACGCTCTAAAAAAAATCATCCCATACCTATACGATACGTTAATAAAGTTCTATTTATGTCAATTGTATAAAAAAATATTTCGTATTATTTGGACTGCGCCGTTTCTCGTGAAAAAAAAATGAATGAAAACTATACGTGATCTGCAGCGCTCGCGAATATCGGCCACGCGAATTATTATTGCTGTACGTGCGCCTAAACATTTATTTTTCCATCACACACGTCGTATCCGAACGTTTTCTTGGGAAAAAAACAATTTTTATTATATTGTTTTATTTAACGTCTTTCACGGTGCACACATTGCGATCGGTTTTTTTTTTTTCCACGTAAAAACACAATCCGGAAAAATATAAACCGTCCGCTGTTATATATAGTAACATATAATAACTTATTACGCTGCTCGTTTGTACGCCGTGTGTACGCGCGGACGGTGTGTAATAATAACTGCGTACATTTTGTGTTTGAAAAAATCATTTTTCTTTTTTGCCATTATTTTTTCTTGTACAATTTCAATCGGCGAAAAACGGTGGAAAATGAAATCACGAAAAATAACAATAAATAAATATAAAAAAAACGAAATCGCGTTAACAGCGCAACGATGATATACGATATAACAATGTTCTTTTCCGGCGACCGGTTTGTGCGCACCGTCGACGAAACGGCGGATTTAAAATTTAAAACGTTCGGTATACTTAATTTTTTTTAACGAAACGAAAAACGGCCTACACGTACTGAAAAGTCTCGTTTTATGTCACAGTTATTTTACTTTTTTGATCCCAAACAGTTTTATAACTTATTGCAAACGCATTTTCAACGGTTTAATTTTTCAATCTATTTTTCGCTTTACGAAAAACTCGTACGTTATAGCTCGCGAGTTGTTTGTAGGTCATGTAGCCGAAATAGGAGTATAAAAATTGTATAAGAATCGTTTTAAACTGTCGTTACGTAAATCAATCGTTTTTAGGAATTTTCGTAGTGAAGTAAGTAGTGTTTAACGTGCGATGTTTTTAGAGGATTCGTTGTAAAAAAACGAAATTTTAACCGAAATTTCCAAAAAAAAATTGTTTTTTTACGTCAAAGCCCGCTGTTCCGTTTTTGGCATCACTCTTGTGAAAACCGAAGCATTTTTACCGACTGATCTCAGAAAACGATTTTTTCACTTCTCAAAATCCAAAAACACGGACCGTCGATTCAACGCGGGCGTTTCGTAAATATTTTGAACGGGGTATCCGAAGACTGCCGCGTAATAAACTAATTTCAACATGATTAAGCGTGTAAAATATGAATATTTTAATTTAATGACATAAATGTTGTACGTGTTTTGGTAAATAATATTAGAACCATAGTAAACAATCCGCCGTGAAATAGTATATTTGATGTACGTCCGGATGGAATTTATTGGCGAATTATTTTTAGTCGGTATAAGTTTTAACGTTCTAACAAAACAATTCCTCATCAGCAATGACAACACTATCGTTACAGATTACCCGAGCGAAAAGTAAATTACCTATAGCAATATGCACAAAATATGATAATATTATTACGAACAAAGATGAGAAGGCGCGCGCGTTGTGTTGCCTATAGAAATCGTCATGAAAACGTCAGTAATTTAACAATGATTAGCCGTATTCAGTGAATGCGGCGTTTCAATGAAATTTTAAAAAATATTTATAAAATTTACGTGGTACCTAATGACTTTTATGGGTTTTTGAAAATATTAAAATTTTTAAATTGAAACACTACACTAATGTATTCCTGTTCTTTATTTACAGAAGAAATAGAAAACTTGTGTTCGTGCGATGGTTTCACGCGGTTCGTCGCGTTATTAGATCGGGAACGATGGAAAATAATGTAATTACCAAAATCGTATGTAAGTAGCAGAACGTTTTGTAGTTTTATCGTATCGAAATTGTATTGTCAACTGATAAATTAATACTGTTCAAAGTTGTTAGTTTAAAACGTGGTTATGTGACGAAACCACCGCTGCAGCGATGACGAAACCCCGCTGATTTCTGGTGGGGCTTGTCATCGTCGATCGTAATTTCTCGATCCACCTTTGAATCCGTTTTTTGTGGTCTTGGAGAACAAACTTATCGTTGTGTACGTCTTATGAATATAATATATGTATTAACATTATTATCTGTAATTCGATTTACACCTTCCAATGCTTTTAGCCAAAAAACTGGCAGTGATTGAAAAACCAACAACGACCGACACGTAAAAAATTACTCTTTTCCAATTTATTATAATCATACGTATGATATTACACGAGTGTGCTAATGCCCGTTGCTGATACCGATTTTCACCCGAAACACGTTTTGCGAGAAAAAATCCACCTGCCTCGCGTAAAACTGAAATATTAAATATAATCTTTTTTAAGTTCAAAACTATTAAAAAAGTCACGCCGTTGAAGATTGTTTCTCTGACACTCCGATTTTAAATAATGTTTTTGTCCGATTGAAAATATTAATTTTTAGGTCGACTTCACACACACGACTATATTTACTGTTAGTTTTAATAATCAAAGTGTGAATTCAAAAACGACCTAAGAACTGTTGTTTTCTGTCGGACAAAAAAAAAAAAAATAAAATATTCAATCACGTTGCAGGTTTTGCGAGACGAAGAATTTTTCCCGCTTGTTTTCGTCACTCAGAACGTATAATACGCGTGTCAAAAGCGCTAGAAAATGTCTAAATTTTACACCGTACACAAACAAAAATAACCACTTTTTTCAATGATACCGGTTAGGTTATTTATTTACAGTCGTTGGTTCGAAATAAATGATGAAAAATATAACACCGTTATTATTCTATCTTGCGGGTGAAAAATATGTTGACCGTTTGATCGGTTTTGATAATTTCATAAAAATGCGTACGGCCATCATAATCGACAAAATCCAATAAATTTCTTATCCAAGCGATCTATGAGTGCTTTGGAAGTATGGTTTTCTTACGAAAACACGTTACGTTATTTTATTAAAAAATTATTGTCAATTTGTTGAGCTGAAAATGCAGTCTGACACGCGGTGAAACACACAAAAAACGGCGGCATAGACTTTCGATTGAATTATTTAAATAAAATCGGTAAATATACTGATAAAAAAAACATTTTCCACTTGCAGTTGTTGTATGAAATGAAATAACCACATCCCGTCGGCACTCCCTGGACAATACTGAATAGGCAACTTATGTTACGGTTCGGTCGGTGAGCGTGCGCGACCCGTGGTTTGTTTGACGAGATAAAATTAAAATCGTCTAACTGAAACTCGCTATATAGACTGTAAAATACACATAGTACCAAATAAAAACTAATTTTTTTTTTTTTTTTTTTTGTGATAATCGGTATCAATGATATCAAAATATTATTAGATCAATGTAACGAATAAGTTAAAAAAAAAAAACGTTTGGTTTAGAGTGTGTCACACACAAAAGTGTAGCGATTCCGATGGTGAAGTAAATAGGTCACCATTTCGGTTGGATCGCTGAATTTCGGGATGACGTAAATTGACGTTTTGACTTCACCCACTTCAATGGTTTGTGAATGTTTCAACAAACTTCAACGGAATTCGGCGGAGTCGTTGCCTGCCGCAATATAGGACAATGAAAAATACACCGAAATTGTGTACCTAAACTTATTTTCGTGGTTTTTCGATTACACATTGTTGTACTACGCGTATTTACGTAAATATTGTTTAGATTCGGAGCAGACACGTTTTGAACACCAAAAACATATAATATATTATGTCCCGCGAGAAACAGTCCCACGCCCTGTGAGATATTCGATCATTTTTATAATTTTTTTTTTTTAGAAAAAATTGATCGTCCAGAAGGTCGGACAAAATCCCGATTTCGAAACTCAGTAAGAAGCTAAAATGTTGAATAATGCGAAATGAACGGAAATTTTCTAAACGTACCTACCTACTTTATTCCGTGACTGATAAAAATGAATATTAATTCGTTTTGTAAAAATAAATTCATCGCGTTTAAAATTGTATGTTATAAATTTGAATTAGCCTTATATATATATATAGCTATACACTGTAAACTATTTTTTTCGCCGTTAATATAGTATGAAAATTAGTCATCGTTTTAATGCAGCAATCAGCACTACGATTCAGTTTTTATAAAACAAATTATTTTTCAAATTTTTGCATCGATCACATATCGTATTATTCATAATACGCGTATTAAGGTATGGCGTGTGTACGTATATATGATTTTTTTTTTAACCGTTTAAAGAAATGTTTAAACAATTTTAACTATAAACCTACGGTTGTTATTTTAAAATAAAACTGCAGTTTGATGTAAAAAGTAAGAATAAGAATGATTTCTACGGTTTTTATAAACATATTTGCTCGTTGCAGTTGTTGTGTCCCGAAAGAATTTAATTGTTCGGTAAAGTTTGGAACTTTGATGTGCTACGATACGCGAAATAGTGGAACAACTATTTTACTAAATCGTGTTTGACCGCCTTCGATCTACTATACACATACTATAACCATAGCAATAATTATCGGTCGTGGAAATCGCGTTCAAGAGTCAATAACCTGCTGCAAGTAGAAACCGAGAAGTCACGTACACTAATTGAAAAACAAGTTGATTTCCGAAACGACTGTAGGTTTCGTGTGATGTTTTATCGAGTGTGATAAAGATAAAATTAACTAAAAATTATAAAAAGTACGTGGAGTTTGCAGAAGCCACGCGAGACTTATTCAAAATCGCAACGGATGGATTTCGTATCACGCGTAAAGTGTAAATAGAACATTTTAATTATCAGCGTTATTATTGTTTGTAAGAAAAAAAGAAAAAAAAAAACGTTACTACAACGGTATTTAGATTAAATCTCGTTAAATAGATACTAATTAAAAACGTTTTTTCAACGTTAATCGTGTGTGATTCGGGGTGAAAAAAATTGCTCGTAAAACCAATAACAATAGTGTGCAATTTTTACTATTTAATATGTATCGTACAATAATATCGCTTTTTACCACACAAATTGTGTAAAAACCAACAAAACTTTGGTCAACATCTTGAATACCGCACGCATAACACATCATGTCGGTAATTTTGTTGCGGTCAGACCAAAAAAATTAAAATATTTTTTTTCGTGAAAAAAATTACAAAAAAATTAGCAAACATCAATAACAATAGAGTTTCTTTTAATAATTCGGCCGTTTATGCAAAAATAAAAATTTCTTTTCAAATGACGCACAATCATTGCGTCAAAAACGCGACCCGAAATTTTTCTAAACACGAAAAAGTACCAAAAACAAAATATGTTCATCATTATTTGTATATTGTTTTAATAATCGTTTTGTTGGGGGTATTGTAATAGTGTTTATAATGCGCAATAACGGCTAGATTTTTGCCCCGAGGAACAGATTAATTAAAAACAAACGTTACTCGTGACGGATATAAGAAATTATTATCAGTGCTCCGACAGTGCTGTATACACAAGTATAGTATACTTTTCGTGCCAAATAAACACAATCGTTTTTATTATTATTGTCGGTATTCTGCGTCCATAGGCAAATTAATTATAATATTATTGTACGTCTTAACAATAACGAAGCCGACAGCTGTTATAATCGTATTATACTATCTCGTACCGTTACGTTCGGCGATGTTCAGACTATATATGTATATATCATATTATTCGACGGCGTTTTGACTGAGTTTTTTTTTTTTTTTTTCCACGGATAGTAGGTTAAATAGCTTTCGGTACAGCCGTAAAAAAATTACGCGTCCGTTAATTATTGTGTATTACAATGTTGGTCATCAAGTATAGTGACTCTTCGCTATTATTTTTTATCGAATATATTATTAACTGACGGCTGCAGTGTGTACCGCCGCGATGGTAAAAAAAAATTGATTGGCAGGTCTTGTCGAATTCGTTTTACCATAAATCGGATCAATCCGCTCACTTTTCCTTATAATACACGAGCAGCGAAAGACATTAGGAAATGACATAAATGTTTGATTATACCTGTATGTACTATATGATCAACCGTACGCGGGAAAAGCATTTTTTTGTGAAAATTTAATATTAGTTACGTGCAATAATCGAAACGGTTCAAAAGAAGTTAAACAGTTTGAAACGTGAGAACGTGTTTTTTACACATCAATTTCTTTCATCATGACATCCAAAATAGAGATCGCCACCCGGATGAAACTTTCATACATAACACTAAAATCGTAGGAAATATACAGATTCCATGAACGCGTTTTTATTGTTAAATCTGTATTTACCACAACAGCGAGCTTCGCTCAGAATAGTATTTTCGAAGGCAACGTCAATCATCGTCGAGTAAAATAACGCGTTTAAACCACAACTTGTAAACTTCAGTATATAGTGACCCACCCAAAGCGTAGTCGCTACCAAACTAACCACGCGACCCAGAGTGATCCCGGCTTTTTTTTTAATTTTTTTTTACTTTCATACTTAATAAAAGCGTATTTTTATGGTGTTTTTTTTTTTACATTTTTTTTTTTTTTTTATTGGAATAGCTAGGATTTTAGCTGGGGTCGCGACCATGAAAAACCAATACAAACGTATTATTTTACCTGCAAACGCTACCGGTTTTGACCGCGTGCGCGGAATACGAAATTTTCTCCTCGGACAAAAAAACCCTGCGATCGCGTTTCGGAATAAATCGATTTTTGGCACGTCGTATTGTATGCACTCTTTTGTCGACAGTTCCTTATACATCAACGCGATGTACATATTATGTTGCACAGATGCTTGGCGCATCGCCAATGTTATAACATTATTATTGCCAACCGAACTGCGGACAGAAGACGGCCTTGTGCGATCGAAATCGACTATTTTTTCACCTTCGTCGACTATTTTTTCACCTGCAGCGCGAGATAAATCGTCGTACCCGAAAAAATTTCAAAGAACGGATAGACGCGCGAGTATTGAAGCGATGTTTGAATCCAGTAAAAAAGACTGTACTGTACTCAACGAGGAAAAAACGATGTTTATGGTATGCTTTGCGGGAGAAAAGAAAATCAGCCTAATCTACAAGTAGATATTATATAATGTATTCTTACACTTAGAAAGTATTGAATACCTGGGTGTAGACGTAAACAAACAGTGTACGAATAGTAAGCGGAAATTAAGTTATTAAAAATCTAAATTTTTCTCGAGAAGATCAAAAACACTGCTATTATTACATTCAGCTACCCATCTCGGACCAATATAGTCACTTTCGCGCGTGAGAATTGGTCTACACGACGAAAGGTGATCTGCACAGCATACTGCAGGCGATGTTTGAAAGAAATGGCTCTCGATCTATAAACATTCGAAGGACGGAAAAATGAAAATTTGTACCGATCGTATGGAAAACCAACTGTACTGTCGTATATAAGACGGGTACTAAAAGAATCGAGTGGTTCGGACACATTTGGAGATCTGAAGACGATGAATTATCGAACGTCACAGATGCAACAGACCGAGAACGATGTGGAAGGATGCTGTTGAGAAGACCATTCGGTTGGTGGACGTGAATTCGTCTGTTGCATTAAAAAGGGAAAAGTGGAAAGGCTTAGACACAGTTCTGGTCCTTCAAGAACCGTTAAGCTGAAGAAATAGACGTGGTCCAAAAAGCGTAAAATTTCCAAATGAATTTGAACGACGTGAAATTTCCTCGTCTGCGGTGGGTAATCAATTTTTCGGGTATACAAGGAGTGCTCCGACCTTTGCGTTTGGTACCGCAGAAACGTCGGTAATCCTGCTTTACAATTTGTCGTGGGTACTTTATTTGAAACTTTTTTTTGAATTATTCATTATATTGTTCGTTCGTATGATCCGAAAACCATAAACATCGCGAAACACGGCTCCAAAGTAATTGAAACGTGGGTAAAGTGCCAATACGCGTTATCGCAGGAATTAATTTCGTTCCCTCTTTCACACGTTATTTTCTACTTATCGATGAATTTAAAAAACGTCGAACAAACGTTTAAAAAAAATCGAGCCAACTGTAAATCTATTAAAATACCTATGTAAGGATTGTTGAGTGTTTTTAGTTTTAGATTTTTAGATTTTTCAGAATTTAGTTTTCGTAAGAAGTCTAGACTGCCTACAGGTTTATAGGATAAATGTCAAACTATACAACTTCCAAACGGACCAAAACCAAATTTTTATCATTCTCTCTATGAAGTCTAAACGATAGTTTTTTTCGCGATACCGACACGTTCCCATTTGTTAATAAAATTATTCGTCGCCACGCAGAACTGCGCGCCCGTCGGGTCGTGAGGTAATTTTTGTTTAATATTCCAATCATTTACAAGTTCGTTGACGTCTTTGTGACCAAACGAGATTCTTTCGACGTACCGTCATAAAAAAATGTTTCGATGTTTGTAAAAACAAAGCAAAAAAAAAAAAAAAACCAAACATTACGGTACTTGTTGGAAAAATGCCGAAATATCGGTTTTAATAACGATCAAGTTTTAAACGATATTCTGTGTAAAAAACGACAAAAAACACGAAGTAGATTATTACACTCTCCGTGTTTGGATCTGCAAATATTGTTAAGTTATCCAGTAACAATAACAAGTAAATTAAATTAAAGAATAAATTATTATTATAACCAACAGATTTTGCGTGGTTAAATTTTCCTTAGACATAGCGCACAATATAAGTATAACGAGAAGCAATAATATATATATTACAATATTAGTTTCTAAAAGTCAATTAATTTTTTTTTTTTTTTACGTTTTTAAGCCATTACAAACATGACCATTTCGAAATTTTCGCGGTAAAATTCTCGATTTTTTTTTTTGTTAAACTCAAAAAGTCAGCAAAATTTCAAAAAAAAGCTTCAACCACAGAGCCACCGGAGTCCATATACCTATCATAGTGAAGGTACTGACTCTAAAAATCTGAGAACTACTTCTAACCGAAAACTCTTTGACGAAAAAAAAAAAACATCATTGTAAAAACAATTCATTGCTCGCTGGCGCTCTGCAGAATCTAAAGTTTGATATTTTTTATGTTATTTAGTATATTATACCCTTCCAAGTGTATGCCAGATCAGACATTTTTTTTTACTGCTAGTAATAATAAAGATAAACGAGGTTAATATTTTTGAGATGCTCAGAGTATGCGCAGCATACTATATTTTTTTTTCGTTGTCGTCAATCGAAACATTATTCGTGTGTAAAATCAAATTAAACAAATTACTTGTTTGGTAAGAAACCGTAGTGAGGAAATCGATGAAACCTATTTTGTTAGCGGCAACAGTGAGATGCGACTGTATTATAGAATATATAGCATATTATTCTCCGTTACAGCGTTACGCTCGTAATTGAAAACCAAACATGCTTGGAGAAAAAATAAATTGAAAAAAAATCAAAAAATGTATAGAAGTGATACTATTTGTACGATTTTCATGCTGTTGATTCAAATAGTTTAGAAATTAGCTATTGTTTTTTTTTTTTTTTTTTTTAATACCGTGTTATCGTTTCATCGACCCGTTTCCGAATTCACAAGCAAAATATTACCGCCTAACGTTTAAATCCTATTTTAATTTTACCGCGTAGATGGCACGCGTGTTAAACGTTTATAAATAAAATAAAAACCGTTTTACCGACTTAATTTTTACTATTTTCATACGGAGGAATTCATGATGCCAAGTTATACCGAGTTTGACTCATATAGTGTCTTAAATAACTAAAAACTGTCTACATCGTAAAATTAACCAAACTACGTGTTCATGGCATCTCTCGATAGTTCAGTATCTAACTATAATAAACTATTAATTTGAATTTTTTGAATAAGTTTTGAAATAAAATGCTTCTTACTCTGAACTCGTGTTTTTTTTTAAATTCATTAATTTAAAAATTACACCGAGAATCAATATAAATTAACCATCACTTCTGAATCGTCCACTCAATTTTAAATATTTCATTCATTGCAATTATCATTAGTTTAATACATTAATAATTTATTTACTTTAACGACTCTATTCCTTGATTCGGTTCCGGTTTCAAATATTTTTAAAGTTGCATTTTAAAAACCGGTTTTTAGTTTCAATTTCTTGTTTTTTCAACTCTATATATATATAAGAAAAGTGATCGTACAAGTTTTACAGTTGTTTAAAAAAAATAAAAGTTTTGGTTTTGACTTTTGGTTTCGATTTCTGATAGATCTAGAATTTATCTGTTTATAATAGCCAGTACTATATATTCATTAGTTTTGAGTAGTTTTGACATATAACTTTTTTTTAGACGTTTTTTTTCTTTTTTCGGAAGACCACTCGTGGGACCCTATCCAAGCCACTTCTGTATTATGTTTTATGCCTTATACGTCGAACAGTTGAAGTTAGATTTAAACGACACTGGTACCAAAATACACATAAGTACATAACTATAAACTATAACGGAGTTTGAATAAAACGCTCAAAAACGTGAAAATTGTCAGTGACTATTACACTGACAATGTTCGATGTCAATTGTTAAGTTGGCGATCACAGCCTGCAGCAGGTGTTGCTGCAGTTTTGTTTACTATAAAGTTGATGCCTAAGACTTTTAGTAAAAAGTAGATGGAATCGATTACTAAATAGGAACTATAGGTTAATCTTCTGTGACTGCTAATCGTATTTTGAACTTTTTTTAATGTCGTTAAAAAAAATAAAATCCGTTCGTAGAATTACAGGCGTATAAGATATTATTATACGTCATTGTCATCGATCGTGCGGTAATTACTTTTTAGAAGAATATAATTCATTTTTTTTTTTTTTTTTGCGAATACGATATACACCCGTTCACCGTGAACGTATTTTTGGAAATATTTTATCAAAATGGAACAACTGCAGGTTTTTACAATAAAATATGTAACTAATACTATGAATACGTAACTAGTGTTAATTAGTACGTATTTAATAAGTAACTTTCTTTTCGATCAAAACGTCTCGAATAAACGCACCGACATCCTTTTCTGCAATGTCGCAAAGAGAGTCGAAACTGTGTATTATATGTTAGTGTGATATTGATGTAGGTAAGTATATGTTCTATACCGGGTATCCGTTTTTATCTTTTTGAACTTTTAACTAAGTATAAATCAAACAAGTACACGCTGTACACGTATCGCCGATTCGTTTTTAAAATCAAACGCGCACTCGAACAAGATTTTGTGAATCACAAAACTGCAGTATACAACGACAACCTAGCCTAAACTACACCTGCACCTAAGCTATTTAAACCTTTTACGAAACTAATTAATACTACTTTCGTGAAACTCGTCTATTTTTTAGATTCTGAGCGCATCGAAGAGTATGATGTATTGCTTTTACAATGACGTTTTTTTTTTTTTTAACCAACTTTAAGGAACGCTCCGATTTTTAAAGTAAGTACTTCAAACGAAAGGTCTATGATGATACTCCGAAGGGTCTCGAGTTTGAAAAAGTTACAGCCTTGAAACTGGTGAGAAACTTAAATTATGGCCGTAACATCCAAAATAACGATCTGAAACTCTGAAACATGATGTTCGAAAATACGTATACGAGTTCGCTGTAAAAGTTTCAAGCGATTTCGAAAACGTTTGAGCCGAGTTTGGGACTCGGAAATTCTCGAAAAATTTACCAGGAGCTCTCTCAGAATCGCGTTTTCGAAGGCGACAATCGTTCAGATGTTGAACAATACGTTTTAACCGCACAAATCCCGAACCGATCCTGCGCCGAAAGCGTAGTCGGTACTCCGTTAAACTACACCCGCGTGACCTAGAGCGATTTTTTCGGATTCACCATATATATTGGGTCGGCTGCAGTCATGTCGAATCACGTTTTATTGTAGTAAAATTTTTCCGTGTAGGCGTTCAGTTATATCGTTTCGTAAAACGGTCGGTAAAATTACACTGCACACACCAACGAAATCGGCTGTTCCGCGTCTTAAGGCGATTATAAAATATAATATAAATTTTTTTAAATACACGTCGTCGTTCGAGAGAAGAGGAGGGTTCGCTGGAATAAACGAAAAGAATGTCGGAATGAAAAAAAAAAAACCGACAAATGACGCGCAGTGTGTATAGGCGGCAGCGAGAGTTGTTTCGAGGTCACAGCCGAGTTGAAAACACCCGGTAACACTCGTCGATACACCTACGTGAATACCACTTTGACCTAAAAAAAAAAAAAGACGAAAGAAAATAATATTATTCCGGGTTATGCTCTCGCGGGTTCTCTCCTCGGGTGCAGTACACATGTCTCGTTTGTATACTACCTATGTGACAAATGAACAACATAATAATATATGGTAAACAAACGATAAAATAACGTGTTGTTGCAGCAGCGGGAGACGTACTTACAGTTTGCTCAGTTTTCCGATACGTTCACAGCGAACATACGAGTGAATATGAGGAAGTGCGGCTAAAATTTGTGTAAAACACCAAAACGCAAAGCTCACAAAGTATGGCCGATTTCGAAAAAAAAAACGTTCCGTTTAGTTCGAAAGAGTGAAACCAGCAGCAACCATCTTCTAGGGCTTTCCACGTACGACGTGGACTTGGTTTTTGTCCGGACGTTTACGTTTCATAGCTCGCTCAGAATCGTTTATTCGAAGGCAATCATCGTCGCTATCGTCGGATATCACGACGTTTCAACCACAGAACCAGTGACCTGGCCGGTCGCTATGCTCCGTCAAACTAACCACGCGCGACCTAGAGTGATCCCGGGGTTTTTAAAAAATGTATTTTACGATTGATTGACTAGAGATACACTGTATAAATCAAACAGCAAAAAAGAGGAAAGATTCTCCCTTAACTGTGAACATTTGTGTTAGCTTTTAATGTCCTAACTCGGTTCATTGAAACCCTAGTCGATTCGAAAACCCAGCCATGAAAATGTTACGTATTTTAATAATAAAATCATGTACTACTTTTCGATGCGGCAGCATGAGCGTTTTATCGTGGATTTGCGAATTTTTGCGGAAAAAGCGTCAACGCGTTCAAGATGATACGCTCTATCGATACTGTACAAATCGCGAGTGTAGAAAAACAGGATGAATTTTTTGAAAAAAAAAAAATAATGTGAACAAAACAATAATGTTCGTAAAAACACGATTTACTTTTATTTTGTAACAAAACTCTTGTTTTTGTATTTATCGCTTGTTGGTCAACGTTTGTGTCAAAAAAAAAACACAAAAATTAACGCCAAAGAATTGGTAAAAATCAATGCAGCCCTAATGTTATTTTTTACTGATAATTACTGAATATTCAACAAGCCACGTTTGGACGTTTCGAATACCTACTATGAAATCCGTTTCAACGAACCCAGTCAAACTTTTATTTAAGTATGGATAAAAATAGAACGCGACTAGTGAGCTGTACAGATGACTCGGATAAAATGCGTGGTCTAGTATAGAGCTCACGAATAACGCTGTTTCAGTGTAAATAACAATTTTTTAATCATTATAGTCAAGTATTATTTATTTTTTTTTTATCAAACTGCAGTAAACATATAGATGAAGCGAAAAATCTCAACTACAAAACACATACATAGTTCAAAACGTGCACCTGCCGACACACAAAATAATACTAATGCGAAACGTTGGAAAACTTTGAATTTTTTCCACCCGTATTGTAATTATTATTAAAAAAAAACCCCTAAAAAATTGCAAAACTGACGCTTTTTTTCTCTCGAGCGAGTAATAATATTTATATTTTACAAATGAATTCGACTTGTTTGGCATTTTTCCGAGTAGCTCGTTCCGCAAAAAAAATAAAAACGGTACGCTCGTTCGAAAACTTTTCACGATTCAGGCCGACGTTCGCGAAATGAGCTCAACGCGTGCGATCGCGCTGGAAAATCGTAAATACTAAATTATAATAATAACACGCTCTGGCTTTGCGGAAACCGTGTAAACGCGAACGGTTCGCACCGTTTACCGCCGCTCGTAAAAATCGCAGGCAGTAATATCATAATAAACACGTGTGAACAACGCGATTTATTTTACGAACGAACGAGACGGACGCGACACAATAAAAAAAAACGTTTTTCTATTTATTCATTATGTTTTATATGAGAGTTTGTTTTGTACGTGTGGTGTATTCACCGCGCCGACGCGAAATGTCTGTCTTCTGTTCACGAGACCGCAGGCAATTGGAATACGCGGCGAGCTGCGAATCGCTCGGACCGTTCCGAGTGTAAAGTGTAGTTATTGTGCCGATTTTTCCCGAAAAATTTGATACCGAAATCATTTTTTCACACGTCTACCCGCGTGTTGTCGTCTCTGTTTGACCGAAATGTGTGTTTGTGTGCCGTACCGAAATCGTTTCCCAACGACGACGACGATATCAGTAGTACGGCACATCCGACCGAAAACAGTCCGCGCGACGTTCGGTCGACGGGAAAAATTTCCTACAGCGGAGGAAACATTCCGGACGAAAAAATTATCTTGTCGTATTTTATCCAAATGATGCGCATGAAAAAAATACCAAGTTCGCGAACGTACAAGAGTATATATAATATTGTGTAATATTTGAACGTTTTTTCTCTCTCGGCAATACCTTCAAGATATCCGTACGCGACGAACGAAAAAAAAAGACAAAAAAAATACGTTCGGTGGTAACAACACTCGGAAAATCGGAATCGTTCTACTTGGATTACGATTATTCGTCGGCGGTTTTGACAAAGTTGTGGCAATACAACACCACCGCTAGATCGCACCAGTTTTGCCAGCTAAGCGACGCGCTTTTACCGAGAAAATCAAAAAATTATTTATTTCCTAAAAAACGGTCGTTGTGTTAAAAACCCTAAAGTTGACGACGTGTTCGTGTGGTGAAAATGTTTTTAAACGCGATACTTCGGAAATAGTTGGATCCGCAGATCATAGTCATGATCAGCAGCGCTATCTATCAGCGGCGTGCCCGTATCGTAACACGCCGATTGCAAACTTTTAGCCCCTTTGGCCGTAACGTTGAAATAATGGGATTTTCGTTGATTTTCCGAGATACACGACGGAGTCGAAACACAATTTTGTATAAAATAGTTAAATTATATTAATTAAATCGTGTGTTTTGTCATTTCTTTGCTGTTGTCTGCAGGACACGCGCTCCTGTAAAAACGTTAAATTTACACACGTACTTCCGAATAAAACAGATCATGGAGTGAGAAAAAATACTGTAAAAGAATATTTATTTCCTATATATTTTAAATTATGTGAAAAAAAAAATGACCGATTTAAAAGTTTCTTCGGCAACGATAAGGTCTGAAGTTGTTGTTGTCTTGGCATCACACGGAAATAATTTAACAGAAAAACGATTTATACGAGCGCATGCCAATGTTGTCGCGCTCGTATAAATTCTACTGTTTAACGTGAAATTATTATTTATGCTTTTTACGTTTACGTAGAAATATTAGAGTTCCATTTTACCCACCAACGGTCATACCGGTTCTCTTTTAAAATTTTAATATACACTTTACTGTAACGGTGCTGTAACGGATTCATTACTGTTACAAATATATTCGAATCGTAGGGTTAAAACGTTCTTCTCGTGTGATTTGAATTATTTATGCGTTTTCAAACACCGTCTTCTGTGGTCGATTACGGCGACGATCACCGGGGGGGTCAATGGGGGATTGACCATGACACGATTTAAACGATTCGGTTGTTTCCAAAATAGCTTAATTTTTCAGTTTCATTTGCCGCCGCTCCAATCTCGAAGTTTCTAGTCGGGAAACGGAACGGTAGATGTTGTTCGATTTTTGATGTTTCAATTTAAGTAGGTGTTGGCTGGTTTTTATATTTTTAAGAATATCAGTTGTTCAGCGGTTCGAAACGGCGGTCATCTGGGAACTGTTTTAGTGGTGATTTCGGCGTGAGGTTTTTGAGAGGTAAGATGACACGAGTACGTATCGTAAACTATAGAATCGAGTGGATGTATCGTAAACTATAGAATCGAGTGGATGTATTACAAAAATCAACGCATATCAAAGATGTTTTTTTTTTACGATTGTTGGCATCGGTTAAAACTTAAAACCCACATCATTGCGCGAGCCAACGCCAAACAAACAAAATGCATTACAGTAGTTTATATTTTATTACGGCAAAAACGAATTAGCAATTTACAGTTATTTTTACTACTATGTGCTCATAGAAACGCCGTTAGAGTTATTACATTGAAATATAAACTATTCGAATACAGAATGTCAAACGTGCATTTTATATGCGATTTTCGCACGTCGCGCCATAAATTTGTACATCTACATTTTTCGTATAACACTTTTTGATAGATTTTCGGACGATTTAAAATAGCTGATTTTGAAACGTATAGAATCAATTGAAATACAGCGCGTTGTAGGAAACACGCGCCTGCGTAGTATTAAAAAGCACGCGGCCGATCGGCGAATAATACGAAAAATAAATACGTGTAAATAAATCGTCTCGAGAGGGTTTACGAAATTGTAGGTAGATTCTTGTTCCGGGTAGATTGGCGTTCTTTGATTTGTGATGACGTAGAAAAAAATTTACGCGAAATCGATAAAATTTTATAAATTTTCCAGCAAACCGTTTTAGACCGTCAAGTCCTCCGGCTGGCTACACGCCCCTGTGTGGATATTATATCATTCGGACTAGATTATTTTATTTGTTAACACGGATGTAATTACTATAGGAACGAACCGGTCCGAAATTACAGGTACCCGTATATTTTTATACGACTTGGCCGATAGTAATTATTATTTTAAAAAAACCGCCGCGGTCATCGCGTCCGGAAGTCGACTGCACGCTCTGACGTACTGGCGGCGCTTATGCAAAATCGCGATCGGGTTTTAGAACGAATTTTACGGACAACCGTTGTTATTATTTGTATTGGCACCGGTGTTCGATGTGCGAACGAGAAATAATAACGTAGAAAGTATATTGACGAGAACGGGGAAAAACAAACAGCGTTGCGCGATTATACACGCGATTACAAGGCTGGGCCGGTTAAAATCAAGTTAATGATGTTAGGTACCGAGTTTCTTTTTAATGTATCGTCTACAAGTCGATCTGTAATAGTTAACCTACATTTTTTTCAAAACAAAAGGTATTAGCCAGAAGACAATTTCAAAATAGAATTTCAATACGAAAACCAAGCGGAAGAAACGTCGTGCGAAACGCCATACGCGAACAAAAAAAATATGAACTATTTTATCATAAAGTCGAGTTAAATTTTTTTTCATACGGTTTTATTTTTAATAGCATTTAAAAGCCGGTGTCCACTAGTCTAGGTCAGTTTGACGGAGCATCGACTTACGCTTCGGGCGGGTCAGGAAGTCGTTGTTCAAACGTATTGTTTCATATCTGAGGGCAACGATGAGTCCTTCGAAAATACGATTCTGAACGAGCTCAGTTGTCTAGTAAACTGGTACGTTTTTCAAGAAATTCAAAGCTCTACGCTTAGCTCGAAAATCTTCGAAATCTCTCGAAACATTATCGTATTATGATACTGCGTAAAAGTTTCAGTTCGTTGGGATCGTCGTTTTGGATGTTACGGCTAAGCAACTAAATCGACGTGTCGATCGAAACGCGTTTGCCGTAATCGATGTTCCTCCATAGTTTCGTGGCCGTAACTTTTTCGATTTTCGAGATCCCTCGAAGTACCTAACCTAACCCATAGACTTTTCGTTAGGGGTATTAGGACAATAAAAACTGGAGCGTTCCTTGTACCCTTAAAGTTGTTCGCAGAAAAACAAATAAAAAAAAAAAACATCGTTGTAAAAACGGTAGGTACACGACGTTTTTCGCTGTGCTCGGAATCTAAAAAATGCGAAAAAATCAACTTTTAACGAGTTAGAAAAATTTGCTCAGCCTTCTGTACGCGTATCTCGATGTCAAAATTGTTAAAAAAACGCGGTCACGTCCTTTTCGAGCGAGAAATCGCGCAATTCTAAGACCTCCGGTCAGTGTCTCACCCGTACAATACGTATGTTACTCGAAAATCACTTACCTGCAGTACAAATCTCGATAAAACATTCCGTAAAACATCGTATCGACGAACGTAATACGTCTGAAGCCTAATGCACATCGTCGCATTTTGTTACGCAAATATTATTAAATAATAATACGGCTGTAAAATTTCATTATTTTACGATGGCGTGTACTTAACAAGACTTATAGTGATAATAATCGCACGTGACGCAATCGTTCTCTCGGTCAGTTTTGTCAATGGTATAGTATGGATTATTGCGCTGCCGTGTATGTAGACGATAATTTTTGGCGATCTAGCATAGTTTGCACGAACGGGTCGACGCAAAATCTTCGAGACACCGTTGTTCTTTCGAATTCGTAAGTTTTTTACTGCGGCGATATTTTTGTTTTTTTAACGTCGGCAGTGATTTTCAAATTTAAGTTTAAACGCTCAGAAGTACCCGCAGTGTTGTAATATTGGTAAAATATGTACAGCAGTTATACCCGTATTGTGTTCATTGAAACGCTGCGAGAGATAAAATTATTGTGTTATACGAGTTAAATGTTATACAAATAGGTATTTAAAACAATGTAATTATAATTTTTTACTCGGATAAAAATGAAAGTAGGTAATCATTTGTTACCTTCATAGTATATATAATATGCTACCACAATATTGGTGAAGAGAAAAATATCACCTTTGGAAGTTTAATGTTAGATAATATGATACACACATAATTTAATTCAGACGATTTATCTAGATATTTTTGATACTGAATCCACGCATTTAACGGGTAGTATCCCATCTTTTTTTTTTTTTTCGATTAAATGGTTTGATCGAGTACACCTACTACCTATAGTTAACGCTAGACTTACGACGGACCTAAAAAATATTTAAAAACAATTTTTTAATCAGTTAATAATAACAGTTAAAAAATAGAAATTTTTAAGTTCTTCCATACTAGTCTGAATTTCGTAGTTTAAAGTCTGTAACTTTTAACGTACAACCTGTGCATGTTTTTTGATAAACTCACTGTCATTGGCTAAATTTTTCAAAGTTAATTTTTTTTTTTTTTAAGTTATTACGGTTTAAAATTGACTGCGTGGTTGAAAATTGAATTTCATGATAGTTATCCAACAAAAAAAAAAAACTCGATGACTGTTATTCTGAATTGTAATAATTTTTCAAAACCAAAATTGGTTGATTTTTGTTCCGTTTGTGGAGGAATTAAGATTCCGTACTCTAGAAATAACGTGTAAGCGCGTTCTGAGCGGGAGTCGATTGCAACTTTATCGGATATTCCCCACCCCCTTAATACTTTAATGTTTATCAATTAATAATCGACTTTTTAGTGTACTGATAAGATAATTTCACCATACTGAAGAACACAGTAAAACAGTTTCTTTTTTTTCGACACACTATACAAGTCCACACCGATCAGCACGACAGAAAATTATAACAGATTCGGACTAGCAGCGTTTAGAACATCAGCAAATAATGTGATTTCGGTTTAAAATTGTATAGATGGTTCTACGCACATTGGGAAATCGAACATTTTATAATACATCTAGTGTACTCTTTACATAATGTTATATTCCTGTTAACAGACGATAAATGGAAGTCGTTATGTAACGAACGAGATTTTCTACATTCATTAAAAATAGCAAACGCACGAATTATGTAAGTATATTTTTTTTTTTGGGGTATTAGGCCATGATGATACGTGTACAAAATTGTTTTCGGCAATGATTATGTAAAAAACGTTTTTTGAATAAATACGTATTTGGCCGCAGCTATATTACATATATAGTTAGACTTTCGGTCGAAAATCCCTCTACATAAGGTAATAATTGTTACAACAAACTCGCATCACTTTGCTGTTTTATAACATACATAATATAAGCGAATAAAACCAAGAATACAGTGGTTGGCATTTCGACTGATCAAAACGTAAAGTATTTTTTTTTTGTTTTTTACAGAAATGTTAGTAGTGCTCTCTAACGACTATAATAGCTATTCACGCATCTGTTCTTCAACATAAAATCTTACTTTTCTACGGACTCGCGTTCTTATAACACACAACCGTATTAAAAAATTTCGTCGTACGCACCGAGTAATGTTGTACCCGAATAAGTTTGGGCGAGAAGAGTATAATACATTGTTTGTGTTTTCCAAAAAAAAAAGATATTATACCGACACTATATCTTATAGTTATATACTATCGTACATCAATGGATTCGTCCTTAGGGCGAAAAAAAAACGCCTGCGGGTGTTTTATTAAAAAATTTTGTGTAAAAAGCAGGTAGGTACAAAATGTGTACGAATTAAAAAAAAAAAAATTACACCAAATTTACCGAAAATACCGTGTCAGTGGTATCCTTCGTCCAGTTGTTTTGTTCCGCTTACTGTCACGTCGAACGTACACAGTTTATATATTTTTTAAACTCTGAGCGCAACGAAGAATGTTTTAACAATGATGTTTTTTTTTTTGTACAACTTTAAGGGTACCCATAAGAAATGCTCCAATTTGAACTCTGATGGTACTTTGAGGTGCGTCTGAAATTTGAAAGTTCGAAATTTAGTCATGAAACTAAAAAGAAAAAACTTAGGAGAAACCACGGCAAACGTGTTTGTAACACATCGGTTTAGTTTTTTAGCGATAACATCCGAAATAACCATCGGAACGAATTGAAAATTTTACATTCAAATAGGTACGATACGGGTACGATAAAAGTTTCAAGTGATTTCGAAAATGTTGCAGCTAACATTGAAATCCTCGAAAAATTTACCAGCACGTATACCGAGCAGCTCGCTCAGAATCGTTTTTTCGCCGACGATAATAATGATTTCAGATAATATACGTTTGAACCGCACTACTTCCAAGCGTAGTCGCTACTCCGTCAAACTATTGTTTTTCAATTTTAATATTTTTTTTTTTTTGTATTCGGGTTTAATTTCGTATTTTTGCGCGCCACCGCGATTATATCGTTATCGTTATTTGGAACGTTCGTCTCACCTACAGCTGCTGCGGTTCACGCGCGCCTATGACGACCTAACCTACTGCTGTATCGTAGAAACAATGCGTATCGTCGTCGAAATAACACTTTATCTAGGACAGAAGACTGCTATAATAACAATATATATAAAAACGTCTAATGCATTGTAGATACATATACAATACGCGTTTAGTACGGCGATTTTTCCATAAAAAAAAAAATACTCTTACCTTAAACATAATTTTTTAACAATGGTGGTCTTATAGTAATTGGGTTACGTTTGATAGCGTACGTGTAGACGAGTAAAAAAATGCAAATCGCGCGTTATTATAATCGAAACACTCGATAAGAGTAAAAAAAAAAAAATAAAAATCTCCGGTCCGTCCGCGCAAATCTGACCGTTCATTTCGGCGCATTCGTCTGTCAGCTGTTCCGTGGCCGCGTCTGGACGTATGAAAAGAACCTTCCTATAATACAATACTTAAATGAAATAGAAAGAAAAAAAATATTTAAAATAAATATTTAATTTTTTTTTTTGCTAATAAATCCGCCGCCGTCAATATCCGTCCGAAACACTATTAGAATCGATGACGGCGCAAAAATTTAGTTCGGCACGCAACATCAACACAATATACAATTGTATATATTGATTGATAACGGATACAATTTTTTTTTTTTGTTTCTCTGCGCGGACGTTACTCACATATATATTTTATACTCGTAAAAAAAAAATTTAATTTCTAAAAGAATATAATTAGAAAAAAAAAACCCAAATCCGTCGCCGTTCTAACGCCATCGTCATGGTCGCATCTATATTAACAATAATCGTATTCGGGCTAAACTCAGACTTCGGAAATCGACACGATTTTTTTATAAACGAACAAATTGTAGTGTGACACGCGGTTTTTTTTTTTTTTCATCACTGTAAATTCTATAAAAATTCCCGATATTTTTTAACTAATATGAAATCGATGTTCACCGTGTATAAAACTGCTAAAATACAATATCATACAACGTGTTGTTTATATTTTTCAGATACTTGTGAATCGAATCGTCAACGGCGCGATCAACGACGACGACTAATTTTCATTTAGACAATCTAGACCATACGTATAGTTAACAATCTGAGATTTTGAGCAAATATGAAAATTCAAATAAGGTAATATTATTTTTATAACCTACCACGGCTATACTCGTTGAGACGAAGATGTGATATTTTTATTGAACAGCAGAATGTAAATATTTTAAATGTTTTGAAAACAGGATTTATTAATTTTAGTACAATGAAGTGTTAATCAATTTCATAACAGAAATATAACAGATAACTTATTTATTTATTTATGAAAAAGTTGATTGAAGCGCTCGAGGAAATTTTAACATTCTGCGTTGGTTTTGGAGCTTATGACTCAAAGATGTGCAAAATTTAAAAAAAAACAATTTAAACTCAACAAAATGTAACGTCATTATATAGTATTACCTACCTACCTTTTTTGAATATTACGTAGAGATTAAATCGTGTGCTAAACTTATTGTAGACAGGCGTTAAAGTCTCCAGAAAACACAATATTTATATGATGCACATTGCGAGACGTACACATTTGGAGAAAATGTTAATGTTTTTTTTTCATCTTAAATTATTATAAATAAGTATCGCGAAAAATGTAATTTGTAAGTTCTTAAAGGACTTACAAATAGACTTTAGGTGGAACATTTGGGAGTAAAACTTATCTCACATTCAACGTCGCTCTGTGGAAAATAAACAGTCGATAATTGTTCCCGTCTGTTCGATAAAGTCTTAATAATATATATATTTTTGTTGGTATGAACAAAACTTTTTAAGAAGAACACGTTAATATTCGTGTGAGTGTATTATACTAAGCGTTGTTATCGTTAATAATAATACGTATTTTTCTAAATTATAAAAATGATATTATACACACCTAATTTTAATTCAAATACCAGAATTCTTGAACTTGTTTGTCGACGTGGAACTGCTGCATATTTACGAGTGTATTAGACAAATGACTAGAAATGACCATTAGCTTTCGGTATAACGGTACTTGCAGTGAACGAAATGCAACGAGATGCACGTCAAATTAAATCAACACGCGTAAAAATCCAAAGAAAACGAATCGAACAAAAAATTGCTATCCACTTAGCACGCGTCTCCTGCAACATAACAAGATGTGCAAAAGTCGTTTTTTTATGATTTTTAAGAATGAATCGTCGTGCGGCTCTGTATGCGTATATATTTTAGTATTCTCGTACAAACGAGCGATGTGAAATAAATCAAGTCTCAGCTGAGACGATAGGGTTCGATTACCTCTTTGAATTCAAAAAAGAAAAAATCTAATATATTTTATCGTTTGTTTTACAGTTGTTCGTAATTAAAGTTTGTTTGTTTAAGTGCAACGTTGCTTTTCGTTTAACAATAGAATTTATATTAATTATACAGAACCTGTAAATGGCACAATCGTCGAACGTTTCTGTGTATCTGTTATATTTCGTACCTACTGTAAATAACGTAAAATAATAATAGGTAATACAAATTATTATAAAAAATATACGTTTGGGTGTTTTAAAAAAGTGGTCGTGTAGAGATTTAATTCCACAGTTCCCTGTTTCATACGATATGTTGTACTTGTGGTCAACGAACAGTAAACGAGCCTGTTGTTAACCGTTCATTAATATCGTCTGACGGTTCTTTGTTTTTATTGATTTGAAATTTATTAAAAGTTTTTATTAGATACGGAAAAAACTTATGCGTGAAACAGAATGTCCGACGAATGGCGTCCGCGCGCGCGGCGGTGCATTCTTGGAAGCGCTGACCAAAGTTTGTCATTACTTTCCGGAGAAAGTTTCCACTGTAGTTGGTGCAATTTCACTTCTAATCGAATCTCGTGGTAAATCGACTGAAGTTCGTGGCTTGTTTTCGTAAACTATCGACTTGAAATAACCGCTCAGGAAGAAGTCGCAGGGAGCGAGATCGGGCGAACGAGGTGGCCATGGTTGGGTACGTCACCGTTACGAGAGACCAGCAGACGAAAATTAGTAGGCGTGTGGAAATTCTCCTAACCTTACCATCTTGTTGAAACCAGGATATAGCGCCCAATTCGTCTTTGTCCGAGAAAGAGAAGAAAAAATCTCGGAGCAACGTCGTGACGCTCAGAATTCACTCTGGTCTCTTTCGTTTTCAAATAAACAAGGCCCAATCGTTCCAACTTTTGACTGCGCACCGTTGCTTTTTCCCTGTGGAGTGGCTGTTTGTGGAATCGTCTTGCACGATTACCCCGTGTGCCAAGTATCTACGATTTATTAACCCACGGGTGGAAATCGTCCGACGTCACGAACACAGTGCTGTGAAATTTCCAACGTGCGCACACATAATGCGCTGAACGTCATCCGAAAAGAAAAAAAAAGAACGTACGTTTTTACAACGCCTGCAGTACTACTTTTGTGGGCGTAAGTTTATTTGTAGAAAATACAAATCACAAAACAGCGCGTACGCAATAATATTATGTACTTTTACCGAAAATGTGCTGAAATATCGTTACTGTTCGGTCTGCAAACTCGCGCGTTTGACAGGAAAACATTGCACGTAATTAAACGTACCTCGTACTATCGTTGTTAATATTTTTCATTTCCTATTTAATTTTCTGCTCTCTTTTTTTTTCGTATATTATTACGCGCACGGGTGCGCGCCTCGCGATCGTCGCAGTCGTTCCATGCGTATACATAATATAAAATTACGAACATAATTTAAAAAACGTATATTATAATAATTGCATTACGGGACGGACAAGCGAAAACCGCGAGTCCGTTATGTCGTCGACGTGTAAACAATACGGATATAATATCACTGCACGCACAACGAACACGCGAATAACAATATAATTTGTGGTATAATAAAGGAACGGAGTAAATTCTAGGTCGGCTGCGAAGTTGTTTGGGGTAACGACTACGCTCCGGAGTGGATCGCTCCTTTATGGCTCGAAAAACTTGTACGTCCTGGGAACGAAATAAAAATCTGTCGGAATCGTATAAAATTTAGGACCACGTAAAATGTGAATTTTTTCGGTTCGTAACGTGAAAACTTTTGTGTAACGAACCACCCGTGTTACAACGCTTTCAAACAGCGCGAGTAATTTTAATGCCGACAAACGGGCCATTAGTAGTTGGGTAAAAACCAATAAGTTACCCACAGCTTGTTAGGGTGGGCGTATTTTTTTCTTCTCCTAGGACGCATTACCGGGCAGAATCGTTTTTTCAAAGGAAATTACGACAGTCGGGTTAGATACGTTTAAGCCTTGAACTCCCACACCAACTACCCGTACACAAAAAGACTTTTCGCACGACCTGGAACCTGCCTACTACTCCCTTTTTTTCCTTCCTTCTTTTCTTTTTTTCACGAAATACATTCAAAATAGTAACCCTGCACTCGTGGGTACCCTACTGATCATAGAACGCTATTTACTGTTCTCCGATTTTCGTGATCACCGGCTAACTCGATATTGTCATTAAAACGTTACATAACTAATTCGTACAACAGTATATACCCCAGTATATTCCGACAAAGGTATCGACTGTTTCACAATATTAGTCGTTTTTTGCTCGTATGATAACAGAAACAAAATATCAAACAGCTTTTTTCAAGCCGAAATCCCAAATTTTTCGTAGAGTTCGACGTAAATGTCGAAGCACAGATCTCTCGTACGCGACCGCGAAACACGCGAACGCAGCGACGTTTCCAACTATCGTTTAAACTCTCCGCAACTTCCTCCAACGTCCTTTTTACCGGATTCTCGACTCCTATCAACTTCAGGTTTTGACGTACCAGCGGTCTCGTTTCGTTTTGTTTCTACGAGGATCTAACAGTTTTCCTACAGACACGTCTTAGTACTTTGCCAATTTTTTTATTTTTTTTCATCGGTGGACGCCACATCATGCCGTGATATCGACGAGTACTTCGTCATTAATTGCTATTTTCGATGCATATTTTTTCGAGAGGTTTTCGAGATTTAAAGAGCGGTTTTCGCGTTCCGCAACAACTGTGTATACTGTTCTCTTTGTGTCGCCGCAGGTGTCCAGTCCTACCTAACTACGCGACGTTCTGTTTGTTTTCCGCATTCTGCGTGATATCCCGTCTACTTTTTTTTTTCACCCAAAAAGCTCTGCGACTGTATCGTGTACAAAACAAATACGAAAAACCCGGCTGCCGCGCGGTATGGAGGTCACCCTTTCGGAAGACGGAAACGACCGCGTAGAAAGAATGTTTTTGTACAACTCACACGCGACGCGATGCGACCGCGGACGTGGTTTGGTTGGTGGTCGCCGGTGAGGCGGTGGTGGAGGAGAGTTCGACGCACTACTACTCCTCTGTAACGTTCTTATATCATCATTACACCCGCCGCAGTCTTCGCGCGAACAGGTCAGTTTCGTCCGTCCGTCCGTCCGTCCGTCCGCGATCGAAATATAATAATTATTTTTTTTTTATAATTTTTTACTCAATTTTTCGCATCGAATCCGCGTAAAAATAAATAATACGCTGTAACGTTCGTCTCCGCCCGCGTAACAGTCGTTTTTCACCCACCCACCCCCCGCGGTTACACGGAGTTTTTCTTTCGCCCCGTCGCCGTGTCGCGCGTACGTAAATACGGTGTTCTTCTCGCCCAAAGTCTTTCACCCCGAAGGCATACGTGAGTATATACGTATAATAATATCGTATGCAGCAGACGTTGCGGACAAACTAACACATTTGTACCGTTTCAAAAAAGAAAAACATTTTTCGGTTTTCCGAATTCTCGTTTTTCTACGTATTCTCAAAAACGATCCACCAATAGTTATAATTAAAATATTATTAACGTACATTGTGCCCGACTGTATTCGTTCACACGACCGAGCATTGACCTAGTACAAGCTTGAATACCCGCGTAGAACATAACGTTTCTGACCGAAATTCGTGTGTTATTACGACGGTCTGTTTTTTTACTGCGAATTATCGAGCACGTTAATAATCGATGCGTGCTCACCACTTTAGAACTTGAGCATCGCACGAAGAATGTGTCGGTTGAGCTCGGGTTTTTCTGTCGCTTCGACCTGCGGAAAAGTATGATGACAAGTGTTTTTTACGAAAATACCACGAAGAAAAAACGTGCCGTTCAACGCAGTGTTCGACGTGGATTTCCTCTTAGCGGTTGTGACAGAACAGCTCTGTTTTATTACAAAACCGCGATGAAATGTTCGCGGAAACCCTAATAATTACGTTATATTGTTTTATACTGTATTTTCGTGATCACCCTGAATCTAAAGAAAATCAAAGAGTTTTGACGAAACTCCAGTGATCTGGAGGTTCGACTTGTGTAATCTACAAGGGAACAGAATAATTTTCATCGTCACCCTCGATTATTTCCAGCCAATAGAGCTTCGGTGTAAATTAGTATCCTTCCATGTTAAACGTTAATTGAAATTAAATCCTTTTTTTATGACACATTTTTTCTCACCATTAGGTCGACTTAACACCTAGGTACACGTGTAATTTCAGTGTATTTTCGTACGTATGTCCCGAAATATTTGAGAATAGGGCGTCGCTTCCTGTACCGCGACCGTAAGGAAAAAGTAGGTAACACCGGTCGATTGTGTCGCCGCAGCATATTCACCATGAAAAACGTTATTTAATGTGTATTTAAATTGTTTTTTTATTATATTTACTTAACGCGTATTGTTTTTACGATGATGTATCTGTTTTATTTTCTGTGAACAACTTTAAGGAATGCTCCGATTTTTAAAGCTAGTACCCCTAACGAAAGGTGCGTGAAACATGATACTGGTATTTTGAGCGGTCTCGAATTTAAAAGATCGAAATCGGAAAAGTTACAGTCGTGAAACTATGGATCGATCATGGCAAACGTGACACGTCGATTTAGTTTTTCGTCCGTAACATCCGAAATAACGGTCGGAACGAATTGAAAATGGTATTTCGAAAATTTTTGAGCCAAGTACATGTGGAACGTTGGAACTCTTGAAAAATGTACCAAGACGCGCGCGCGTACTGGACCAACTGAGCTCGATCAGAATCGTATTTTCGACGGCAATTCTTTCCCGCGCGACCTATTTTTATAATTTTATATTCTAAACAATTTACCCCGGAACACATTCTATACACTTGGACTACCACATGAACAAAAATCGGTTTTTTTTTTCTCTAGAACCTTTACATATACGTAATCCATAAAATTCCGGAGCTCAAAAATCTCGATCCACTACAACGACATGACCGTTTTTGCTCGATCGACGTCATCGGGACGCCTTGTATACATCTTACACGGGTTACCTACGTAGAAATAATAATAATTTTTTTTTTAATTATCTAACCGAGCGTTGGTGACTCGTCGGGCGCGCTCGTTTTTTATACGGACGAAATAACACTAGACGTGTATATCGTATAACAATTATATTTTGTAACTGTGTACCACTTTGCGTTTGTTCCATTATAATATTGTTGTTATTTACCTACGCCAAATTGATCGTTCCGCTGGTAATACGTCCATTGCGGTTCGCGCGCAAACGTAAATATAGGTATAAAAAAAAATAATATCACATTGTACAAACGATCGTTTTTTATAAATATACGTTATCGCGTCTTCCTGCACGATCGGTTTTCGATCGCACGCGTGTGCCCGTTATTCCACGACGTAAGAAACGAAAAACTATCGCGATTTTAACGACGGTAATATTATAATAATAATATTTGTCGTATAAACAAATATCATTGCGAAAAAATCGTTCGGCCGTGTATACACGGCACGTTTTTTTTTTTTTTTTGGATTCTGAGCGAATTCGATTTCGGAGCAAAAAACGGCAACATTTTCGAAATCGCTCGGTTCCGACCAGAGTTATGAAACTTTTCGAATTTCACGCCGTTCCTGTTCCGCAAAAACCTCTATATTTTACGTTTTAGAAACTTCAGTACGATCTAAGCGAGACAGTTTTGTGGTTGAAAACTACCGCGTGCCGTAAGATTCTTATAAATCGAGTCCGACCGACAAACTCTGCAGATTGCACCGTCTCGCGATCATCGTCGGCGACAAAAACTGTACGCACAATGTAATCGAAACAATGAAAACGTATATTTCGTCGATCCTTTTCGTATCCCGAAAACCCCGTTTCGATCCGAGATCATCCAACTGAAATGATGTTTACCTCTTGACGTGAACATTATAATACCGTGTCGACAATGACCTTCCTGCGTAAATTACATTATTATTATTATTATGCTGACCGCGTTTCGGAACGAGATGATTCGTTCCCGTGCGTACAAAACAAGAGAATGTATTATACATAGTTTCCGAAATGAAAAACGAAACAACGTCTTCGTTTCGTATCGTCAGAAAAACCGTTTACCAAACGAGGGAGGGACAAAACACGATATCATATTTTCGGGTTTTTTTTTTTCTTCTTAAACGGTTCCGTTCAGTTGTACACCAGCTATATAATAATAATAATAGGCGTTTACGACGACCCTAAAAATATCAAAACGAATTTTTATCGATTTTTAGTCGGTTACAGTTTAAAAACCGAGGTCGAGCGTTTTAACAGTTCTTTCCCGCGAGTTTTTTGTTTCGTTAAAATAATTTTTAAACGTACGCATATTGCCTGATGTACCGTCGTTTTTTTGTAAAACGGATCAATCGACGTCGTTTTTTGAAAATTACATTTCGTAAATATTTTTTTATTTTTTTGATGATAAAAATTCCATATACAGTGTATTGATTAGTTGTTTCGTTTGTGAAGGAACTGTAAGATTCGCCCTAGCAGCTACGGAAATCGGTATAGAACGCGCTCTGACGGGATACAGTTACACTTTCGGATATTAAAGTTCCCACCCCCACACCGAATTATAGCGGAGATCTGTTAGGTAATTTTTAACGGTTAAAAAATAATTTTAGATTAACGTTGTCTCGCGAGTTTGCGCCGCTGTTTATCATAAAACAACATCGCTAAAAAATAAATGCTATAAACACATTATTTTAGTTAATATAGCCGGACGGAGGTATGAAAAAATGTTCAGATTCAATTTTGTTATTTTTTTTTTTTTTTTAGACAAAATTACAAAATTTTTATTTATTTTTTTTTGTTTATCGCGTTTTTACTCTTAGAAGAACGATTCGATAGTCTCATAATATTGTACCTCGTATATAGTTTGTCATCACCTATACAAGTCGAGGTCGCGACGATTGGTGTTTCTTGCTGTATTAAAATTAAAGGTACCAAACACGTTTTTTTCAATAAAATTATGTGAAACATAAAACTTCGCGTTATTTTTAATGAAATGCACGTTCGCAGAGTTAAATATTTTAATTTTACGGCGCATTTACTATATATTTTAACGGTGTCGGCTATTTTGTTTTGTGGAGCAAAACGTAATCCAAATTAATATTCTCCTACCTCGTAGAATCGACAAAATTGAACGAAATTTTGTGTGACTGCGGATAAAATAATATGGAATCGTCGGATTGAGAGGTGTTTGATACACTTCGATTCAAAACCGTGCGAAAAACATCGTACGTAAAAACTGACCTTATAATTGATGGGCGCGTTCAAAAATTATTCCAAAAATCAAAAGCTTCAACCACGGTACCGCCGCAGTCCGCCTATCGTGTACCTGACTTTAAAACGTCGACCCGAAAAGTCGTCGACAGAAAAAACACGGTGTGAACAACCGTTGACGCTCAGAATCTCAAAACTCACCAACTTTACCCTGAAAAAACGACCCACCTGCAGTATAGAAAGCGCACGAGTCTTACGGTACGAATAATCTAGTTTTTAGAGCCGAAATCGTCCTAACCGTATAGGTTGATATAATTTCGCGCCATTGTGATCGTAAAGTGGCCCGAACGTGTAAAAAATTAGTTCTTTTTTTATTATTTTTGCATCGTCGACGCGTGACACGGACAGCGCGGGGGGGGTTATCCTATAATTATTTTGCGCGGAAAACGCGTGGTACCTCTGCTCTGCTCTGCTCTGCTATTATTAACGTGCGCAGGTGGAAAGTAACGAAAAAACGATAGTAAACGTGTGAATTTCGTTCGACACGTGTTAATACGACATTACACTATATATGTGTATATTGTTTATTATACGGTCGGATGAAAAAATCAAAGAGAGAAAAAAATCAACATTTTTTTCAAACCCGTTCTCCGCAGAACGCTGGCCCGGTTTTCGCTACGCGCGCCGACTGTTCGCGTTTACAGATTACCCACGGTGCAGCAGCGACAGGATGCACGTTTGCTACACGTATCTGGCCCGTGTTTAATATAATTCCAGTGTTTTATTTTTCCGTATTTTTTTTCGATTCGGCGCGTAAACGATCTAGGTTCACTTTCTAACATTGACCGTATAAGAGTCAGGCACGCGTTATTGATTTGTGCGGCACAAACGGCCGAGCAAATCGTTCGATTGTTATTGTTGTTGTTCACCCGATCGAACGCCGGATAACGTCATGAAATAAACGTTGCGGGGAAAAAAAAAACAATTTGCGGTTTACCAATTGGTAGCAACGTTCGCATTGATCAGCGAAATAAAATATTGTAATCGTTGTGTGTGTGTCGTATTCGAAGTATATCGTGTGACACTTAAGTACGATAATATCCGATGAAACGTGATGATTAGGAACAAAAACGTAACGTCGAGCGAACGGTCGCGACTCACAAACGTGTGACAGGGGAAGTAAACTCGCGAAGGGTTGCGGTGTTTTTCGTAAAAATCCCCTAAAACCGAGCACCGTATACGACAGCCGTCAAACATATTTTACAATTGAGGAGGAGCGTTCAATCATTTTTGTTTTTTTCGCTTAAACACATCTACAGTTACCCAAAAAAAAATTTTAAACTCTAACATTTAGTCAGTTATTGCGGCGTTCAAAAATCTAAATTTTGCATTTCAACAACAGTTTTCTTTCCCACTACAGTTCAAGATTCTGTGACTTTTAAATGTCGTTGGCCGTTCTTTAAAAATCGATTTTTTTCGTAAAGTTATTTGGGTTTGAAATAATTGACCCCGTCGTATTAAATTTCACGAATACTTTTTTTATAACCGAAATTTCAAAAAAAAAAAAAAAGGTCGATGACAGTACACGGGTATTATTATACGCGATCATTTTTCAAAACGAAAATTGTAGTCAATCATATTGTTTGAGTTGTGGAAGAAACTAAGATTCCTTACTGAGATACCGCTATAGAAATACAGTATAGAACGCGCTCTGGTGGAGTTTGACAGTAACTCTTTCCTTACATTTATGTCCTGACATAATATACAACTTTATCTGAAAATATAGCGATTTCTTCAATTTCGAATTTAATTGTAAACGTCACAAAATCGAAAAATCGGGAAAACGAACGACCTGAAAGAGGGTTTAAAACAAAAAAAAGAAATTTTTAAGACGGCCTACTACACGGTATACTTTGAAAAGCGAGTTCGCGTTTTGGTATTTTTTCATACAAATTTCAGTCGCGCCCGTTCTCTTTATGCGTGCTCCCAAAATCTTGCATGCTGCAGCAGTTTCTTGACGTGATCACCAGTTCAGAACAAAAATCGGAAAAATATGATCCTATAGTTGCAACAACGAAAAACCATAACTGACGAAGAAATTGAAACTCTCGAGCTGATTGCCAACCCTTTGGTGAACAAAGACGCGTATTTATACGTTTTTCCGTCAGAGTACATAATATCGTTATCAAATCACGCCGACTAAATACGTATTGTCACCACTTTAGTATTCATTTCAAACATTAAAATGATTCGACTTCCAGTCGAATCGCCTATAACATTGGCGTATTATGTCACCATTATAATATGTATATTAAACGTTTCCGAGATATTTTCTAAAAACTAAATCCGTCGTATACACCTCGCACGCTTTATTGGGACAAAATATTTATAATAAACGCCTTGTGTAATTTATTATTGTCGTGACGACTTTTAACCGAAACACGATTTCTCTGATCAAACTGACAATTTGATGAAAATCGATCAAACCTCAGCTGTAATCGATATTATTCGCTCAACGTCAGTTCGAACGTCTATTATAATTCCCTAGCCGGTGTCTGATATTTTCTGACATATTCCGTTCGTATTTTAAAAGACATTTGTCGGCATTTGTTGAATACGACGTAGAATTTTTCGGATTGTTTTTTTGTTACCTACTATAACGTATAGATCGGTTGATAGTAAACTATTGAAATTCATATAATTGTATAAGCACAAAATAATATTTATTAGATGCGGAAATAATATAGTTTTCGCTCACTGCTTGATTATATTATTTGTAAATAAATGCGATTGTGTGTAGTATCAGTGAAGTAATAATAGCTCATAAGATGTAAAGAAGTGACGGTACCTACTAAATAAATACAAAACGTATATTATGGTGTTTGAATTCGGCCGGACCATTAAAATTTGAAACTAAATAAGTAATTATCGACGCCTATATTGTGCCATTAAATTCAAAAATAATAATATGATTCGATAAATTATATAAATCCACTTAAGTTCAGACGACTGATTGTTTATTAACACAGCATGAAGTGATTTACCTATGTAAAAAAAAAAAAAACAATTTGATAAAAAGTTATTGAAGCATAACAGCTATTCTTCTGTTACAATGAAAAGACCATCACGATTAACTATAATGTTTAGTACAGATAGGTACTCGCCAATCAAATAGAGACGAATATCGTAAAGTAGTTTTTGAAAAAAAAATATATAATTTTCAACGTTTTAGTTTCGATTTTTTTTTTTTTTGAGTGGCAAACATAATGAAGATAATTTTTAAATATTTAGATCAAAGAATTCGTGGCTGTCGACATGCAACTGATTAACTACGTGTGGTGTAATTATTTTGAAAGTCACTGTCAGTTATTGGTCTAAATGGACTAATAAATTATTAATCAAATAAATGCTTTACTGAGATCCTTACAACAACGACACGAATATTGTTATAGTGTTGGGCACCAGCTTTAAAATAACTAACGGCGCTCAGTGTCTGCACTAACTATTTAATAAAAAAATTCCAGTAAAGTAAATTTGGATACTGTTTTAAATTGTAATCTACATTCAGGTGTCTCAAAAGCTATGATAATTGTTTTTGAATAATACAAAAAAGAGCTATTATTCTAACGTGTGACGTGTAGAAAACCCAAAATATTTTTTCTAGTACTTTCCACCTCCAGTATGACATCGAAATAGTTCACTAATTTCAAAATATGTTTTGAAAAACCAAATGTACACTTTCAACGATGACTTTTCAAAGAATATTATTATCATTAAAACGTCATAAAATGCAGGTATAATGCCTACTTCCGAAGACTTTTACGTTGTGGTATTCAACGTGCCGGTATAACGATTGCGGTAACGAACCTCCTTCTACCCCAAAAACGTGTACCAAACGGTGAATATTATTCAAACTTTTCGCCGTGAAACTGTCGATCAAAATTTAAAAAAAATATATCTCCGACCACACGCCGCGGAGTCGTTTTTAGAAGAGTTACGGACGACTTGAAAACCGAAACGGCGGCATTCCTTCTGCGGAAAAAAAAAAGCGCTGTTGACGGAAAAACAAAAATCGGAACATTTATCGACGTCCCTCGCACGGAATCTGTAGAAGAATCGTGTACATGAAAATTTACGCGTTTTTTTTTTTGTTTCAACCCGACGTACCTCCTCTATTGGGTATATTTATAATTTCATCCGTTTCGTGAGCCGCCCACATATTTTTGTACACCGTTTACAGCTATTTTTCGTAACCAACGCCTATTATTTATTATTTTATTTTCCCCGTTGTTGTCGTTTTCTGCGGTCCAAGACACCACACAAAACACAACAGGTCCTGGCACCCGACGGTCAGCAATATACCTCACGATACACGTTCACCGTAGACAAACATACATTACGAATATAATATACGTAGGAACGAACTCTCTTTGTAATGTATTATAATCACACACACAAATACCGACCGTATATACTGCTCACCGTGCACTAACGGTAAACGCATTCCTGTGTTATGCCCACACCTTCTTATACATTATGTCGCGAGCTGCAGTGAACGCGAGTGGAACGCGTTCGTTATTATGAGCTTAGGAAAAATAAAACGGTTTATCGCGGTCCGGCTTTGTTTTTTTTTCCATTAGATTCGTTCGTTTTTCTCTAGTAGAAAGAACGTTCCGATTTTAACGTACGTCGTCGAAAGATTATCGATTCGAGATTGGTGCGTTTTTTTTTGTTGAAAGTTTCGATTATTTCGATAACGTCGAAATGTTCGCTACGACTTTAGAACGAGGGTGTTTAGAAGGATGTAACTAACGCGCGTGAGACTTCAATCGGTTTTCATCATTTCTAAAGGAGTTATGAAACTTTGAAATCATCTAATTTCACGCGGTTATTATTCCACGTTCAAGAAACTTTAACGCGCGTTCCAAACAAGATAGTTTTACACGCGTACGTAGATTAAAACATTTAGAAAATCGTTGTTTTCTCGTTGAAGTCGTTCCGGGCGGCCGTATCTCGCTTATTAAACTTCCAGAAATCAGTGTACACAGACTTTTCATTAGAGGTACCGACTTGAAAAATTCGGAGCGTTTTCACTACCCTGAAAGTTGTTTACAGAAGAAAAATGAAAACATTCGCAAAAACAATAGGTACGTTATTCGCGCTGCGGTCAGAATCTGAAAATGTCCTTCTGTACATCCCTATCTTTCTCGGGTTTCAAACGCATAGATCCGAGACGTAATAGTTTTATAACACGTAATATTGTGATACGACGTTACGAAGACGTCAAACTACTAAACCTGATTGACATGGCCCAACAGACATTCAATTTCTTTCGATTCGCAAAACCGGTGTGGGGCAAATATGTTGTACCTTTAATAATCGTACAGCATAATAGTAGTAAAAATTCAACACCGTCGTATTTTAAATCGGTCGTTAAACCGACGACGACTGCCACCGAACCAGTTGTTCTGCACTACAGTAAACGACGTATGCGTCATAAAAGCCGGCCAGTTCGCGTAAGAATTCATTATCGATGTCTGCGTAAAAAATCGAATTACGATAATGCGTTATGTGGTGTAATACGGCTGCACGGTGGTAGGTACTAAACGTCTGTTAAACAACGAATTTTATTATGATTTATAAAAAGATATCGCGCGAAATTTTCGTGGTTGAATTCTAAACTTGTTTTTTCGAGAAATTCTACGACCGAAATCACACCGCAGTCACTGATTTTAAAAATAGAAGCGCGTTCGGACAAAAACTTCATCACGACCGTTGAGATTTCAAACTTTTCGCCGTAAAGTTCTCCGAAAATTTTTTTTTCTGTTTTTCCGGTATAACTCAAAAAGTAGGCGAAATTTCGACCGCCACCAGTAAATAAAAAAAACTGACCGTAAAAATCGGATCGTTCCTACCGCGAAAAGTCGACAGAAATAGAAAAAACACACATCGTTCGTTAGCTCGAAATCTAAAAACACCAGTTCTGGAAAACAAAAAAACATTAAATCCGATCCGTGTGTTATCGACACGTTTTGGACGGACGCGACGTGACGTGTTCCTTGCAGTATAACGCAGTAAACGCACGTAATAACATAATACAAAAAAAAAAAAAGAAGGTCTTAAAACCCGTTAGATTATATAATAATAATTCGTTAGAACCCGATCCTGTCGGCTGCGTACGATGAAAAATGTCTGGTTGAGAGCAATACAATACAATATAATTCGGGCAGTCGAAGCGAGTATCACTATTCTTTTTCGAACAACACAAAAACAACCATTATTATTATTATCATCATTTTACGTGGGAAAACGCGGGTTGAATTATTCCTCGAAAAAATTTCGGGGCTTCTATACGGTAGGTTACTGTATAATTGTGTAGGTACGCCATTTGGGAAAGGTCAAGGACATAATATCGTCTCTAAGAGAATACGTACTACGTTGATCATCAGCACAAATACAAATTTATACAAATATTATTTTTTTTATCAGTTAACTTATAGATTCAGCTAGTTATTTTTCTCTGTTAAAATCGCCGACAGCTATACGAGAATATATTCGAATACATCGCGGTACTTATTTGTTGTTTTCGTACGAAACGCCGATAAACCGTATTTGTAGAAATCAAATTCACAGCGTTCCCGGTTCAAAAGTTCTGTAAAACTGTATTCTACACTAGGTACTAGGCCACTAGGAAAGGTCAAGGGCATCAATCTCCAAGAGTGTACGTCGTAGGAATCAGTGGCGTGCACAGGGGAATAGGATGTAGGGGTTATACTCCCCCTCACCCCATTGTCATTTTTTTAGATTCTGAACGTCAGCAAAAAATGTATTGTTTTTTTTTCCGGTGATCGCTTTTTCTAGTAGATTAAGTAAAATTTTGATTATCTTTGGAGTGCACTACGAAAACGTCGACAATTTCTCAATTGCTCCGTTCAACTTGAAATTTTTAAGAGAGTTATGGAACTTTGAAATTTTCAAATTTCATCTTTAAGTCTCGAAACTTCAATACAAGCGAAACAAGATAGTTTTACTCGTATGTGGTTAAAAAATTTAGAAAATTGGTTCACACAGTTTTGGTTTATAGCCGATTATTGTTTTGTCGTTAAAAACTCGTCATTCCGGGCGGCCGTGTATTTCTTATGGGGACAAATAATTACGGGGAACGTGTTTTTCGCACATCGATTTTTTTCGATCAAAACATCCAAAACAAAGATCGCCGCACCTTAAATGACTCTAAAACAGAAAAGATACAGATTTGATAAAAGTTTTTATTGTTAAAGTAATGTTTTTACCACGACGTATACTGGACAATTGAGCTCGCTCAGAATCGTATTTTCGAAGAAATTAAACAACGCGATTAAACCACAACTTCTAAACTAGTGACCCAACCAAAGCGTAGTCTCTACCCCGTCCACGCGACCTATACTGTTTTTTTTTTCTTCATTTTAGTCCTCGTTTTAAAAGGTTTTTCGCTGTACCGTTTCACACGGCGTTTCACAGTTGTTTTGGTTTTAGTTTTCAAAAAAAATGCGCATTACTCGGGATGTTTTTGTGATTCTCGTCTAGAATAAAACGGCGTATTTCCCACACGCGCATTATAAGTCGATTGTTTGTATGATTAGCGTGCGCGTCTAATTAACCGTTTTAGATCGTTAATTTGAACGAAATTAAGCATTTCGACGAATCCGTCCGATTTCGAACCCGTGTAATTTTGTACATTATTGTAAGTACGCGTAATTACATAAAACGTTATTACGACTCGCGTGAATATTGTTGTTTGCAGTTACTGCAGTTCAATTTAAAAACGTTTTCGTGTTGTACTGATCCGATTGACTTAATTTGTTTTTTCCATCATCTCTATGATAATATCTTTTTTGGAGAAAAACGTCGAGGAAGAACACGGTTGTTGGCACGATACATATTATACACATTCCGGTCGACGGTTTCTATTAGATATTATAACAATGATACGTACCGACGATGTTGCAAATCAGTTTTGTAATGGTCCGCAATTCTTTTTTGTCAGACAATAACTGATAGCATATGATCGTTTTTTGTCATAGTGTTAATATAACAGCAGAAAAACCGTCTCAGACGTGGTAACTTTTTTTGCAATCTTGGGCGATTAACTTTGTAATTCAATCACTTTAAACAATTTCGTTTGTTTTTTAGTCAATCACAACAGTTTAAAAATCGAAATTTCGCACATATTAAGTTTTTTCCCACTAGTTTCGTAGTTAAAATTCCACGACTCGTACAATCCATACGTGCGTCGTCGGCCAATTTTTAAAAATCTTTTTCTCAAATTATTAGGGTTGACCCGGTCGTTGAAAATTTTATGAATTTTTTTTAACAATCAAAAAAAAACCTCATCTCCTGCACGAGATACACCGCAGGCGTGGTATAATTCTCGACAAAACAAAAATTACCAAATGTTGTGGCTATCGTTCGTGAAAAAACATTAGGAAGAGATAAAGTATACGGAACGAGCTCTAACGTTCTATCGGATATTCCTCATTTAAAATTACAATTTTTTTTTCCTTTTTTTTTCCTTTAACCACCGGGCTAACGAAAACACAGACACGTGGTCGGTACGTGATGTTTTCAAACCACAATCGCGCATAATGTTTTAATGCATAAACGTACTTATTATTTTTATGAAAATACTTGTACCTACATTAATAGGAGATATTCGAGTCGAAAGATGGAACGTGGTTTTAGAAAGTAGCTCATAGGTACGTACATAAATTATTATTATACAATATCACAAGGCCCGAGTGTTAGTTTTATCCGGACGATTTACCTAGGTAAATTAGTGTATCATAATAATATAACTACCATACGCACTCTTAACGTTTCTTTCCGACATTTCGACATTTCCTGGTCTGCGTGCGGAACTCGAGTTTGTACGTATACAGGTTAAATACGCAAAACATCACAGCTACGACTGAGTACTTCCTCACAGGAACACAGTAGTACGAACATAACAATAAACAAATTAGTAAATTTAACCGGTCTACAATATTATAACAGAATAATCTAGTAAACTAATAATATTGTATACCGATTCAATGTTCCTACGTAGTTTGAAACTATTGATTTTATATTCCGAAAACGTGTATCGTTAGTATTACAACGATGATGATTTTTTTCCTAAACTTTTTTTGAAATCTCGCCTACTCTTTGAGCTTTACCTCCAAAACCCCCGAAAAAAAATCGGGCATTTCGGAGGATTCGTGATGAAGTTTTCGTTTGAAATGAATGTGCTCCAATTTTTAAACCCAGTGACGTTTCCGCAGATTGGTTTATCGGCTGCGGCGATATTTTGGTTCTTTTAAATTTTGTTTACTTCTTGAGTAAATACTCCGAAAACCAAAATCTTCATGTTTTTTAGTGGCGTTTACGTGTAGGAATGCTCCGATCTTTGAAAACCACAACATAGTTGAGATTTTTGCTTTAAAATATCGTATCCGTTTTCAAACAAATTTGTGAGCTTTATACATTCTGCGAGTAATAGTAATAAAAAAAACACACAAATTTATACAAAAAGCCCGCTGGAGTATCTGTCCGATCTAATTGAAACCGACACCATTATAATCGTTAGGCCAATACGTATTAAAATGTTCACATTGTAACTCAAATCAATATATACTCGTTACTCCGTCAAACTATACCCACGCGATCTAGACGGATTACGGCTTTTTAATTTTGTTTTTCGGCGAAAAGTTGTTTGAAAACTACGTTTAAAAACTCATTTCCATTTTGGCTGGTTGCTCTCAAACAACATTATACACTATATATTATACACACGGCGTGACCATCGTGTTACGTGCGTGCAGAGAACAGGTCACGGTTTTTTTACTTTCGTAAAACTATAATTCATTTACAAATTAATTTTAGGTACACACACGAAAATACTTCTTCACAACGATTGAACGTCAAATAATTGTCGCTCGCGCTCGGACTTTACGTACTTAACATATATGGAACCAATTATATAGTTACGATATAAAAAAAAAAAGTTTAATTTGGAAAATAAAATAATGATTAGTTGTGGAAAAAAACCCTTAACAGTCACTTGCGTACAACAAAAACTGTCTCTACGAATTGGAAAACAAACTCTGCAGCTGACCCGCAGCGGTTCGACTCGCGCGATAACATTGCTAAAATGAAAAATATACACTTTACTACGGTATATTTTGACGCGTTGAAATAATGGAAAATTTGTTTTTATTTCCAGATCGGTGGTATTACAATGAGAAGAATCAACCGTCGGTTGGTTTTGTTGTCGATCGTGTTCGCGTGTGACGTAGTGAGTGTTTTCGGGCGACCGCAAGAGCAGAAAACGGCTGCCACTCTGTCGAAAGGTTGGTGTGACCGGCGAGATATTTTGCCCCGGTTTTTAAAAGACATTTTATCGTTGCCCCGTTCAAGCGGATCTTAAAAACCTGCACCGGAGTACGATAAACCAAAAATCGACTCGTACTCGGATGATAAAAATAATAGCGAACAGAGTTTCGTCGACAAGACCAAACGAATCGTTACGGATAGTGAAAAGTGTCCTTAGAAAAATATATACAAACGGGTTATTTTTCTTGTTCGTCACGTAGATCAAAATGGAATCATTCCCGAGAAAATGCATTATTGAAAATAACGGTCCGTGGTACGGTTACGAAAAAAATCGTGTTTTTCACCTAGCGAAAACTTATTTCGATTTTTCATAACGCATTGATAATAGATAATTAAGTGTGTATAAAAGCTTCGAAACCAAATGGATGGATTTTTTACGACGTTAGTTCAATAGGTATGGCCGTTTTTGACTGCGATTCCGCCATTTTTGTCGTTTTCGTCAGCACAGAAAATAATCATCGTATAAAATGCTTCGAACGAAACACGCAGTTTAAAACCAAAATCCGTAATTTTTTATGTGGCATTCGACGTAACGGTAGGAGCACTATCCGAAAACGTCACCTCAAAAATTTTCACCGTAAAGCTCGCGATTTTTTTCGGTTATTAGGGTGAAACTCAAAGAGTAAGCCAAATTTCGAAAAAAAACCCTTCAATCAAAATACCACCGGAGTCCATAAAAGAAAAGTTACCGACTTTGATGATAATTGGAGCATTCCTTCTATACAAAAAAAAAAAAATCATTGTAAATAACCAATGCGTTCCTCGTTCCGTCGCTCAGAATCTAAAAGTTTCGATCGACACAATAATTTACCATGTGAAAGGTAGAGTCGATTATAATATAGACTGTATAACATTATGCCTATGGTGTTTCGGGCATAAATGTCCAAAACGCTGTAGGTAAATTTTACGATTTTTTATTTTTATCGGACAGTTCCGGCTAAATGTAATTTTACAAAAATATTAGAAATGTTTGAGAGGATCTACCAATGGATACGTCATAACACAAAACAGCGTACCGATAAAATGTACACAGAAAAAAATTGCTATTATATCCAGCTCTCCAGAAAAATTTGAAAAAACTGAATACTTTCAATACTGTATTTTCGGCATTTCTCTAAGGCGCGAAATCCCTTCGTAACTTTCCGACTCGACTAATTTCCCCTCACGATTGCATCCACCAAAAACGATACACTCCGATCGACCAAATTAAAGTACTTATCCACTGAAAACGTCATCAAATATTTGACTTCTTGGAGATAATTGTAAATGAATACGGCAATAATGGTCGACACCGATCAAGATGCACGGTAAAAAGAACAATCGTATCACCTCTTGTACGTTTTCAATATTTTGATCATAAATTTTCCAAGAAACGTTTCAAAAACATATGTTTAAACGTTTATTCGCTTTTCAGTACCTATACATATATATATATATATTATGCAACCTACTGTCTTTTTTAATAACTACGACAATTTTTCAAATAGCGACGAAGCGGTTTTACGTTCAAAATGCATATTTTTATACCGTATTCGTTCGAGTCGTAAAGAATATTTCAAAAATATATTTGAACGCGACGTGTAAAACAAGTTACGCCTGAAAACCGGTGCTTCGCCACTATTATTGTTCTGTAGTATGTTTTGCCTATACGTTTCGCCGTTTCTTGCGCGATATGAGTGAAAAACAATAATTACGTATTTCAAATCTCATTACGACAATAATACTATAAATGTCACAAGTTCTTTGCGTGCACATTAAATTTTCTGATCGCGAATAACGGCCGTTTACGTTTCGTCGAAGCAACAAATAAATAATATTTACTAAAATTTGTCAAGACAACATATTATTTTACTATGCGGGTTTGACGTTTACGAGCGCCCGAGAGCGACGCGAAGGCTGACGTGCACACTAGTCACACTGGTATAGTGTTTGCCTACACATTTAGCCGTATTTTTACTACGTTAGCTACGAAACGGGGTTTTTCGATGAAATAGTAATATGAAATTTTAAACGTTTTCCAAAACGATGGAAAATGTTTTTTTTTATGACAAACACGCACTGTCCTTTGTGAAAACAATAAAGAACTGTTGTATTTCAAAATATCAACGTTATACTGTAGTACAAATGAAATGTTATTACCTATGCTCGGAAGGAACGAGTTCCACTGATTTCGTTCACTATTAAAGAACGAGCCAGAAGCTTGACGCTAAATTTTACTTTTACTAATCAGTTATAAGTAAATAATTATAATTACCTAATGTAACTAAACTTGAATCGTTATTCGTTTTCACCTCTTTAAAAAAACAATAAATGCAAAAGTAACTTCGGTAAATATGAAAACGGTATTATGTGGAATGGTAACTGACAAAACAGTTACGGTTTTTGTTTAAACGCATAAATGTTTTGCATTTACTACAATTTACACAAGTAAAGCCTTTGCAATTTGGAAGGCCCCTCTGTCTAGTTTTACCCCAAACTGGCTAAAATGCCCTATGCCATCAAATCTTCGAGGTTCACTATTAGTAGTTTTATGCACAACTCGAGGTTTTTTTCTACGAGACATAAAAGTTAGTTTTACTTTTTTACTTGATCTATCTCTAGTTGGAGTAATATCTTCAGAGTTTTTACCACGTAGTATACGTAATAACACCCCTAAAGTATCACGGAATTCAGCCAAAGTAATTATTTTGTATCTTTCGTTTTTTTTGTAAAAGAACTTTTTTTTTGTAAAAACCATGAGTTTACCACACGTGTATCTAGCAATCGAATATACCACTTTGTGGTCCTCGTGCGTATTTTATACCTGCCAATATTGGCATCAAGCAAGTCCACACGTTTGCTATAAACAGTTACTGCATTCGGACAAGGAACTTTTACTGATGTTTTTCGTGCTTTAGAAAATCTTGTCACTTCAGCCAATGTTTGCTCATCATTGTGTATAGGGGCGGCCTCCTATATGTATATAGATATTATACATATGATTATACATATTATACATTATAATCCAGAAGTAATTGGATAGATATGGTGCTTTATTTGCTTTACTCCGTGAGACCGCTCCTATTCACTCATCAACGCCCAGACCAAACCACTGGGTCTAAAGACTTGAAATTTTGTGCAGGGGTTCAGTAGGGGCGCACTAAGAAAAGATTTTTCAAAATTCAACCCCTAAAGGAGTTAAAAGGGTTCAAGTATCGATCAACGCGCAGCCCGAACCACTAGAGACTTGAAATTTGGCACACAGGTTCCTTATGTAGAAAGTACGATGATCAGACGAAACACGGACATATAACACATAACATTCCTTTCGGTCGTTTAAAATTTCGATTCGTGATTACGGTTTTTTCGTTTTTTAAAATTTTTGATATTGACCATCGAAATTGTTAACTCCGCCGACAGACTCGCGTTGAACTCCTCCGTTGCGGGGGTGTTTTGATCCGCGTAAAACGACGGCAGAGTTCATAAAACAATCAACGTTTTTGTTTTTTTCTGACGTGTTTGTTGTTGTCTTTTTACAGATGCCAGACCCGCTAACAGGTACACGGTTTACGCCGCGGCCGCGCCGGTCAGGTGTTCCGCGGACAGCCACTCGGCCGCGCCGCCAAAGAGCGTCGGACGCGTCGCGTCGGACGCGACGAACGGAACAGCGGACGCCCGCCACGCCGAACCCGATCCGTCCCTGAGACCTTTTTTCCAGTTCCTTTTGAACTCGACGAAGAGAAAAAAACGTCCCGCGCCGACAGTGTCCCCCGACAGCAGCCGGCTAGTGGAAGACTTTATCAACTATTCGATAAACGAGCTGCGCGACCCGTTAGGCGACTCGGCGGCGGCAGTTAGGTCGGGCGCCACCGCTGCCGCGGCCACTGCGCACGGACACCGCCGCGACGACGAGCGCTACGAGACCCAATACCTGCCGGTGCCCCTTTTCACGAAAGTCCCGCCGAGACCGACCGAACCCGCGGCCGCGTTCCCACCGCACGATTCGTCGTCCCCCGATCACCACGCCACTTCCGCCGCCACTGATCCGCCGCGCACGAGTTGGCTGGAGACGCCGTTGATCTTTCCCGACGGTAACCGGAAACCGCCGTCCGCGGCTCGCCCGCCCCTAGTACCGTCGTCCGCGGCTCGCCCGCCCCTCGTACCGCCGTCCGACTATCCGCCCGAGTACGAATCGCCGACGTTCGTCACCCCCGTCCAACTCCTACCTCCCGCGTTCGTCACCCCCGTCCAACTCCTACCTCCCGCGTTCGTCACCCCCGTTCGGTACCAAGGCCCGACGTTCGTCACCCTGGTATCGGTCACCCAAGCTCCGCCGCCGCCGCCGCCGCCGCCGACCATAGTCATACTGGAGGACATCGATACGGTGGACGACGAGGAGTCGCCTCCTCCTCCTCCTCAGAGCGACGCCGCGGCGGGGGCGGGCGCCGGAGCGGGCGCTGGAGCGGGCGGATCGGCAGCGGCCGGGATCGCAGCGGCCGCCGCCGCGGCCGGCGCAGGGGCCGGGATCGCGGGGATCGCCGGGGGATCCGCGGCCGCGGCGGCTGCGGCCGGTGCCGTCGGGGGGACGCCCGCGGACGTGGCGCAGTGTAGGTCGAGCGCCCCGAAGGTGTGTTCCGAACTGATAACCGCATCGACGCCGTCCGCCGGCTCGTCGTCCGCGCTTCTGGACGGTCTGATCGCTCTGTTCACTTCGCTCAATCTGTTCGCGCCGCTAGCCATGACGTTCTGGTCGATGCTGTTCCCGCCCATGTCCATAATGCTGGCCAGCGGCCTGGGCGTGGTGTCCCTGCTGTTCCCGTGGGTGTTGCCCAGGATCTGGTTCGGCCGTCAGCTCGCGTCGAACGTGAACGTCGTGAAACCGCGCGGTGACAAACGTCTCGAGAACACCGGCAACCGGCCATATTATTATTATTATTGACAATTCTCGTACGGTTCATAAGGTATACGATAGATCCGTGTTTCTCTTACGAGTCTCTCAGTCGTCGTTTCCTTTCCCCTTTTACGGAGTTCGGCGATCGCGGGCGCTGCACGTCTCGATTACCAATAACTGCGTATATTTACGCGTACATAAATATGATTTTCGTGTACTATACTGGTTGTCGATTTGTTATTAAAAACTAGTTTTAATTTTCAGGCTGTGACGTCGTTTTCGCGACAAAACTGTACAAAATATTTCGATAAAACCTATACGTCCTAAGACGCGATACGATTTTTAACGTATATATATATATGTGTACCACACACACCAATAAAATGTACTATTTATACTTTTCATTTGAATTTTTCATTTACGTCCTGAACACTTTTACCGTAAATACGTGAACACGAAAAGACGTCGGACTAACATTGCTCGTTTTTGTTTATTTACGTGTAGGAACGACGACGCGGCGGCAGCAAGTCCGATCGTCGTGTTCGCGCAGACCACCGTCAACGCCGCAGGTGACGGCCGCGCCCACGCTACGAAATCGCCGCCGACCGTGGGCGATTCCGTCAAGTCGGTCAGCGATCAACTGCTTCAAACGTCCACCACCACCGCCACCGCCAGCAGTCTGATCGTTTCGTCCGACATCGGAACGGTCGAAAAGAACGTTACGCCGCTGAGAGGAGAAGCTGTGCCGGTGCTCACCGACGAAGACGTCCATTCCGTCGGCACGTACGGTTACAAGATCTCGCCGGACGGCTCGACGAGACCGGCCGGAGACCTGTCCACGTGGATCCTGTTGGGCGGAGAATCGTCTCCGGCTCCGCCGAACTTGGCCACGATAAAGAAAGTACCGAAGCCAGTGGACGCGACCGCGTCGTCGTTCGTCCAGCCGTACGAACCGACCGGCACTACCAGAAAGAGGAGACCCACCACCACCACCACCGAAAGAGTTTCGAGTACCACTTCGACAACCGAGTCGCCGGTAAAGTTGCAAGATTCCAAGTTTAAAAATAAGACGCCGGTTATCGTCGGCAAGATACCCGCTGTACCCGCGGTTAAAGACAAAGTCGAAGAGACCGTAACCACCATCCCCGCGCTTCCCGAACTGCCGCCGTTCGATAACAACACGAGGTTCGGAACGCCCGTGGTCACGTTCCCTCACGTGCCGCCCAGGCAAAGGCCGTCGGCGAACAGCACCAAGAAAATCGAAAAACCGTTAACGACTAAGGTCACTTCTACAGCCGTCGTCATTTCCAAACCGTCAAACAACACCACGGTGCCGTCGACGACCGTCGCAACTGCGACACCTGCCGTTTCTACCCCGTCTCCCGCCGCGTCCACTACGTTGACCGTTCAAAATTCTACCGCGGAAATCGCACAAAACGTCGACAACGGTTCTACCGTGAAAAACGCGCAGTTGAAAAAGAAAAAAAAGAAGAAGAACAAGAACAAGCGTAGACCGGTGAAAACTTCGAACGGGGACGTCCAGAGTAAAATCGACGACCACAGCACCAAAGTCGCTACGATGGGCCAGCCGTTGACGACGCAGATCTACGACTATTTGGCTCGGGAAGTCATGCCGAACGTGGGAGTCGGGTTAGTAGGACTAATGTTGACGGCCGGTTTGGCGGGACTGTTGTTGTATTCGCCGCTAGGGGGCGCTGCTATACCCATGGTGCCGTTGAGACGGACCGACTCGCACGTTCACGGCCACGGCAACGTGCACGCGCCAGGATACGAACCGCCCGACGCCGATAACTCGCGGCCAGAAGAACAAGTGTTTGGCCAAGTTTTGTCTGGAATGTCTTATGGCCACAACCCTTACGGCAGAGAAGAGCGTCCGGACGCGGTTCCCAAGTACAAGCCGTCGTCGTCGTCATACCAACCGACCGAGTATTCGTCGGCGGCCGCGGCGCACGACGTGACCAAGTACAATGCGCCCGACGCGACCAAGTTTTCCGCTAACGACGTGTCCAAATACTCGACGGCCGACGCGACAAAGTATTCGACTCACGACGGAACCAAATACGCGGTGGTCGAAAGCGTTAAATATTCCGCTCCCGATACGAACCAATATTCCGAGCCAGACACATCGAAGTATTCGACGATAGACGTGAGCGTGCCTCAAGAGAAAGTGTCTTATCCGTCCTCTTTGGATACGTCCCAGGAACAAAAGTTCGAACAAGCCCAAGACGACCAGACCTATCAAAACCGTCATTACGACCAACTCAAGTTTGACTCGTCCAACGCGTACGAACAACAACAACCCAAGTATCAGAGTCCGTCTCAGACGAAAGCGACTTATCAGGAAGATCGGGACGCGCCTTTCGACGCGCCAAAATATCCCGGTTACGTTCAAGACGTGCCGAAAGAAGACACCGCGGTAGTGGTCAATTACGATTTTGATAATCACCGAACGGACGAAAAGGACGGCTCTACGACGTCCTCGGTGGATCCCACGTACTCTGCACTACAGGGTGCACCGCCTAACTTCTACGGCCCGAACGTCGACGACTCGGAACAAATATCGGTGAACGTACGTCAAACCGTGAAGATGGAACACGGACCGCGAAATTTGAGAATAAGGCGTCAAGTTTATGAACAAAACGAGGTGGACGCCCAACTGCCGGAGGAAACCGCGACGCCACGACCCGCCGAAGAGACCGAAGTCACCGAGGAAACCGGACATCGAAACGTTAGCGATTCTTCTACGGACGCTGCACCGACCACCACCACTGCCTCGGCCAAGACTGCTGCTTCGTCGGAATCGCCGTCCGTTACCGTCCACGACGATCAATTTTCGTTCGTCGGCATGTTAAGAAGGATGGCCGAAGTCAAACTTAGAATGGGTATTGAAATTCTGAGAAACACCGCGGCCAGTTTTACTCAGTACGTGAACGCCATACAAAGGAGGATGGCGAACATGGTTAGGAGTCTGCAAAAATCCAATGACAGACGACATCCGGAGAGTAAACGGGAAGAGAAAGTCGAGACGAACTCTAGTGCGGCCGACGTGGGGGGGAAAAGGCAACGGAGATCGATAAGACACAGGATGTACTCGAACTAACGCTGTATAAGTAATTTATATGAGTTTGGTGAATTTATGGGCATGTACAATGAAACGGGGAATTTCTCTGATAATTATTTCAAAACTGACCCTAAAAATATTCCGTAAAACCGTACGCGTTGTACGAATGTTTTTTTTAGGCTCGAGTTTTTTGGATCTACAGACGTAATGTATTGTAAATGAAATCGGAGTTTGTAATATTGTTTTTAGACAAAAAAAAATCAATACGTGTTTAGATTATATTATCATATAAGCATTTTGTATTACACATTTTGTAAACTTATAATAATACGAATTCGGACCATTGTTTCAGCAATACGTGGACTTGTGTAAATATTAATTTAAAATTTTATCATTTTTTTTTTTATACGTAGTACAATATACAGTGTATTTTATTTATATCGTAATATTGCGAATACAACGTGCGTTTATTATTCTATTTCACTTTTTCCCAAAAAAAACATTAATAATATACTTACCACTAACGTAAAACATATTGTATTATTATATAGCGCTGCGCGTCCGACGACCGCGATCAGCTTACAAGCGCGTATACTCAATAAATTAATTAAAACACGCGGACTGGGTTAAAACAATCATAGCAACACAAAATAAATAAATAACATCATTACAAGTAGGTAGTTAGGCGTTGTGTAGTTACGTATAACGGTGCTCTGCAAAAGGTTCTTGGTGGGCGATATCATTGGCAACGACATCGGGGATGAACGTTTGAGCGAAACTACGAGTAAAAGCGACGTGACGTGACGTTGGAGTAGAGAAACTGTGTGTACGGGGGGTCTCGTTGAATACACCGAGGGGGTCGTTTTATCTAGGGTACATCAGGATATGAGGCAGGACCACTCCCGCCGCCGGTCTGGCCGCCAAGTCCCTGCGTTCCCGGCCCCGCACCATCATCGGCAGGAACATGGCCATGGTGGCCGCTGGTAACATCGCGGACGCGCCCACCGCGGCCAAAACAGCGCGGTGGCGGCGGTCGTCGGCGTCGGCCTTTGGCGACCGGCCATCGGAAAACGCCCGCGAGTCGTTCTCGTCGTCCCTCAGCGCTCTGGCCGCCGCGAACTCCCGCTGCTCTTCGTCCACCGACTTCCTGGACACGTCCACCTGAATCATGCCGTTGTGCGACGTGGTCACGTTCGGCGAATCCTTCTCCGGCGGCAACACCATTAGCCGGACGGTCCTCTTGGACGCCTTCGCCGGACGGCTCGCGACCGGATCGGCGGCGGCCGCCGCCGCCGACCGGTCGTCGTCGGATCTGCTGCTCAGAGTTTCCACCGGACCGCGGTTCACGGCGTCCACGGATATCGACCGGTCCCTTAGGCTCCGGTTGGGTCGGTGCGGAATCGAGTAACCCTTGGTGCTGGACAGCAGCACCCACTGGCCGTCCCCTTCCGCCTCCGTGGGCCTAGGCCCGTAAGACGGTTGCCCGTAGTCACCGTTCCACGGCGGCTTGTGGTACGCGTCCGCGGGGAACTGTCCGGGTTTGCCGTCCGTGATTATGTCCTGTTCCGCGTTGTTCCATCCGTAGAAGCTCTGCGTCTGCTGCGGCTTCTGCGGGTAATGCGAGACCGCAGCGGGTTTCGGCGAATAGTCGTACGTGGGCCGTATCCACGGTCGCTCGGTGGTCCATTCCGGCTGATGCGGCGACTGGGGCTGCTGCAGCGGTTGATGATGGTATCCCTGGCTGGGTCGCTGGACCGTGGGCCGGTTGTTGTTGCTGCCGGGCCACGGCGAGTAGCCGGGCTGCGCGTGTTCCTGCGGCGGGGGCGGCCACGTCGGCCGGTTGTTCGGCTCCCATTTCTGTATGTGCGACGACGACCACGCCATCGGTTCCAGGGTGACCCAACCTCGGCGATCGTCGTACGGGTTCTTAGGGCTCTGCTGCTGATGCTGCTGATGCTGCTGATGGTCCACCAGGTTCCACGAAGCCTTGGACTTGTCCTGCAGGTTGTTACCGCCGCCGCCGCCACCGCCGCCGCCATCGTCGTACGACAGTATCTTGTCCGACGACTCGGCCTCGCCGTCCGCCTCGCCGTACCGCTTCAGTATCCGGTTCAGTTCGTCCTGCGTGTACGGCTTGAACGTGGCGTCCGAACCGCCCAGCTCGATGCCGGCGCACTCGTTGTTGTCCGCGCACTCGATCGAGTACTTCATCTTGGCCGGGTCCGAGGCGCCGATCAGCGACGCGCCGGTGATCGTGTCCCGTCTCCATTTTATCGTGCCCGCGTTCGCGTCGTCCCTGACCGTGAACGGCTTCGACGTGATTATGTAGTTGGTCTGCACCGCGTTGGCCGGCGACGATTGGCCGCGATAGGACCGCGGCTCCGCCGTGCCGGCCGACGACACCGTGGCTGCCGCGTGCAGTAGCGCGACCGCGACCCACGCGCCCGACATCGCTCGAAACATCGCTCGCTTCGATTTATACCAGGACGACGCGATGACAGATCGTTGACATCCTTTGAAGAAACCAGTCCTTTGGAGCCCTGTAAAACAGCCAAGACATTCGCGTTACAATGGTTGCGCAACGTGTATGTTTTGGCTTTCGCCGCAAAGTTGTTTTGACCCCTAGTCGCGCCACTAAAACTCGCGAATAATTCACTTAAAGACACTGCTGTTTAGTGTACAAACGAAATTCACGCTTGTATATCGTAACACAAAATATAATAACGGTTCGTATCATCTATGTATATTATACGTACGTACGTTGTTATTCACGTATGTTCACAAGAAGTTATGCGGACAGTCTATACAGTTTATTCCAATCTCTGTCCGGAGCGATATTAAAGTACGGTAAAAAATTAAGTCCCGAAATATTCCCCAAAAAAAAAATGTCGCCCACGGATATGTTTAAAGCGACCGTGGGGTCTTGTACGTACGTTACTCCCGAAAGATATGCGAAATTACCGAAAACAAATTTAAAAGTAAAAACGTTCAACACCTACCGATATGGCCTTTTGTGTTTTACTGGAGATACGGCTCATCAAAGCACCGAACACGTATGACGGACAAAAATGAAAAATTTCCTTTTAAACGGCCGTTGTCGGAAAATGTTTACAAAAATGGGGATACGTATGGTCGTCGTGTTCAAAACCTTATATCCCGTGCCACACAACAACCGCGGGAATAAAAATATAGATATGGCTATAAAAAATGTAAACTGTTTTGAATTCAACTCGAATAATCGATCGTTTCAACGAGTAGAAAGAAAAAATTATTGCAAACTACGCGCAAAAATATAAATCGCAACTAACAAAAACATAATAATATACTTTACGTACTGCCGACGTATTTTCAAAAAAAAAAATCGCCACTATTTTATCTAACGCCTCGCTGGCAGGGTGCGCGCGTTACGCTGTCGGTTCGTTGTATTAGCCGGCGGGTAATTTTCAAACGGTAAAAAGAAAATCTCGCGCGAAACGGTGTCGAGAATACGAAATTTGCCCGTCTTGGGACGATCATGTTTTTTTTCGTTTTAAAAAATTGTTTTCACTCGGAAGAAAACTCGCGGGAACCAGGTTTATTCTCCTCGTCGGGAGACGATGTTGTAGGAAACTGTTAAACATTACCTCGTCGTGCGCGTCCTCCACCAAAGTGCCGCGATGTTTTTCGCGCGCGATCGGAGCAAAAACGACCGGGGGAAAAAAAAAAAAACAGCAAATGTAAAAAACGCGATACGACGCGAAAAATAAATTTAAAACGATTTTTTTTTAAATTTAATTTAATATTTTTGTTCGACGGCCGCACAAAACGCGGCAGACGGACCACGTGACGGCGGTGTGCGAGACTGCTGCTGCGGCGGCGGTTCTCCGTGCTCTGCGGCGGTGTGCGGACCGCGAAAGAAAGGATATATTAATAATTGTTGTCGTCGTCGCTGTCGGTGAAGCGCGGAAACGGTGAAAGTACTTTCTATTTCTGATCCGAGGCAGAGAGAAAAACGCGAGGGAAAAAAAAAATACATAAACGAAAAACAACTCGCTCTCCGACTCTGGAAATTTCCAGGTTACGCCAATTAGAGAGGGGTCCGTCGTTTGTTGTTCGGCACTATAATATAGTAAGTATATTACAATATTTATTAAACGTAGATAGGTAGGTAGTTTGTTTCCGACAATAGCTATGTATATGGTGGACACACGCGGTGGCCCCGGTGAAAAGGGAACGACGTCAGCCGCCGTCACGACGGAGTGGCGTTTCCGCGACGTCTTCCGACGCGGGTATTATTGTTAGTTGTGCGCGTTGTTTTTGCCGTCGTTGACGACGGAACGTTATTGTGTTATTGTTTTACAAGCGAATTTCAAAATTAAAATACAAATCGACAAACGTTTTTTTAGATCGTCCGCAAAGGATGGTTTTTCATGATGTCGTAGCGGAAGGGATGCTCCGGCCGTTTTAACGTACGGTTGTTACCTCAAAGCACGGGTAAAAACTGTTGATCCGAGACGGTACAACATTATCTGAAGCGTTTTGACGAAGTTTCCGTTAGTTTTGGAAACGAAAAAGCGTCAACAATTTTCAAAAAGCCCCGTTCGACTTGAAAGGGTTTGACGAGTCTACCGCTGAAATTTCAATCGTTTCCGATCGTTTTAAAGGGAGTAACGGAACTTTGAAATTTTCAAATTTTTTTTAATTTCACGCGGTTATTATTCCATAAAACCACACGAAACTCTGATACAATCCAAACGCGATAGTCGCACATGTGTGGTTAAAAAATTTAGAAAATTTGTTCACACAATTTGTAGCCGATTTCACCGCGGCGTTGTATTGCCGTAAAACTCGTCATTCCGGGCGGTCGTGTATTTCTTATGGGGGGGAACCAAAAATTACGGGAAACGTGTTTTTTTCAACATCGATTTAGATTTTTTTTTTGATCGTAACATCCAAAATAAAGATCTAGCTGAAACTTTTACGTAAAATAGGAAAGATTTGATAAGAGTTTTTACTGTTGAATCTGCTTTTACCAGGACGTATACTAGACAACTGAGCTCGCTCAGAATCGTAGTTTCGAAGGCGACGGTTACTCTCAGATATTAAATGATGCGTTTGATCCACAACTTCTAGTGACCCACCCAAAGCGTAGTCGCTAGTGGCGTACATTTTTTTTTTTTAGTCATATTTTTGAAAAAAGTACCACGGTGTAGCAGAGACTATACCTACGCTTTGGGTGGTTTCAGAGTTGTGGTTCATCATTGCATTCGTAAAAAACGATACTGTTGGCGAGCCACCTAGTCCTGAATCCTATTATACTACGTAAAAAATACCGCATTATAACTAGCAAAAACTTTTTTCGATTATTCATAACGTATTAGATTAATTTAGTAGGCGCGTAAAAGTTTGAGAAAACGACAAGGAATAATAATTTTTTATAACCTATAGCCGTCCTGACGCCGGGAGTTTTCGGCTCAAAACGCTTCAAATAAAATAATATTTAATACCGAAATCCCAACTTTTATGTGTTATTAAACGTGACGAGTAGAGCGCTCCTTCGGTCCGAAAACGTCATTACGAAGTTGAAAACTTCAAATTTTTCGCCGTAAATTTTCGATTTTATTTTTTTGGTTTTTGGGGTAAAACAGGCTAAAAGTAAGCAAAATTTAAAAAAAAATAGCTTCAACCAAAGTACCACCGGAGTGTACAAACCGTTTAGAAAAGTTACTGACTTTGAAAATCGGAGCTTTATCTTTCTATACGAAAAGTTGTTGACAGAAAAAAAAAACATTGTAAAAACAATACGCTCGTCGCTCAGAATTTAAAAATATAATATGATTAGACTACCATGGTCTTAAACGTTAAATTAATTTTACTGTCGCGTTATATTCGTCGTATTCAGCTGACTAACTGTTAAGGTACCTTTCAAAAATACAATTGATAATATTGAAAAAAATTTTCAGGTGACACTTCAAAAAGTCGACCATTAACCAACACGTGTAAACTGATTATCTTTTACACATAACAGATAAACAATTTACACTTAGGTATTCAATACTCATATATGAAAATAGCGAAAACAAAAGAAAACCAAAGTTATCTTTGAAGAATAGTTTGGGGAACAGTTGTCCCTCTTAACACGCTATTGGTCTGCGGCCGGAACTCAGAATCGAAATAATAAAATCGCGCCAAGTCGTATCGTTTATCGCTGCAGCCAAAGCCCTTCAAAAAACGGTAAATCATTTAAAATTACCGTATTCGTTTTTAGATTCTGACCACGGCGAAAATTCTATTTTTACAATTGTGTTTTTTTTTTTTCTGTGAACAACTTTAAGGGTGTAAGAAATGCTCCGATTTCTAAGGTGAATACCTCTAATGAAAGGTCTATGAACTCTGATATAGTACTTCGAGGGGTCTCAAATTCGAAAAAGTTACAGTCTTGAAACTGAAGAGAAAACGTGTTTTTGACATATCGATTAAGACTTTTAGCCGTAAAAAGATGATCGGAAAAAGCTGAAACTTTTATACAATATTAAAATAAGTATGATACAGGGTTGATGAAATTTTTTCAAGTAATTTTGAAAATTTTCGAGCTAAGTATAGAGCTTTGAAATTCTCGAAAAATTTACCCAGACGTTTGCTATAACCACCGAGCTCGCTCAGAATCGTATTTTTCGAAGGCAACGATTTATAATTGCTTTCAGATGTTAAACAACGCGTTTGAACCACAACTTCCAAACCAGTGGCCCACCTAAAACTCCGTCAAACTACCCACGCGACCCACAGTGATCCCGGCTTTTTTTTTTCTCGTTTGTATTAAGTACATCCGCTTTTGACTCGGCCGTTCGTTTATTCCGGGCTTGATAACGTGCAGCAGACTGAACTTGTACCCCGCACGTGCAGGCTGGACGGGTTTTTAAAAATTCAAAACTCCGCGGAAATATTTAAAATTTTCTACGACAATACCAATGTATCCGATGTACGTACACTATGTTATCTGTGTCTATGTCTTACAATTATATCAAGTGAAGTTAAAATAAGTTCATTTTTTTCATTTATTAAGGTAAAAGTTAACCAACAAAAGAAAAAGTTATAATAGTTCATATTTGTAATTCTCGTCGTATTGTATCTATATATTCCTATGATATTTTCTTTTTACTAATAATTTTTTTTTACGAGTTGTAAATTTTTATTTTTTAACTGTAACAGATAACCAAAAAACGTAAAATTAAAAAAAAAATTAACTTAATAAGTGAAAAGTTAGCCAAAAAAACTAGTTTACGAGTTGATTAACAGTTAATTTTGACTATTAACGAGTCAAGCCTTGAATTATATTAACATAAATGATTCCTAGCAAAATTGTATATCGTCTAAAAACAAGGGCACAATTTGAAAAACTGAAATTTAAATTTTTTGAGGGGGTTGAATTGAATTCGAATAGTTTGGGTTTGGAGTAGTACACCACAAAAAGAAAAAAACGATGAAATCCAACTCTAATCTCTATAATTATTTAAAAAAAATAAAAATCTTGTAACTTCAAGAAAAGCATCTACCTATATATTAAAGTGAACAACGTAAAATTAAATGATACAAATCAACAAAATGCGTAGACACTTTCTAAAGTAACCGCAATGTATAAAATATTACGCTGTTTTTCGCTCAATAATTTTTGTACGGATACACAAAATACGTAATAATTTGAATGTACATTTTGTAGACATTTAGGTAATCTGCGAAAATTGAGAATACCAGTGCAGTTTATAATACTGCAGATTCCCATCGGTCAAATTGTTATAGGTTTTGATATAATAAAGTAAATTTTTATTAGAAAAGATACCTATATTATGTTAAAACAATTCCGATTACGTACTTATTCCTCTTATTTAATTAAATGGTTGTTATCTCATGATACCGTTATCATAAATTTTAGATTCTAAATAGTATATCGATGATGCTTTTTTTCTGTACATACTTCTTATGGTGGGTATACTTTATAAGACGCTTTTTTTATTTCGAAATTTTTATTATTTTTTAAATCCAAAAACAAAAATATCAAAATTTTCGAAAATGCTCAGAATCAAGTGTTGGCGTTATCACACCCGCGTTAACAAGAAGGGTTAAACGGAAACGTGCCGTGCACAAACTCTGATAATTTAGTAACGATATACCGAGCACTTGATTTTTTTCTGTTTTCGCAGTTTCATAAAACCTTTATTTTTCTATTCGGAATTTTGTAACTCTAATACGATTCAAACAACATATTTTTTTTTTTTGTAAGCGGTACATAGGAATTTATTTGCCATTCGAATTATATCAATAATATTTGAAGTTTTCGAGTATTTGATATACTGTTAAGTATTGTTCTAGTATAATCGAATGACGGAATGAGTTTCTGTCTTTGAGAGGAATTCGCGTGCCGATGGAAGTAATACGAGAAAACAACACAACCGGATCTCTAATCTGTATGTTTGTTTCTTATGTTGGAAGAAAAAAAACCTAGTCGATCAAAAACATCCGTCGTTATTTTTTCATTATAATTTAACACGCGTATTCGAAAAATTCACGATTCTGATAGCGAGCTATCACAAATCCGATAAGTCCTGGGTGAAAATAAAAAAAGATTACTCTTATCGATTATTTTCGGCACACAACGCGAACGCAAAAAGTTCAAATATTATCGGTTTCTCAACATTTCAATATTTCATCGCGTAAACTACATTCTTCGCCTTTGCCCGTCTGTTCGAGGTCGACCACCTATTTCTCCACTTGTATCACGATCACTCACAACCCCTATTAACAACAACAACCGTCATATCTTTTTCAATCCGTCCATTCTTCAGCTACCTCGTTTTCGTCCGACGTCCGTTTTCGTAACTGCTTCGGTTCCTTCTCTCCCCTCACACACGTCGTCCATCTCGGCCCGTTTTCCCCGATCTTATCCAGTCGACCGCCCGGCACTCCGAACCATACACAACGTGGTCGTACTCCCGTAAAACTCTCAGACCTATTGTTATATAGTCTTTTTATTCTCTCGTCGCACAAAACGCACCCCGTTTCGTCAACGTTTCCCTCGCAAAGCCTCCGTGTCCCCCTTTTACTGTACGCAAAAGGCACCACTATGTTTTACAAAACAATTTAGAAAATTCCGTTAAAAAACGTGCGGGGTTAAACTAAAAAACTAGTGCAGGTTTTCTGCGTGGTGCAGAAAGTCAAAAGATGACACCAGACGAGAGTGTGTTCGACGTTACCTTCTTATTTCCTCTCTGAAGCTTTCGGCGGAACTGACAGCGGCGGCGGCGGTGGTCCGCGAAAATGTCCCCGCGGCCTGCGAGACGAAAATGCGCGCGCGCCGTCCGACTGGTTAAACAAACAACGCGAAACGAGCGTGT
>CM029358.1:23918542-23987369 GCA_017140985.1 Hormaphis cornu
GGGGGCCACCGGACCAGAACCGCGCGCGCAGGAAAGTTCCTGCCGTCGCAGCAATACGCGCGTTCTTGTGTTTTTTTTATCCACCTCCGCGACGACGTTCGTGTGCGCTACTACCCGCGTGTATTTTCTTTTCTTTCTTACGCACATTTTCTTATTTCGATTTTCACTCGTTCTTCGGTTCACACCTATAAGTGTGTATTGTTATTATTACGTACACGCTCTCTCGCTGCTATTTTTTTTCACGATATCCGCTCGCTTTCTTTTCGCCGCACGATCCACGCACAGCCTCGGCGGATCGCCCTGCGCCTCCCGCGTCGCGCGCGACAAGTGTTCCGTGACAGCTGCCGCGGCACTCGCCGCGCTTTTCAGCCGCGCGCGCGCGCGCCGATAAAATCGCAACTGTCGGAGGTTAAAAGTGAAATTTATCGATCGCGGTCGACAATGTTATGTTCGCATTTTTTTCTAATTCAATTATCGGCTGCCGAGATCATAAACTCCACTATTTATGAAAAAATATGATCCCTAACCTAACCCCGAGTATGCCAAGGCGGTGTACGTTTCGGGCGAGTCGTATCAAAGTCGCGGCGGTTTATCCGAAAGAAAATACGATAATATTCCAATGTCCTGGGTGTAAATAAACAAAAAAAAAATCGCGATTTACTCCTATTGTGCATACGTAAAAAAAACAAATATACTGTGCTATCCCCAACCTTTCTTTTATCTTTCATAACGTATTACATTGATTTGGCATACACAAAAGTTTGAAAACGACAAGAGACAAATTTCTTTTAACGATAGTTTATTTAGATATGGATGTTCTGACGCCGTTTTTGGCACACAACTCAGAAAGCGGGTAATCAAAATATCAAAAAACGCATTAAACAAAACACGCGTTTTAAAGTCGAAATCCCAACTTTTGTGCGGTGTTCGACGGTAACGAACTCCTTCTACCCGAAAACGTCATTAAAAAAAAAACTGACAATTTCAAATTTTTTGCCGTAAAATTCTCGATTTTTATTTATTGGTAAAACTCAAAAATTTCAGAAAAAGCTTCGACCGAAAGGGTCTATAAACCTTTTAGAAAAGTCACGGGCTTCGAAAATCGGAGAGCATTCTTTCTATACGAGAAATCGTCTACAGAAAAAATAAAAAAATAAACATCACTGTAAAAACAATACACAATCCTCGCTAGTCGCTTAGAATCTAAAAAGTTTATTTCTGAAATTCTTTACGGTTTTTTTGTAAACAACTTTTACCCCTATATATATCTTCTTTTGCCAAAGTTTTACGCGTCCCCCGCCTGTTCACGGGCTTTCACTACTGGTATAGAGCGTGGCAGTTTCGGGCAAAAACAGTCCATTCGTGTGTAGTAGGTTAATCAATATTGCCACTTACCAGAAAAATCACAATGACGGAAATACAAAATTATGTTTTTAAAAATAAAATTTAACGGGCATGACCAGCTAAAATGCATGTTATTTTTACGATAATGTAGCGCTCCCAAAAGTCTAATACGTTTCTTAATCACGTTAGTTATCAGAACCGTTTTCGGAACGAAAATTGGTAAAACACATAGGGGCAATATATACATAATAGTAGTTGCATCGGAAAATTCACGAATGAGACAATAAATAAAAAATATATTTGCAAATCGCAATATTATACAGAACTAACCTGCAAACATTTTACAGCACACTGTTGGGTGTTTAATTATAACTTTCTGAATGTGTTCAGTATTAAATGTTTAGAAAGATACTTCTCCGACCTTCAAATAACGTTTGCAAACACCGCACAATCGTCATGGTTCGTGTTGCCCGGTAGACACAGAAACATTTAGTTGGAAACAAGATAATTATACAGTTTAGTGATAGGTTTAGTTTACTGATTTTTTTAGTTGGAAACGTCTATTATAAATGTTTTATAACACAACACGGACATGATCTGAATATCGCGCCCAAACGTATAGCAAGGTTTTACAGTTTTTGACCTAGTTACGTCCAAATTTCGTTTTCGGTTCCTGCTTCACTACACGAGCAACAATTTTTATTTTAGAACCGCGAGGCCGTTTTTTTTTCTCTAAATATTCTCATAGTGAAACTAACAATAGAATAACACGTCGCGTGGAATAGAAGTAATACACTACTTTTACTAGCCGACCGGCGACGGATAATCTATGCTCTAAACTTTAACGGCCATTTTCCGTATAACATTATACACCTATTTCCTCGTCGCTGCGGGTCATGTCCTGTCGTTTTTTCCACGTCATCTGCACACGAATTCACAATAAGTATAAAATATAATAAGACCGGAAAAAAAAAACTTGGAAAAAAAACTATCCGTCCACGCACGTACCTAATATTCTGTTATTATTAGTTATATTACATAACAGCGGCGCGAGTGGAGATCTCTCGTGATTGATTTCATCCAATTTTTCCGGTCGCGTGTTACTATGTAACGATTTTTTAAACTTTTTTTTTTTAGAAATTTAAACGATTACTTATATATCTTAAAAACACATACAATTAACTCTTCGTAACGGTATCGCGTCGTCACGTAATTCGCTGAATAGTTTAATAATACACCTAAATAATATTACACTAATGTTCTGAAATAAAAATCCGATTAGTTGAATTTAAGTACTTTCATCGGACTCATTTAAGTGGCACTTAATTGTTATTCGGAGACGGTGATTATGCGATATTTTACCCGTTTGAATTTACATTTCATACGAAAATCAACAACTTAAAAACGATTTCGACTTTTTCAATCGGTTTTAATCTTCACATACTGCAGAGTACGTCATGTTAAAAATATATTCCGATATTCCGGTGTAGAGGAAATTAACGTTTTTTTTTTTTTCTGCACAGGTCAGCAAAACAGTCAATCACGTTTTTTCTGCTGCGTGTAATACAATATTAAAAAAAAAGCCAGAAATTCCTAGATCGCGTGTGTAGCTAGCTAACGTAGTGAGTATCACTGTTTTGAAAGATTTAGTTGCTTACGAAATCAACGATTTTGTACGGAATTCGATTTTCTCATTAAATATATAGGTAATAGGTAGTGTGGTATTTAAAATCTGATTTTGGACACAACAATATCATTTTTATTACCTACCTATACTGTCTAGGTTTGGATTTCATAATACAAAAGTAAAATGAAATTTGGGAAAATATTATGTTTACCGACGGTTGGAATCTTAAAGTTTAAAGAAAATAATTTAGATCTTGGCATGGTAAAAAAACCGTTTTGAGTAGGTCCGGAAAAAAAGTTTTATTTGTAAATTTTATGCAATAGACCGCGAAAGACTACTTTTATCTAACATAATCTTCAGATGGCTGTTTCGATTTTGAATTTTCATCTGTATAAGATGAATGTTTGAAAAAAAAATCATCGACAAGTTTTAACGCTGAAAAAGGGTTCTCAAAAAATACTAATTATAAGTGCAACTTATTATATATCTCTGTGATCGCTCTAGGAGGAAAAAAATTTTAAAAAATAGTGATTTTTTACCGACCAAAAGTGTACGATTTGATTGGTTATGCTTTAAAATAGACAAAAAACAAAAAAAACCCAAATCATACTTAATAGTTTCTGTCCCGGTGTGGGATCAGTTTCGCGTCATTGGACTTGACAGATGTATAGAACCGTATCGTTATTACCTACTGGGACCGATGAAACTAGAATTATTCCTCGATTGCGTGTACATTTGATGTAGAGAAGAAAAAAAAACGCGTTTGGTCGCAGTGAGAACAAACTCAGACGAAACCCACGCAAAACAACAAAGTGTGATGATTACAGAAAATGTGCTCGACTCGCGAAAAACAGAATAATAATTAGAAACGACAAAAACCGCATACTATTTCATGCGTCAAAACACTCGCAGTAGGTACTGTCCGAGAAACACGAGCACGCTTATTTTATTCACTCGATTCTCGTGGAACAAGGGTCGACGACTGAAAACCGCAAAAATATTTTTACAAGTATTCACTATACCAAATGTTTAGAAGATTTCTAATCAATAAACAATATTGTTACCTGTAAAAAAAGCCGGAATCAATCTATAGGTCGCGTGGGTATAGTTTGACGACTACGCTTTGGCTGGATCACATGGTTTGAAAACTGTGGTTCAAACGTACTATTTAATATCTGAAGGCTTGCCTTCGGAAAAACGATTCTGAACGAGCTCGGTTGTCTAGTGTACGCCCTGGTAAAAACTAAATTTAACAATAAAAATGGTCCGAAAACTCCGAAACACGTATCCGCGTTTGAAAAAAAATATTTATTTAAATAACGTGGGAAGATTCTTAACATCCTACCGACTATAATGGTATCGGTTTCGGACGATTAATAATCGCCTCTCTAAGCAGGCTTTTTTAGTATAAACTTGTGTGTTTTTGGAGACTATAACTGGCAAAATGTGTAAAAATATGTTTAGAATAAGATATAATTTAAAGCCAAAATCTCAACTTTTCATTCAAAGTTAAGATCGGAGCACTTTTTCTACACGAAAACGTCATCACAAACCAAAACAATTTTAAATTTTTGCAGTAAAATTCTTAATTTGTTTTTGGTTTTTGAAGTATAACTGATAAATTAGGCAAAATTTAAAAAATTATAGTATCAAAATATCACCACAGTCAATAAACCCGTCAGAAAAGTTACTGATTTTAATTGGTGCGTTTCTTTCAAACGAAAACTTCGTCACAAATCTTAAACTTTCAAACATTTTGCCGTAAAATTTTCCAAAATTTCCAATTTTTTTTTTTTGGTTTATGGAGAATAACTCAAAAAGTATGCGAAAATTCAAAAAAAGCTTCATTCAATGTACGACCGGGAGTTTATAGACCTTTCATTAGAGGTACTGACTTGAAAATCGGAGCATTCCCTCAATACGAAAAAATGCTGACAGAAAAAAAAAACATCATTGTAAAAACGACAGATTCGCTGCGCTCAGAATCTAAAACATCATCGGCTAAACATTTGTGAATGAAATTCAGTAGTAACATATAGTATAGTATAAAATGAACAAAATAGAGTACTTTTCTAGTAATATATCTATGAGACATTTGTTCATTATTAAGAATAGTGAATGCCAAAATTAATAATTTAAAAAAGTACTGTGTTTATAAAAACAGTTAAAACTACCTTTATACAGATATGTATATTGTACAACTTAGTTTGAAGACAAATATGCGGTACTTGCAGTTTATAAATGTATACAGTATATTATAATAAAGTTTATTATAGAAATCGAAAAAACAATCTTTTATGTTTTTGAAAGTGCATGCGATTATATGATAAACTGTTAGTTTCATCGCAACTGTAATAACTATCGTCGCTGCAAACAATATGAACACGTTTTTTAGTAAATCGCAACGCGATAACTACGCGTGTAAATTAAATAATTATTCAAAACAACTCCAGTAACAACAATAATTAGTTGTAGTTATTACAATGGCTATGAAACAGACAAAACAAATTCATTCAAGTCGTATAATAATAATATTATTACTACCACCGAAGACGAAACACGATTACAATCAATAATAAGAGTTTCTAAACGATTGTCTCTGCAGAGAACAAAAATATTACTATTAAAATACTTTGTTCTTTAACGACCATTGTAAGCGCGTCTATGTAATCAAACCTATTTTTAGTATGAAATTACCTTGTAAACTGCAGTTAGTTGGTTGTCTTTTGTTAATTAATAAAATTTTTAAACCTGCAGTGTCGTTGTTCCTATTTTGTACTTCGCCTAACTTTGTTTTCGTTATTTTAAGTATTTCCGGTACAAAATCAAAGTATTATTTACAAGACTGCAGGCTCATTCGGCTGTGGCCGATTCCCAGATTTTTAGATTTGCAGTGCTTTGGGTTTCAAAAAATTTGTTTTTGCATTGCAGATGTACTGTAAATTTTTACAAGCAGACTCGTTTTCCGGTAGTCTCTTTAAGATTCCTCATATGTACCTACATCCCATACTTTCAAGAAGTTTTCAAAAAACGTTTGGCAAAAAATAAAAAAGAACTTCGGAAAATCAGTAAAAGTTATCAGCATGCAGGCTACGAATCAGTTTAATCACAATTTTTATTACTTCCAAAACAATGAAGACCAGCAACTTTCTCTTACATTTTTTAACAGGTAAAACGCTGGTCGGTTTAAAATTTTAACTTATGTTTTCACTCTTTTTAGCCAAGTATAACTTTGAAACTGTCAAAATGTTGTAATTTTTTTGTCGTATAAATTCAATAACTTTCGATTTTTGTATAATACGTAATTTGAATATGTAACAAATAAGCTTGACGAGACATAACAATTCTGTTTTGTAATTTAAAAACATCAAAAATCGCCAGTCATGACGACTCGCAAATTTATTTCTATAAACGTAATATGATAGAAAATTGTAAAATTGCAGGAAATACTTTGCGGTCATTACATTTTTTAACGATTGATTATATTTTGCTAGACTATTTTGTTGTACTATGGGTAGTTATATCGATATACAATATTTTAACAAAATACCTATACTTATACTTATTCATATAACTTATACTCAAAGTTATAACGCGTTGACGTACGAACGATGACTGTGTACTATAAGACGTATCACGAAACTAGCGACTCCGCAGTGGCGCTACCGGTGGCAGATTTTCGTCAGGGTTTCCTAAGCTTGTGACTAAAAAGCGCGGTAATTTAAAAATGACGCGGTAACCATCGAATAGGTGGTGGCCTTGTTGATATGGATTTTTTTTAATAATTTTACCTACCACTGCCAAACATTTTGATAAACACACGGTATTCATATTTTATATAAACCGTGCAGTATTCCAAATTGTCGCGTATTTGTGTGCAAGTTTGAGAAACCGCGGAACACCGAAATTTCGCCACCGGGAGCGCCACAGCGGAGTCGCTAGTTTCGTGAAACGTACTGTAATTAATTAATTGCCACGGCGGCCGGGATTTCCGACGGCCGGGGATTTCCGACGGCCGGTGTATTCGAGAATATTCTATATCAGCGGTTCCCAAACTGTGCACCGCGGTCTACTAAATTAAATTGGTTATCAATGAGTACTTTTTTTGTTCTGTCTTTCGTGTTATATACAGCAGGGCACCGTGGCTAACTTTGGGCCTCTAAAAGGGCACCGCGGAAAAAAAAGTTTGGGAACCGCTGTTCTATATAAAATAAAAGTACGGTTTAATGTTCCCATCAGCACCAGCCCATCGATAATACATACTCCACAATTACAATTTACGAATTAAACTTAAAAATAATATTTTTAAACATAGCGATATTACACTCGATTACACGATGTGATAATTTATAAAATTATAATGACATAATACGCCGAGTATGTGTGATTTTGTTGTTGTTACGTAATACCTATCAGATCTGTTCGTGCTCCGATCTCATACAGTGAATCAATTAGAAAATTTATTGTAAATTAAAATAGTTAATTTATTAAAAAACAATTACATATGTATGTTGTATGCATTTACGAACAAACATGCAATAACCCTCAAAATATGCAATATAAAATTTGGTGATTAAATTCGTCGTGATATGAACTGTGGACATTTTAAGCCTTCATAGACGTGCATGGACACTTAGTACGAACGTGCAAATGCATATAAATCCGGGCTCTATTTATAAGTATTATTTTACAGTGAGTAGGACCGTATAGTTAATATACACTGTCTTTTTTAGATTCTCGTATATAGAAGGAATGCTCCGATTTTCAAAGCCAGTAACTTTTCTAAAAACTCCGGTGATACATTGAATGAAGCTTTTTTTGTCATTTTGATTACTTTTTGAGTTTTACCCCAAAAAAAAAATCGAAAATTGTACGGCAAAAAATTTGAAATTTTCAGGTTTGTGTAATGACGTTTTCGGGTAGGAGTTCGTTGCTCCAGTCGTCACGTCGAATACCACATAAAAATTGTGATTTCGACTTTAAATTGTATTATGTTAGAAGCATTTTTCGATATTTTGATAATTTTCTAAGTTATGTGCCGAAAACGGCGTCAGAACCTACCTATTAAACTATCGTTTCAAAAAATCGTTCCGTGTCGTTTTAAAACTTTTATGAACTAAATTAATGTAGTACGTTAAATTTAAAAAAGCTTTTACTAGGTATAGTACACTATTTTTTTTTTCACATTATGTATTATATAATAGGAGTAATTGGCGATCTTTTTTATTTTCACCCGGGACTTATTAGATAGCTCGGTCAGATTCGTTTTTTTTTTTTTTCTAATGCAATGACTTATCGTTGCTTTTAGATACCAAACACGATATATATCGAATAATAATATCGGATACAAAGCCGGTGTACCTGCGATTTAGGACTTTGGCGGTAACTGTTATGTTATTACGGAGAATAGAAACGGTTTTTATTTTAATTTTCGATAACCAGCAATAGTAGGTATATTGTTTAAAAACGATTTTGTATAGCCGCGTGCAAATGAAAACGCATAGTGTAATAAAAACCGTCGTAAAAAATATGCGTGTACAATCGTGATCTTAGATTCCGAGCGTTACTTGTGTATTGTTTTTACAATGATGTTTTTTTTTCCTTTTTTCTTATACTGTGAATATTTTCAAGGGTATAATGAACGCTCCAAATCGTACACGTTCAACACCCCGAATGAAAAGTCTTTGGATTGTACTTTGAGGGGTCTAAAATTGTTGAAAGTTCAAAATTGAAAAAGTTACAATAAAAAGACCAAAATCGTTAAATATTACGGCAAACGTGTTTTTTGACATGACCGATTTAGTTTTTTGGCCATAACTTCCAAAACGGAACTAGCTGAGACTTTACACAACATTAACAAACAGATTAGGTGCAAAGTTCCGTACGTTAAGTCTTCCAAAAACGTAAAAGGAACAAAAATACAGTCTGTATACGACCAGTTCTATTCTTCTATTTTTGCAAACATCTATGACATTATCAATCTTGTTCAATACGTTGTAAATCGCCCCTAGTATGTACGTTAAACAGCAGACACGAGTCATTCTGTAGTCACCGAAGCCATGTTTTGACCCTCCTTAAAGGGGAAAAAGTCCTTTCTGCGATGGCCACACAGCATGTAAAATCGCTAATACCCGGAGTAATGTTCTTTTGGTAGGAACAATCATCGTTGTCACAAAGCATATTATATTATATATCCAACGCGGTATGTGCGGACGTTTTAAACATTAGGTTTTGCTAGCTAATTGCAACCATACACATAATACAACTTTATACATTGAAAGAAAAAAAAAATTCTCGCGGACAATATTAACATCACAGCCGTAAAAAACGTATCGTTTTAGTACTTTTTTTTTATGACTATATATATAGGTATAGAACCTGCATATATATTATAGAAATCAACCAATTACACGATATGACGACAATAAAACAGAAACAAAGTTTGTACGTGCGGCAGGTGCCTTTTGTGCACACTATCTATGACGACGAACAACAATGAGTGTAAAAATAAAGAACACAATAGTAATGTATATATTATTAGGTATAGTAAAAACAACAATTTCTCTGATTCTCGCGTTGTTTGCGCGACGTTGTGCGGCTGCTCTCAGCGGTGTGATCGATTCGATAACCCTTTTTTTAATTTTTTTTTTTTTTTCCCAATTCACTCGACAACCGTTTCACTAGAGGAACCGGCCAACCGACGTGCTAACTCGCTCATTACGTTCTACTACAATTATTATAAATATCGTTGAAAGAGAGAGTGATTCTATTTTTTTTTACAAACGGTTTTTTTTATTTTTTTATCCCCCCGTCGTCGTCATTATGATTTTCAATAATAATTATAATGCGCGTAGTACGCGCATTTGTGCAGCCGAACAAAAAGATACGGAAAAATTATTTTTGATGGACGGCGAAAGTCTTTCTCTCTCTCTCTGTGTACCTCTGCGATTGCACGACGAGAGCTATATTAACGTGTTGTTGTTATATTCTTATTTCGCACGTGTCAATTATTATATTATCACGCCGCGCGTGCGAGAAGAGGAGTGTATTTTTTGTCTTTTTTTTTTTCCTCGACTAACGGTGTTTTGAACGTTAGGCACTGCAGTGCAACAGATTGTCGAAAAAAATACACACAAATAATGTAGTATCCGGGTAAAAATATACACGCCACAGCTGGTTCTACGATGCATTTAAATTAGCCCTTTAAATTACGGTGTCCATTACACTGTATCACTGTTGGATTCTGAGAGTTATCGAGGAAGCTGTTGATTTTACAAAGATGTGTGTGTGTGTGTCTGTGACGTGCGTAGGATGATATCGCTGCGGTGTTGAAACGTCTTCTGAAAGTTCGACTTGTATCCTTGGCGCGTGGTACTCGACGTTTTGGCGAATATTCAAAATACCCGGCCCAGAAGAAAACAGTGAAAAGTACGGCAAACGAACAACTAAAATTTGACACGACAACACATCATTCGAGACTGCCCCCTTACTTTCGAAACACTCTATCGACACCTAACCTAACCTAGATGAGAAGACTCTAAAGACAACTCCATTAAAATCTTGAATTTTTTCACAAAAATTAACATTATAAACGACCTCGTGTATACACAACTTATACACGTCTAAATGTTAATGTAACTCACTCATCTGCAAACAAGCCATTAGACGTTGAAGCTTTTTCTTTTTTCCTTTCAATAAAAAAAAATAAAATTATAATAATAAAAACTTGAGAGTTTGACTACAAGTTAAGAATTGTACACTCTAATTGTAATACATCTATAATATAGTATTGTATAGAACATTATGTTAATATTGGAAAATATGATACAGTAACAAAACGGGACTATTAATTTATCGAAATACAAAGCGTAGACTTTTTAAATGAACGTGTTTTACAAACTATAGTAACGCTTGGAAACAACTTGCAGTGTACCTAACACATTACACTTACAGATTTGCTGTGTTTAAGGGACCTGCATTTATTAAGAGGCGATAAACTATAATAATAGGCGACCAGTAACCACGCATACAGTCGTTATTTTAATCGACCAATTTGATACGGTTGTTTTGCTTTTTAAACTATTAAAATCTAAGTGAAAACTGCACCCGAACCTTCCCAAAAATCTCAAAGGCGAAAATCGTCAGTCGCCTCTGAAATCCGCAGCATTTTTCACGGTTCCGTGCCTATATACTAACGATGTTATTATTATGTGTATGAATATAATATAACATGCCAACTCCGATGACAGCAGTGAGTTTGCATTATCTGCGCCATAATAATTTATAAACGGCGTATAATACGCTTATTCGTGTATTATATTCATACATAGTTTGTTTCCTATTTATTCACTGCGCATTTATACCACACAATTCGTCCGAATCATTCCGACGAAACCTCGGTCCATCCATCAACTCGTACGGCCGAGGACAATGCCGATTTCCGTGAGCACATCGGTGTGCAGAAAGGGAGAGTAAAATACGCGCATTGTACCGTTAGATCTGTATTATAATTTCAATTCTTTTTTTTCACGTTTACGTAACGGCGCCGTTGTCCTTAAGGCGGTTGAAAGCGGACTATTTTTTTTATTAGGCCCATGAAAAATTCTCGGAACGGTTCGATTTTAATTCCAAAAAAAAGCTCAGAGCTCACCAACAACATTCCTGCGTTACCGTAGGAAACGATTTTTTTATATTTTCTAAAATTATGTATTCCAATAATTTGAGGTATCTAAAATTTGTTTTTTCTGCTCTTACACAATGACCCACAGAAAAAGATTGTTTATTTAAATCTTTTTACGGATTCGGTTTTATATCTATATATGTATTATCAGAAAGTTCCTTTTAAAAAGAAATTAATTCTCGTTCATCTTGTTGTAAAAATGAACCGATTCCAAGCTGGTTTTAACCGTAAAAAAAGGTACTCGTTCCTAACAAAAGAACATTTTACGTTTCTCGGGAAAAAAAAACATTTTACATTTTCTTGCGATAAATTTTAAAATATTCTACATAGACTCAATAAAAACACGTACGCTAAAGAGAATCTATACAATGTTCCAAACATACGACGTCCTTAACAGGGGACGGATAATAAGTATTTAAAAAAATTTAATGTTTAAATAAAGTTTGTAATGTTTGTATACGGATTTTTCTGTCTGAAACTGCTAAATCGAAAGGATCGATACAATTTTCTTTTACGATATATTACAAAAACATGCATAAGCACTTTCACAATTATTGTTATTATTGTAATAACAAGTACATTTCGATTCCGTGCCACTGCCTCAGCGCGACTGACAATAATAACAAATGACGGCCAAATTCAGTTTTAGATCGAAATTGAAAAATTTATAAACCTATGACTAACTAATATTATTTACCTATTTAAACAAGTAAACACAAAAAAGGACCAAAAAAAAAAAAATATGGTTCATGCTCCTCCTAAAAATGAACAAAATTCCATTACGTTCCTATAGATATCCATTACTGGTTCGTTCATAAAAAGTGAACAAAATTAAATGGACATCGTTCCTTTGAATTCTCGTTTCTTCTAAGCACTGTATATTATATATATATATATAGCAGGGGTGGCCACAACAAGCCTCGCAAGCCGCATCTTAAATCAGTTCCGTTCGAACCAAATTTAGACTAAAATGATTAAATACAAAATTCTGTTAGAATCGTTGGATAGTTTTTTTATTGCCGTCGGTTTCGTAGTCATTACAGTCGTCGTTAGGTTATATAGATTGGCAATAGTAGTAATAATGTTTTGTGTAGTGTAAAACATTAATTCATTTGATTTAAAGTCTTTAAAAGTCTTCATACTATAAACATCGGCCGACAACGAGAAAATCGCCTCGAATCGACATTATAAATTTGCGGCTCCCAAAGTTAACGTTTTTGGCCACCACTGACATATATATGATTCTATCGGTACCTACGCTTTTATAAAAAGCATTTTACCGAACACCGCTAATAATCATTGGCCGCGTTTTTTTGACAACCGCACAATGTGACGTACAAAATACACCTATATAAATCTTTATTACAAGTTCAAAACCCAGATACCTCGGAAATTACAATTATTTCATTCTCAGTGGTCAAGAAAACCTACCTATGTACATTACCTATACCTGCAGATACCCAAACATTATTATTTAAGTATGCCTGTCCGTATTATATATATTTGTTAGTTAGGTATACTATCCGCTCATTTAGAAACACCGCGATGGTCTTCCAAGCGAAACGTCATTTCCCTTATTAAAAATGTCACTTTCGCTACAGCTGCAGCAGTTTATACCTACAGATCTGCAAACGAAACCTACCGCAGAAGCCGCGCTCCGGACCGTCATATTATTGTATGTATAATTGTACGCGATTTGTATAAAACATCGTTTATACAATTTTATGCATTATTATATGAATTTATTTAAAGACACTGTATCCATTTATTAAGTACGATAGTTACCTGTATCCATCACTGGACCAACAAATTTAAAATATACAAAAGAACACACTTTTCTGCACCCGGTCGCAATCATCCGCACGACGTATCCATAATACGATAATATAATTATTGCTCAAGAGTGGTACGCGTATACTACACCAGCTATTGCAATCGCTGTTTTTCAATATTCTTTTTTATCGTTTTGATTTTTTTCATTTATTCGCTTTTAGACTGTGAGCGACGAGCGATTGTTTCTACAGTGATGTTTTCTTTATTTTTTTCTGTCAACAACTTTTGGTACGGATGGAACGCTCCGATTTTCAAAGTCGGTAATTTTTCTAAAAGGTTTATGGATTTCGGTGGTAGTACTTTGGTCGAAGCTGTTTATTAAAACCTTGCCTACTTTCACCCGAAAAACAGAAAGAAAAAAAAATAGAAAACATTTTACGGCAAACATTTTGAAATTTTCTAGTTTTTTATAATGACGTTTTCGGCCAGAAGGAATCGTCACGTTGAACACCACATAAAAGTTGGGATTTCGGCTTTAAATTGTATTTTATTCGAAGCGTTTTCTGATATTTTGATTATTTTCTGAGTTATGCACCGAAAACAACGTTAGAACGGCTATCGTTATGAAAAAATTATTCCATACGGTTTTCAAACTTTTGTGTAAGGTGAAGTGGGGCAACTGCAACACGATTTTGAAAAGTTCAACTTGAACTGAAGATTTCTGGCAAAATGTTCAATTATTACGACCATTGCGATACAGGAGTGCATTATTTAAATCTACTGTTTAAGCTACTTGTCTAAACATCTTTTGAAAAACTTTTGCACGTAAAAATTTAAAAATGTTGCGCTCACCCCTTGACAAGTTGCAACGAGTGTTGCGCTTACTCCGTATTATACGGGGTAAGAGCGTAATCTAAATTAACGAACATTATTTAATAAGTAAGTGCGTAAATTTAACTAAAAACTAGACAAAAAATAACACACCTTACCTCGATTAGAAGTCTCCTGGATAGATTTTTTCGTAGGAAATACTTAAAAACAAGACTGCGGTTCAAAACGGAAGTGATAATAACGATTTTGATATAAACTCTGATGGCGCGAAAAATGAACAACGTACAGTAGTGTTACAAATTACACGTATAAATTCCATAGAGTAACATTACAGAGAGGCCGTTTTCTATGTCGTTCTGAATACGTCGGTACGTCGGTATATATAAAAAAAATATTATTATTCAATTAATATTTTATAGTAATGTCGTTTACCGTGTGTACCACGAAAGACTCAGGACGATCAGAAGGTTAACGCTGTAATATACATGTGACAGCTGCACTCGTCTTTGCGTACGAAATAATTATTTATTGAGAAACTACAAATAAATACGTTTGGTCGTTTTACAAAATAATAATTTCACCGTATAAAAACTATACGAAAAAGATGTTGTCCAGTGGACACAGGTTGAGGAACGAAAAGAAAGAGCCACAGATCGGTATGCCCTTGTCCCTATCCCTCCACTTATTACAATCGTTCACACTCACATTAACGACCCTTATAATATCTTTTTCAAATTGTTTACATCCGTCTATTCTTCGGTTTTCACATTCCTCGTTTTCCTTTAAAGGTGTCTTTTTACAACCGCTCTTACTACTTCAGTTTCTTCTCTCCTCATCACGTATCCAAACCATCTTGGTCTATTTTCTCTTATCCACTATTGATGCAACACCAACGGGTGCCTACCTCTTGCATATTCAATTCTTATTCTATCTTGTTACACTTCACTCATCCATTCACATCACTACTACTACACTTGTTCCATAAAATAATAAAATCCCAACTAAACTCGGTGTACTTTAAATATTTTATTTGTAAAAAAATGTTTTATCGGAAAAGAAAGCTAGTTGATTTTATAATATAAGCGTGAAAAATAAAATGTCTAATTGTATTATTATTATTATTATTTACATAGCAATAAGTGTTATAATAAATTACAATTCATAATTAATCTAACACTACTATAATCTATAAACTGTCGAAAATCAAAAAAAAATTTTAAAAAAAAAATCAGTCCATATTAGAGTAACAATGCGTAAACAATAAAAGAAAAAAACAATAATACAATTTCAAAAAAAGTATGTAAAACAACTAATCTATACATTTTTCATACGTGTTGGTTTAAAATCTTAGTAGATATTTTTATAACTACAAAATTATTTTAACAATACTTAAAAAATACATAATAACATACACACGTATAGTTTTTTTAATCATTTCAAGTTGTTGGTTGAAATTTGGTTTACTCAAATCACAAATTCTTCAATAAAGATAGGTTTGAGAAAAGATAGATAATGTTTTGTATTTTAGAAACAAACACTACAATTATTTTACTTTAAAAATTAATTTACGGAACTTTTCGCAAAATATTTGCAGTAATAAGGTTTAAGGGTTTTATAGTAAAAAAAAAAACAATTCTTCATTCATTTTCAAACAAATCTTGAGTAGACTTATACTCCGAACAAACAAAAATTGGTCAAATTTCTATGCATCAAGTATTGTCAGAGGAGAACGGTTGTTAATGTAATGACCTTTACTGGCCCTCAGCAATCCAATGGCTAATTTCAAATTAATTTTGTGTGCGTATTATCACATGAAAAAAGGCTGCAAGATTGAGTCAAATAATTTCTATTTATCTACAAATTATGTAGTGTATACATACACACATTTCTGTAAATATTTCATACTTAATTAAGTGACTAATAACGTAAGTTGTTTCCTATTTTAAAAATTATTTTTATCAACCTCGTGAGTAAAACTATAAAATTTTATTAATCTTTACTAGAGTTTTCTCTTCTCAAGCAACACAATTTTCATAACTTACACATCATGAACAGGGAAAACTTGAGGCCACAGCAGTGCATATTTGGGAAGTATGATAACAATTTTTCTTACTTCAGTGTCAAACTTCAAAATTTGGCAATCAAAATCGTGCCCAAACTTAGTGACGGTTTCTTCCTATTCCCGATTTACATATTATATAATATTACAATATTTATCCATAATGTATAAAATGTAACATACACGTTAATGTGGTTCTTAAACGTATATAATAATATTGTAAAATTAACAGTAGTGATGTATAAAAATTAAGTCTAATATATTGCATATTACACAACTAACCATAATTTATGGATTTTGGATCATTCTTTCAAACATTAAAAATTAAATTGTTACACACAAGGTTAACTAGGTACAAAAAGTATTTATAAAGAGAGTATAAAGATGAATAAGTTTAACGTTAAATTTCAAAAATGGTGAGTATTCAAACATTGACTAAACATATTTGGGTGTGTAATTATACAAGCGCACAATTATTATATTGCTACAATTTTTAGAAATCATATGTTTTGTTATTTCTACATAATAATTAACAAACAAAGGATTTCACAAAGGTTAGGTCATTGTAAAAAATATGTATCAACCGGCCTAACAATCAAGTATTTATAATAATGCCATCATTGTTTATTGTTTATTTGAAGTTGTTATAAATATGTAATGACGTGTTCTGTTTTATTTAATTTTTACTAACAAATGTGTAATTGTTAAAGGTTGATATTTTCAAGATAATGCATAAACATAACAAATAACTATTAAAATTATATTAGTTGATTATAAAAAATAGTATTTGCTATTAAATTATAACGCTTATTTTATATTTCAGTACTACTAATTACAGCTGTTGAACAATAAACCATACAAATATTTAACGTCAAACATAATTATTGTACATTTAGCTTGGATGATTATACAACATATAATTAGATAAAAAGTTAATTCAACAAATTTTTTAACTGGTAAAAGCTCGGCCAAACACTTTTCTCCTTCTTTTCTTTCACCTTCCCGCTAAATATTTGGATTACTTGTCCTAGACCTTGACAGTTCCACTCATATTTTGATCTTTCACATCTCACGAATACACACCAGAAGCCTTCATATTATTTTCAATTGTATTCGACTATCAATTGTTCGTTCTTTATCTCCCTCTATTTCCGTCAACGTTAATTTTCATATCCACTTTTTTTGTTTCCTCTCTCCTTATCACAATATACACAAACCACATCAGTTTATTCTCTCTCGTCTTGTTCACTATCAACGCTACACTAATATTACATTTTACACATTTGTTCTTCATTCTACCTTCTCTCGTCACTACACTCATTCATCTAAGCATTCACATTTCTACAACACTTTTTTTTTTATTATAAATAACAAGGCCTCGACTACAAAGGCCTTTGGCCGCAGTTGTTACATTACAAAATGATTAATACTATAGGTTATTTATAATTTTTTTTTTTTTTTTTTGAGTGTATATGAATAAGTGACAATCATGAATTAATAAAGAGATAAACAATATACAAAAGGGATAATTAGGTTTTTTGTTAAATGATTTTGAATAAATTGGTGTCTTTTATAAATCTAAGTGTGTTGTTAATGTTTAGGGGTTCATTGTTGAGGCATTCGGAGATACTACTTGGAATTTTGTATTTGGTTCTTTCTTCGTTAAATTGGAATAGAACATTCTAATAGAAGATATTTGATGGAAATTTCAGATCCGCAGGTGATACATGGTTCTGGGTATGTTTTGTCCATGAGGTGTTTGTGGGTATACCAGGAGTGTCCTATCCTTAAGCGGGTTAATATTACTTCTTGTTCTCTTGTTAGGTTCATTGGGTTAATCCATTTATCGGTGGTAGGTTTAATCTCTCTTGGTTTGTTGTCCCTCAGTAGATGCCATTCCTTATGCCATAGGATTGTTATGATATATTTAGCTTCTCTTTTAAGGTCATCTATGGAAAGAAAATTTAATATTCCAATAGTTTGATCATTCAACACTTTTACTTTGTACTATTTCCTATCACTTGTCCAAAACGCAGAACCATATAACATGGTTGGTCTCACCACACTCATGTGAAATTTACCACTTTGGACTTTTTAGCCTCTTTGGACTTAATTTATCACATAAAACATCCGACGTTTCTCTCTATTTTATCTTTTGCACAAAGTATCTTTAATACTTAAAGCTCTTAACCTCAACATTTACGTCACATTGTCACCACATATTTTCATTGCTCTCCTTTTTATCTCTTTCTCCAAATATCTATACTTTCTTCCTACCCAGCCTCAATCCTTTCCCTTCAAGAGTTTAATCTCCGCTTAATCAGCCTTCTATTAACTTCTGCTTAATGCAATTATATGATTTATTCTTTTATAAATTTTTCAAACATTTTTTTACCAAAAAGTGACAATTCATCACACTGTGATACAGTGGTAAAAAGTTAAACTGAAAATCATCATAAAGTTATAATTTCTCTGCATTAACATTTGAAAACAGTAATTCACAAAACAATCAATTAAATTTCATAGTACTAGCTTTCAAAAAATTCAACTAATTAGTTGCTCTTCAATTGGGAAAACAAAAAAATGTTTTAATAATCTTGTAATAAAGCTATCGACATTAATAATAAATTTAAAAATCTATAATATTTTAATGCCAGAGCCTTAAACAAATTTAATACAGTACTAAGAATTACTTATGCAGGGTTTTCAACATTGTTTCATAGTTATCTTATTAATGTTATGCATCATATTTTACCTTGAACAAAAACAAAGAAAGCAAAAACAAAACTCTTCAAAAATACAGCAAACAAAAAAACAAAAAAATTGTTATAAAATTTATTTTTATAGACTGATTCAGTATCATCAGTAAAAATAATTAGTAGGTATTTAACCAAAATTATATTTTTCATTAAATTTTAAATTTTAAGTGTACAATGAGTACCAATGTAAAAAACATAAATAGTTTCTATACAATGGTCTAACCTTTGAGCTTATCACACCAAACAATATAATATTACGCGTTTTTAAATACTGATTATTATAAAAAAATGTATATCTCTCAGTCTTCTCAATATTTTTCACAAACTATACTGACATTAGGTCTTTTTGCTTTGAAACTTTCAATTTCATCAGTTGTGCAAGAAGTACCAGTAACATCCAGAAATTGTATAAACGGACACAATTTGGCTGCATTCTTTAGGAATAAATTAGTCACTCTTGGATAATTACGAACATACAAAGTTTCTAATTTGCATTTATCGGCATGGTTATTTCTAAAAGAAAAAAATACAAGTAAGTAATAATACACAGTTGTCATTACTATCAGTAAATTATGTAAGTATACAACTCAGAATTACAATTTATTATTTACCACAGTAAGACTTTTCTTATCATTAATTTATTTTACTTGGGGACGTCATAATATCAGTAAACAGTGGAAAAAAAACTGAAAAGTAATTAGGTTTAAGAACTGAAATGTTTAATATACTTGGGAAAAGAATGTCTGAGCGCAACTAAGATAAAAAAAAAGGAATAAAAGAAACAATGAAAACCTATGTTAATTAAGTGTACCTGTCATTAATTCTTCGTAAATTTACTTCGCCAGCTCTGTCGATTAAAATTTGAATGAAAGGATATTGATATTCAAAGTTAGTAGGGCAAAATCCAGAAACACCTAGATCAGTAATTGTAGCATCGCCATCATGGTTAACATAAGCAGGACACTCCAAAAGAACATGTTTCAGATTTTTCAATCTTTGAAAACATACAAGTTCATGGTCACTTATTGGCGTCAACCTTAAATCTAATGTCTAGAAAATAAAATTAAGAAAAACACTTTTAATTAATTAATTTTTAGATAAATTTTATTTATTAAATAGTTTTTAATTAATTCAACTTAAAAACATAATACTCAATTATACTCTGAATTAATTAGTGCTAAATGACCAATTTATAGTACTTTGTAAAGTTAAAGCTATAAGTTTAGGTGCGTCAAAGTAAACTAATTAATAGTAATTAGTAATTACTAATTAAATTGTGTTAAGACAAGTAGAGTTAACCAATAGATTCTAAATATTTTTCAAACAAATAGCATGATGTAGTACTAACCCGTAAACATTTGAATCCAGTTATGGCAGTAATACTTGCATACGGTAAACAATCCTTAAACTGATTGCAACCTTGGAGACTTAAATAAGTTAATTTTTCCAGCTTGGCCAACGCATACAAGCAAGGTGGCACAAACCAATCATTGAAAGTCATTCTGATATCCTACAAACAATTAGTTCATGGTAATAAGTATAAAATCATATTTGAAAATGGGTTGGAGATGTGTAACCTCTGAGAATCCACATAATACATGTTAGAGGTGTAGAAATAAATACATACATTATTATACTTTATACAACATACATAAGAATTTAGTTATTAAAAATAAAATACATACCTCTAAATCTGGACATGTAATGTTTAAACCACACAAATATGATGTATTGTCTGGAATGTTTTCTATAACTGTTTGTTCAATGTTAAGCGATCTTAATTTTCGATGCAAGATTTTAACACTTATCTGCAAATCAAACGCACGTATTTACATGTAAATGACAGTGAATGAACATTTATGTCTCAATGACGATTTCATTATTAGTTTTAAATTAGATTATTAAGAATAGTTTTAAAGTAACAACAACACAAGTCACAATTAATCATAATACATTTTTTAAAAGAAATGCCAGGTTTCAATATTCTTCAAAACTTAATGCCAACAAACAAGCAGATAAATGACAAGAAAATTAACGTATTAGCGAAAAATAAACATAACTTTATAATATATAATATACCTAAATAATAGTAGACTAGTATATGATAATGATAATGTTTAATATTGCAGATAATATTGAGTAGGATGTTACTTTCATCATTGGTTTTATTAGGAAAACCATCAGTAGCAAGAAGAGTTAAATGCAGATCGGTATTAGAAATAGTTTATTTCCAAACAAGAAATAAAATATATGAATTTGCGGAGCAAAACTAAAATCAATGACAAAAGTAACTTTTGAGTGTGGCAACTAATAGAAAGGAAACAAAAAATAAAAAAAATTAGGTATATATAAGACGTTTCCCCGAGAATTGTTAAGTCAACCGTATTCTCGTTGATACAGGAGTGTGTGGGAAAACATTCGTACACAACTACCAAACAATTTAAAAAACAGGCTATCATAATATTTTAACTCGTAGAGTTAACCGATACTGAAACAGACATTTAAGGTGATCTGAATATTATACGCGCACGAAAAAAATGTAAAAAGTTGAATTTAAGTGTCTACGCGAATTGACATTATTTGCAAAAACAATCAAACTTGACCAGACAATAACATTTAAAAATTCTTTACAATTATAAAACGCGTTCCCTGCTCTAGGTATACCTAGATACTTTAATCCACTCTAGATATACGACACGGTGGTGTACAACTAGTTGTCAAACCAAAGAGTTTAACTTACTTCACCGGCATCGAATTTCTGTCTACACAAACCCAAATGTGTCAGATTGGGACATTTCATTTCCAGCTGTATGATGAATCTGTGCGAAACGGTATTGTCGTAACTGGGAACGTCGCGACCGTTTATGTCTATCCGAGTGGTCGAGTCTTTTAGATACCCCATGTACGTGTTTTCCATGGTCTTGTGGAACGTTTCGAAACGAACGCGTTTCCAGAGCGTCCAGTCGTCGCTGACTCTGGCCAACGAAGGATGTACCCTGCAAACGTCAAGAAAAAAGTTAAAGGGACAATCGCACAGAGGCGGCAAGTGACTATAGGTATTGTAGATGTGTCACTCACATCGACATGTTCGCGAGACTATCGTGAGGCAGATACTTGAATATGTGCATGACGACGTCGTCGCACAAATTCGACAGGCCGACGGACTCATTGTCTGTTGGCTGCTCGAACGATTTTTTGAACTTTTTCCGCTCGTGACCGCCGCCGCCGCCGCCGCCGCCGCCGTCGTCGTCGTCGTCGTCGCCACCGCAATCGTCCGCCAACGGTCTCTTCGCGTTCGTGCCGTCCATGTCGCGACGGTGGTGAGAGGTGGTATCAACGGCAAAACATTAAGATTAAAAATAAAAAAAAACTACCGAAAGAAACAAAAAAAAATTATAATAAAGAAAAAAACGAAACCTCCGATGAAAAAACACGATTTCCGCCCGCGGTTACTCACGAGACCCGTATAATATCGGTGGAACGCTAGCTAAAACGCGAGTTGTGCCGAGACGAGAAAACGAGAAAACCACCGGATGGCGAACGTGACGTCGAGAGCAGCAGCTGCGGCAATGAAATTGTCGTACGCGTCGTACCTAAAGGAATAAGTCGAAATTTCTATATTTTTTTTTTTTTCGCCATCGTCGAGTATCGCCATAGACAATAAAAAAGTTACGCGAATTTTTGTTATCAAGACTATCTACAGCCGTTTATACAACACCACGGACCTTAATTTACTCGGGGTAAGAGATCTGTGTATAACACACAGCTGATGTAAGGTCTATATAGTTATGTCGAAAACCATAGATCTCGTAAACATATACATGGATAGGACATTTATATAATAATTGGAGGTCGGTTTTTTACATTTTGTAACGTGACGGGTACTACGAGAAATAATTTTATCCGGTCCCGAATTTGTTTGTACGTTATGTAACAACAGAGATTCCAAACGAATTTGTTTACGACTGAAAAGTGAAAAGAAAACGGTACAATAATTTTTGGCCGACACGTACGTTTGCGCTGTATTCGACAATAGTTTATTATTATTTGAAAACGCGTTCTTTTATCGAAAGTTATTTTTCTGCGCTGTTAAATTATATTTAAAATATAATATTATTTATACAGTGATAAAAGATAATAAAAAAAGATATTGCTCGTAAGTATAGTACCGCAGATAACTTGAAGTAGTACTTATAATGTAGGTAAGTACAAGTAGGTAGTACTGATAAGCTGGTATCACTTGCCACACTTCAACTTGTCAGACGTCAGTTGTCTTATGTTTGCCAGTTGCTCTATGCTCTACTGCGGATTATATCTCCATTCATAAATTTATAAATACTTAATTATAATCAATTTTTTCCAAAAAAAATACTTAATTTTTAGATTCCATTCGCAACAAAGTAAAAATTGACAATTTATTTTACGCGAAATGTAGTATGGTATAATTTCCTCGCTTTTCGGGCAAAAATCCCTATTTTATTATTGAACTCGCCTTTTTGCGCCTAGCCTTTATTAGAGGAAATTAATTTAATCTCAAAAATTACTATTTTATTAATACATTACTATGTTATTTTATTCATTACTATTTATTTTTCTGAACGCAGCAAGGCTCGTTCATGTAGTTTTTACAATGATTTTGTTCTTTTAAATAAAAGAGCATCGTAATTATGAGTACGGTAGATTATGAGTTATTAGATTATCACCGTGATTATGAGTGTTGTAACATATTAATATTTTAATATTTATTTTGTTGATAACACTCGTTGTGCCATATTTTTAATCTATAAAGTGAATTACACACATAAAAGTGAAATCAGATTAATTGTTTATTTATTTTAAGACATTTTTTATTGTTCAATATAAATATGGATGTATATTATGTGTATGGGAAGTAAAAAATATGTAAAATAAACAGTTGTTATTATAAGTTATATTTATTATTATTGTTATTTTTGTGAAAACAAAAGTAAATTTTTTTGTAAATTATTACTTTACGGTATGTACCTACAATATGACAGAAAAACAAAATAATGAGAGAAAAAATTATCAGTTATGGTGGTCAGTTATACCTATAAATGAAACCAATTAATTTTATAAATTTAAAACCAATTAATTCAATAACCAAAAAAAAGCCTTAATTTTTTTTTTTTTTTTAACTGCACTCAATTTTACATAAAACGTGTTATGATACCTATGACAAAATCTGTACTTTTTATTTTAAGTTTCAATTTAATAAACACGTCGTAAAATTATCAAAATAAATAAATTTAAGTATAAATCAGAGTTTCACGTTTTTTTTCGTATTCTCTGGTCTCGGGAGACGTAAAATATTTTTATTTAAAAACATTTTGAAAAATAAAAAAGATATGTGGCTTGAACCGAAAAATAGTATCCTGTAATAAATTCCATTGAACCTAGCATATTTTAAAAACATAGTGTAAGCCCCAAATAAATAAATCATGTGTTTCTTTTTGAATTTTTCGGAGAGGATTGAACCCGAGATGTTCTCTCCTCTCACAAGTAAACCAACCGAATGCCGCAATACAATACATTACACTAGTCACTTGCTTGCACTATTGGCGACATAATATGTCCTCAGACAGTCAGACATCGTAATTCATGTAACATGGCCGCATGAAATATAAAACCAATTTTTTAAGGTACTTTGTTGCAAATGGAATCTAAACATTAAAATTTTAAAAATGTGGTGTGCGTTTTACCTTTTATAATGTTGTGTAAAAATTTCAAATAATTTGAAGAACTTTCAAAAATGTTAAATTTGGTTTTTGGATCGTAATTACTATCAAAATTCAAAATATATTTTTAAAACACCTTGTCCAATTACGCACTTTTAGAGGGACTATAGTACATAAAACTGGAGCGATTCAACAACTCAAAAGTATTTTCCCATAAAAAAATTAACTCAACAAGTTCAAAACATTTTTTGCCCATCACTATTTTAGCACATCATCTAAATCTGAAAAAAAAAAATCAAACTAGAACACTTTAAAGTTATACTACATATTATACGTTTAATATGTTCATGTCAATATTTAAAGTTGTCTTACTTATATCGACTTTCATTATATGATTTTGAAAAAAAAACTTCAAGATACCCATCAATACATAGTATAGATAAAAATTGAATGTTCAAAATAACACTTAAATAATTTATCTATACAGTCCTTTTGAACCTAAAGAAATTTGTTGTGTATTGGTTATTATTTAAGTAATAGAATATTTTCCTATGTTGAGATATTAGTTTTCAATAATACGTATACTTCGTGTACAAAAAATGAAAACAGTTAACTGTCAATAAAACATCCCTTATATTGTTACTTCTAAAAATACAGTTCAAACAAAAAAAAAAAAAAACAGTCTCCATTCATAACTAAATTTATACAAAAAGTATCTATTTTAAATCACCATTTAATTAAATTATCATACTATACAAGGTTTTGTACACAGTTGTTATAATTATTATTATCTTCTATATTAATTATATAGTTAAGGTAGAAAGATAAATAATAATAATAATCTTCAATAATAAGTTTATTATACAATAAATATAAAACAAAAAAAAGAGGTGAATTTGGCATTTCATAAGTTAATACATGCAAGATAAAACCTCAACATTAATGTGTAAAACGTCGAATAAAATAACATTAATTGAATTATTGTTTTCAAACACTACAAAGCAAACACACTATTATTTAAGTATTGTTGTTGCGTGAATAAAGAAATTGATGATACTTTCACTTGCTGCAAATGAGTAAATGGTCCATTCACTTGAGTTTTGCACAAATGTGCACTTACAATATAATATGTACATAAATACATTTCAATAACACTATCAGGTTTTAATATTACAAAATTAATTATATTGTACTAACAAACTTACACATCATTTTCACAAAAAATTTGGACATGTAAAAATGTAGAAACCTTTTATCACTAAATATTGACTAAATAAAATAATCATAAATAATCAGTTCATAATTAGTATTTTGAATGAGAATTTTTTCAACGAATTAGTTAAACAAAAAAACATTTATAAGTTTATATAAAGTTCATATTTATAAATGTTTTTTTTTTTTTTTTTTTAAGATACACATTTAACTACCCAACATTAACACTCGCGGAAATTAAGTTATTGAATAGTATCTACAACTTTCAAGTTTTATTAAGTATAAGGTAACATTAAACAACTATAAACAAATAAAAACGACATTTTGTTTCAGAAAGACATTGGGTTGATTGAAAATTAAATTTTAAACTTAATAAAATAAAAACAAAATGTTTGATACCATGTTAACAATCGTTAATAATAAGTAAATAAAATGATACCTAACGTGTATTAAGAGAGTAAAATCTACACCGTACAGTTTTATGAGAGTACTTAAAATGTGATGGAAGTATTATTTTGACGGTTGTTACTTGAACAAATTGTTACCTCGGTTATTATACTTATTTGAAGTCTTTTTATGTTCTAATTTCCACACAAATCATGTTTGAATCAACAAAGCCACACGACGTTTAAAACAATTCAGTGTAAAATTTCAATACAAGTTTAGACGAAAATTTAAACTAGGTACGGGTACCTAAAAAAAGCTACGCGCTTGAAAAAGAATTAAACAAAATGTAAAATATTAAGTTTTTAGCCGTGAAACAATATTACTCTATTTGAAATTGTGGCGTTTCAGTTGTTTGTGTAGTAATAAATTATAAGACATTACCTAATCAATAAATACTGAACAACTTATAAAGGTACAGGCTAAGAACAATTTTATAAAAAGGAACCAATACATTGACAGAGCGTTATGACGACGATGTTTTAACACAATCTAAACTTTGGGCTCCTGGAAGACTCTTCGTCAGACTCGTAATAGTACCTTTGCTTGGGAGACAAACCGATCTGCAGTCGACGGACGGCTTCTTTGATGAGACTGCCTTCTCGTAGCAGCTCTTGCAGCATTTCGTAGGGGTCGTCGCTGGTATGGTTATCGTCGTCCTCGCAGCGGCAAGGTCTTCTGAAGGAACACGACTCGCACACGATTGGCTTATCGTACGGCTTGGTACGGGCAAAGTGATTTTTATGACGTCTCGCCTTGAACCCGGACAACCGTAAGTTCTCTTTTATCTCGGAAACCAGGTGCTCGACGTCCAGCGACAGCAGCTTGGACTTTTCGACGGAAGCGGCGGCGGCAGACATAACGTCCCTGCTGGGCATCGTGTCACACATTTGGGGAAGCGTTTGCGAGTTTTCTAGGCGGATAACATTAGAACGACGTTATTTGTTGTGGGTACCAAACAATATCGCAGAATTAGGTCCCCTAGTGTTCGCCGCAACGACGCGAAAGTGGGCGCACGACAACGGGTGGTAAACAGTCGAGTAGAAAACAACGAGACAAGGGCGTAGTAACTCCTGTACCGTTGTTAGGTGGGTAGTACAATAATAACGATTGTTATATCGAACGCGTTGTTTTATTACGGCAACCAGCAAATTGACTTTACGACTGCCGGCAACTATAGACGCGCGTGTGTGTGTTTTTCTCAAAACGGATCGTCGACGGCAAAGTAGGGACAGATAAACGCACTCTGTCACACGGACGGACAGCCAACTCGGGGATTCTGTCTGTTGTATATGTCCGTTTTGATGCCAACAAGACGCGCGCACAAAACTACGCTCGTGTTTCCGCGTTAGCACAAACAAACGTCGTCGTCACACGAATCTCTGCCTGCGACGGCCGACGGCACGGACAGCACTACGACAGCGCTTAATTAAAATATCATCGTCGTCGGAGCTGCGAACGCGACGGCGGTGTCGTTTTGCTCTTTTATCCGAGATTACGCGGCACCACGGAACGGAAACTCGCACGCCATCAAACAACGTACCTCCTCTCCTTCTATGCGCAAAATAACGATACCGTCGTCGTCGTCGTTGTCGTTGTTGTCGTTGTCGTCGTTGTCGTTGTCGTTGTGTTGTCTGTTGCGAGCGTCGGTGTAATAACGATTTCGATGTATTATTTTTTGCCGATTAGTATAGTAAGTACGCGGAACGAACGACAACAACAGTGATAATATATTTATTTTGCTCCGCGGCGGACAGCTTTGCGGTGTGTCCGGGGGGGAGTGGTGGCGGACAGAAAAAACGGCGGCGGCGGCGGCGGCACACGTACAACACGTCGTCGTCGTCGTCGTCGTATGGGGCCAAGGTTGTTTCGTCGGCAAATAGCGCGGCGCGGTGGTAGGAGGGGAACAACGTAAACACCGCCGGAACGGTATATTTTGTGTCTGCGCGCGTGCATGTTTATAAACACCGCGCACGATGCGGCAACGCGGCGGTCGTCGCGCCGTTTCGCGACGTTGCCGGATTCCCGTCGGTTGTTTTGATCGCGAAACTCGCGTGGCGGGGCGGGGCGGGGCCGGGCGCCGTGTGTCTTCTTCGGTCACCTGCGGCTCACTACTATTATTGTTGTTGTTGTTGTTGTTATAATTGTTGACAATTTGTCGTTATTTATTTCATAGTGCCTACGAAACGTACGTTGTGCGCAAACAGTAATAAACACCCGTTTTAACGCGGCCGTTGTGAAATAATAATAATATAGGTAAAACGATAATGTAAAAATTTCTCACACGAATTTCCGTCCTTCGCAGTGGTACCTGCGAAATACGGCATAACGTGTCGGTTCAAAAATGTAAACACCGCGAAAAACGTTTGTAAACAGTATTACGACGTCTTGTCACGTCAATACTATATAATAACGGCTCTCCTCTTATACATAGTTGACCGATTCGTTTTTATCCTAGCTCGCAATTTTACACATCGATATTTAGTAGTAACGTCAGTCAATCATAATACGTTTAGAATAACTATATAGTAAAGCGTTTTTATCAAATTAGAGTTAGCCGCCGGTGTATACCGTGTAGCCACGTAAATAGATTCAACTTCAATTACTTTTTAAGCTTAACGTACTCGCACAATTTTTTCACCGAGAAACGTGCGGAAAAAAAAGTCTGAAATATTTTCTATTCACCTAAACGAACTATCGCGTTGGACCGTGAAAACACGTATGTTCATTTTGTCTGAGTATAGCAGTAGTTTTTTTTAATTGACTTGAAATTTAAAAAAACACGGCTCGGGATTTATTTTACATAAAAAACTGCACCTGACTGTTATAAATTTTATTCGAAAAATACAGGCTATTTTACTAAAAAAAAAAGTTTATCATTGAAAACTTGCACGCTTGATGTAGGTACGAAGCATTCCGCGACATTTTGTGATTACCTACTCTTGAATAACGTACGTTCGATTAAATATTTAAATCGTAGACATCAATTACACAGTTAATATATTATGTTATGTTATAACGTTATAACGTTATTATTATGTTATGTTAACGTTATAACGTTTAAATGTAAAACTAAACTATTTTCACCATTTTATAAGCCATTTCGCATCGTGTTTGAATGATTCGATTAGTCTATAACGGACACGTGCTGTATAAATCGAAAGTGTACGTAAAATTGGTAGAATTCGAAAATGCCTATAGTGTTGAGTATTATCGATCACTGCACGATCTGTGTCGTGGTGTACGTTTCTTTATACCATCGTCGTCGATTTGGACGCAATTCAGAATTAAAAAATACTATATTTGTTATTAGATTATATAATCGACACTGAAATTAAAAAAAAAAAAAAAGAGGAGAATTTTTAATTTTTTTACTAGGTACCTATGTGACTTACAAGCTCGCTTGAACTATAGCGCTTATAGAATAGAACTGTTATTTTCGTAAGCATCATTGTTTTCGAAATTAGGTAAAACAATTAGGTAACCAAATATTGCCAATTATTTCACCTTTCAAAATAGTCAACCACAAAAAAACATTGTTTTTTATTATTAAAATAAAAATGTACCTATTGTGTGTATTATCAATATTCAACGTCTAACAATTTTACTCTTTGGACTATTGTGCTTAAAGATCATTATAATTACAACATATCTGCAGTATAAAAATATAACAAAGGTACAAACCTACGAGTACTATTTAATTTTAAACGAATAATATATATATAAAGGTGCGATGATTATACGGTAGGAAACTAATAGTCTCGTAACTTTTTACCGAACGTGTAAAAAAAATTAAACACGTGCAGTGCTGCTACATATTATAACAATATTGTATTTATCTATTCCCTACTTGTGTACTCTAACCCGCATATGGTACGCGCTAACAATTTAAACATGAAAGGTTTGTACAAAAAGTGTCAATAAGAAAATTATTTGTTTCAAACTTGATTATACAAACCGCGCTATTATAGTATTTTTTTATTTTTATGTTTTTGAAAAGAAACGTAAAACGAAGCGAAATTTTAAGTAGGGTCTTGTTCTTTTGTACGGCAATCGTATATAGTCTCCCGACAAACCAATCTTATTAAAATCTCTATCCGGTGATATGATTTATTAATTGTGTGTTGAAAGCGTTTAACTTACTTTTTTGTTTTCCATCTCGTTCCCTCGAATTCACGCATATTTCAATTATTACTTTGAGGTAACGACATTACATTACAATACTGTCACTGTCATTGCATCAAGATTATTATTTTTAACTATCGTAATAACATCTTAAATTACATTTTTTGTTAAAATAGTATTGCAAGGAGATTTAAAACCAAAAATATCGAAGAATAGAATAGTTTTTAAAACATTTTGAGCATGTTAAAATATATTTTATTTAAAAGTAAGACTCCTTTTTGGGTTTATTTATATCTTCATTGTTATTTGTTGTACACATTCCACAGAAAAATACAACCAAAAGTGGATAGTATCCATATTATAACATTTATTCCAATTTGTAAGGCCAATTTCCAGTAATCCGGCCAATATAAAAGGGAAATGGGTAATGGGTATTCTACATTCCTACTCAGTACTCATAGATTTATAAACCACATATATTTTTACGTTCTTAATAAACATGATATGTTGAGGACTAAAGTTATCTATAACATATCATACAAAACTATTGACTACCTACCTATTGAGCCAAATTTATGTACGGGGTGAAATATTATTTAACAATCAAAAATTTAATTTTAATAAAAAATCATAAGGTGTATATATTGTGTGCACGTGCATCACGTCTTGCGATCTCGAGTAGGTATACAGAAAATTACAAATTTTGACTACAAACTCAAATAGGTGGGCGTGGGTAGGTACACAACCCTTACATTAACAAATTTACCCCATCCCTTTTCTTAAACAGTATTTGTTTAAATTATTGCTGCGTTTTATTAAAAAAAAAAAAACTTTAGTATTTTAACACTAAAGTCAGTTTTTAAGTATGATTGATCAGTGATTAACAATATAATTTTGTATTTTGTAACTACAACAAATCTGTTAAAACAAATACAGAATACTGGGGGACAACATATGACGATATCAATTTAAAAACATATCATTAATAATATATCAAGGGATGTAGCCAAACTAAGTAGTACGAACTTCATATTGGGACAATGAGCATAGTGGATACAAAATATGTCCACTTGGCACAATATCTGCGTATTTTAATTTATAACCACAGATATATAATACATGTGGTTATAACTTAAAATAGTAAATAACTAATTATAACCGCTGACTTTTAAAATTATTTTACTGCAATCGCGGTAGTCTTTCTTAAGGGGATTGCAGCAAGCGTATTTTTCATACGTTTTAGACCAATAAGCGGTGGTAAATTACACATACTTTGGATTGTCCGATTTAAATTTTTTATACATGTATGAGTTCGTTGACAAAATATCTAGGCTTTTTAGGAAGCCGATTTTTAATTTTCAATTTTAAAAGACCTTAAAATTAAGATATATTTTTCAAAAATCCCGTGAAATAATTGCATTATATTCGTATTGATTTTGAGCATATCTGATTTTAAATCAAAAAAGTGATTCCTAAAGAGCATAGTCTAGAAGATTATAAATGCAACACATCACACACGACTACGATATTGCCTACGCAAAACTCCTTAATACAAGTTATAACTTCCTTTTCTAATCTCAAAATAAACTTAAATGCCAATAACTTATAACAGTTACTGGCATTTACTACAGCGTACAACAGTTGGAAACTAACTCTAAACTCTTTTATACCTATTTCTAAACATATTTAATATTTTATAGATACATAAAACATTGCCTCTATAATAATACTATGTAGTCTATTCTCTACATAAGAACATAGGACAGTAAGATATGCCTAGACTTTGCAGGTAGTTTGGTACATTATAGAAAAACAAACTTTTAAACTGCCAATTAACTAATGTTATCAGTTCCAAAGATCTAAATGACTATAGTTTATTATTCATTCTATTGTAATTTTGTTGTGACAAGTTTGTATTTAGATTGATCTATTGATTGTGTAGACTACAATAAGACTATAAAATTAAATATGTATTATGATCATTAGTGTTCCCGTTAATATTTTTGAGAGGATACCAAGCCGTCGGGTACAGAAAGACAAGCATAAAATAAAATATAAATATTTTACTTATGATCCATACGTCTAAATAATACAAAACAATTTAAATCAAACTTTTCAATTATCTTCTTTATGCTTCTATACAAAAATTATAAAATACAATTAAATGTTTTGATAGCAAAATTTCAACATTGGCATAATATGATATATTTCCCGTTATCTGAGTATCTGACAGGAAATCATTGTCTATCAGCGTAGTAAAAACTTAGCATTGACGTCAATATGTATATATACTAGCGTATTGTCGAAATTTTTTTTAGTTTTATAAGGAAAATAAACCGAATTTACTTTCAAGGCGTTTTCTGAGTACCTAACCAATTTTTTTTCCTTCGTGTGATGTTTAAGTCTTGAGAGTATACGCTGTACACCCATATAATTATGTAAAAATATCTTGTGAGCATTTACGGCGTGTATGTAATTGTACACGCCATAGGAATACCCCTGATTACGATGATTATTGATTATACCCTAAAAGTAAGTTTAAAATACCACGTACATTTTAGGTTGTGATTTTAGCAGGGACATTTGGATGTCAAAAAAAAAAATAAAATAACACTGCTATTATTTTCTAATATCACAGAAATCTATACTATAGTAAAATAGTATAGTATAGTAACTGTGTATAGCATAAATAATAATTATTGACCTAAGCAACTGCTGGTGAAATTTAATTTAATAAATCTATTTGAGAATGAGGTGTATAAAAAATGTTAGCACTTAAGCGTATTCAATGTATCTGTTTTTTTTTTTTTTTTTTTTTATGTCCTTATGTCAAACGAACCACAACCAAAAGTCAAACAATTTTTTTACAAACTATTAATAAAAGTAAATTAGACTTTTGTTTAAAAATTACATAAATAAGTTTACCAGTTAGGTATGAAATAACCAATAACCAAAGTTTCTAAAATACAAAAACACCAGTAACTTTTTTAACCAGGTATCGTTTTTATTCTAAAATTAAAAATTAAATTAATACAACCTAAAGACTTATTGTAACTAGTCTAATATACAATGTTGACATTCGACTAAATTTGTATAATTGTTGTAAAATAAAGAAAACATAAAACATCTATGGTTCTAATCCAATAAAAACAAATTTACTAAAAATGTACTGTCTTTACATTACTTATACGTAATAACAAATTTAAAACAATCAACTATAAAGCTAAATTTAACAGGGGAAAACATTCCTCTTAAAACAAATAGTACCAGTACCATAGTCAATAATAATATTAATAATAGGAATCATTTATTTCAGTATCATAACATTAAATGTGCAAGCATCATTAGCATTATGTGACAAAAAAATATGTTTTAACTCTGTATTACGGTATTTTGGCAAGATTATGGTTTTGGTCCCACCCAATGCTCGATTTGAGAAAATAATTTGAAGTGGGACACTTTTGAGTAAATAGTTACAAGCATTCCGATTTCCCTATACCAGACTACAAGGGGAAGTACACTAAAATGTTAGTAAAATTCAAGAGGTAGTCCGACCCCGCGTCCCCCATCAATTCGAGCACTGGTCCCACCTTATAACACTAGTATCAATGTATAATGAAGTAACCATAATAAAATATAAGTACACAGTAGTATGAACAGAAACAATAGTGGATATGGTTTGATTTTCATAATTGACAAGACAAAAATACACAACAATTAATGTTACACAGAAAAAAACAAACTTAATATTATAACAATACAGACATAAAAAGGGGCGTGGCAGGCGTTAACCATAGTTTTTTAAGGAAATGTTAAACATTGACATTTTTCCAATAAATAATTAAAATAACCCAATAATATGCACTAAATAGTAATAATTGACAAACATGAGATACGGTAGTTCTTTAAGCAGCACAAAATTACTGTGCTAACTCTGAATTTGCTATTCCTTTGGGTAATGAGGAAAAGCATAATCTGAGTAAGTACGGAAACTTGGACGATTCACATTTAATCGGCCAATGGTTGACAGCCATGATAACTTCAACGGCAATAGCCACATCTGTAAACTCAATTAGTCCAGATGAACTGCGTGCTTCTGTAACTTTGGGAGGAAACATCTTGGTGGTTATTTGCAGTTCAACATCTTTTAATGCTCTGCTTATTGTCTGGAATAAATCAGCTTCTGATATGTTTGGTGGAGCATTAAAAAAATGCAACACGCTGGATGGGTTCTGACGCCGATTTTTTCCATTCGCATTAGAATGGTATCTGCAATAAAAATTAGTAAATAAGTACATGCATTTTATAAAACACTTTTTATCCAACTAGGCATGTCCCTATAATGTATTATCTGATGATATCAGTAACATAAGCAGTTCTTGCTTCATAATAATTGTTAACTAATATACCCATGTACTGTGTGACGACTATACATAATTGTGTTAAAATTGAAAAATTATAAAACTCAAAAATGTACCTACTATTAGGATTCTACACAAACTGTTGAACTCAAATAAAAACCAAACAAATTTTACACGCACAATTATTCTGCAAAAATAATAATGTCTGGCGTAGAGAGGTCATGTCTTTTTTTACTCTTCATGTTTCATAGTAGACAATGAACAACTGAACTTCACCGATATCAATTTTATCAAAATTTAACACACCTACCAACTATATCTACAAAAAGGTTTTTTAAATACAATTAATAGAACATTAATCAATAACTTTAAATGTAAAAAAAAAATTCACAAACTACTTAAGATGATAATGACCCATCACCAACTAGTTTCTATGGCATCCTCCAATCTCTACCAAATTACAGAGCACAATTTTTAAGTTAAAAAAGTATTAAAATTATAACATTGTGATTTGTCTATTTCAATACTCATAAGTCATACCTATAATAAGTTAAAAAACTTAAATAAATAAAAGTAATTTTTTGGTTTTTACCTATTATTTTTTGAATTAGAATAATCTTTGAATGACGGAGAACCATCTGGTAGATCATAAGGCACCATGATGTCGGACAGATACATTTGTTTTGACACTTGCAGCTGTAAAACATTGCCACTGACAAGTGTTAGTTTGTTTAGGTTGTCCATACATCGATCCACGGACATTTCGTTATCCATTTGTACCATTGCACAACCTTCTTTGCTTTTCAAAAATTTCACTTTGACAACATTTCCGTACAAACAGAACAAATTAAACAATCGATTGCAATTCGCTTTTTCTGGATCCAAACCATACACCATTAGCACGCAGCGACCGGGCGTTGATGGATAGCTTTCGCCGTAATTGTTGTTGGGTAAATCGTGGGGTGTAGATAACAGTCCACCGCGACACTCATAATCAAATCGAGGGAATGCGGGCCGAGTAGATATAAGAGGAGCTCTTGGCGGATCCGGTAAAAGTGGTGCAGTTTTTTTCTCCCCGGGATTTGGGTTGGTGTAATCCCAAGTTTCGGAATCATTTTTGTAGACATTTAACTTTGATGGTTTGGCAAACTCCACTCTTAGCGTACAACATCCTTGGTATATATCAGCGCCGTCCATCAACTGCTTGGCCCGAACGGCTTGGTCCACGTCTTCGAATTCGACCATGGCTTGAACGCCACGTTTCCGAAATATGACTATGCGCAAAACGTTACCGTGGTCTTTGGATATGGTGTGAATCACTTCGGTGTTTATAGGGTACGTCACTTTGGTGATGGTCAACAGCAGTATGTGATTGGGCTGCGATTCGGCGTTCTTGCGACGGCCATCCTCGTAAAACGACACCGAATTGTTGCTCCGCGAGTCGCGATCGTAGTCGGTCTTCAATCGTTTGCTGTTGGTCTGGTCGCTTTTCAAACTGGTGTAGCTGAAATGATTGTATGAAGACATCATAATTCTACGGTGCGATTTTAGGCGGGTGTCGGATTGGGGGTGTTTAAGAAAATGACGTCTTCGGTAGAGTGAAAATTGTCATTGTCCCGGCTGGGTGGAGATTGTATCGAGAGAGAGAGAGAGAGAAGAGCGAAAAAAGAAGAGACGCAGCGCTTGACGGTTTAAAGGACTACATGGCACTCACAGGGCGGACGAGAGCCGTAACGAGCCGAGAAAAATTAATTACACACAAAAGGTACGGACATTAATTGAACCCATTCCGTCATTGGCACTGATGACTGATAATAATAATAAAAAAAACAAATATTTAGGTACAAACACAATTCGCGCTATCATAAGACCGACGCCATTTTGTCTCGATATCAGCTCTCGGCGCGTAAACTACACCACACGCACGCACCTATAACCGTGGTACGAATTAAAAAACTCTTTCAAAACTCAATGGTTGTTCACCGTTGTTATTGTTATTGTTGAATCGACGAAATGAACCTGTGAACGGCGGGACCGGACGGCCGCCGTGCAGCGGTGAGGTTCGGAAGCGCAGTGGATCCGATTGTGAATAATAATGCGTAACGACGGCAAACGGAGGCGTCGGAACCGGCGTCATCGTGCGCGTGGACGTGCGTCGCTCGCGGATAACAATCGTGACAAAATATTTTGAAGCGTGGCGCGTCCAGTGGACGGAAAAGTGCGGTATCGAGCGGGGGGTTGCGAACTCTGCGAACCACTCGGCCGACGAACATGGGCCGAATAACACGTCGCGGGGTTTCACGCGCCGACGCTTTTGGCCTTTTAAATTTTTTTCGCGCGTGTCCCGCGCCACGCAGGAACAAAGCACTTTAATTGTGTCGGACGTACGGCGGCGGAGGAGAGGCGAACATTCCTTGGACGCGAGCCACCGGCGGCCGAACGTGCCATTGTAAACACAGACGTCGCGCGCGTGTTTGGATGGGTGTTTGGTGGGGGGCAGTTGATCGGTGGCGGAACAATATTGTTAAAAAATATTCAGCTCCTCGGCGGCGGTAATAACGTACCGAACGCGGTCGTTTTTTACCGGTCGTCGCGTACAATAAATGTATAGGTGTGTTGCTACGGTAGGGAGCCGCAGAGAACGCGGCGTTTTATTTTTAGAACGATACGGCGGCAAGTGGACGTAATCGTCCGTCGCGTTGCGATCGTAGAACCATTGTTTATAAACGCCATATTTATAATTATTAATCGATGATAGAAGAACCTATCAAGTTAATTTTTAAACTACGTAGTATGAGCTAATTAACTGTTGTTCGCTAAATGTTATCATCCCGGATCACAGATTTCTGTACTACTGTCTGTACGATGTGTGTACATGTTTATTATAATATTATGTCTATGCTATACAAATCGGTATTCTGTAATATATAGAAGTCCCGGAAGCGCGGCCCCACAGATGTATCCATATTATACGCGTGGTCCGACCACGGTGTAGAAAATAATATTTTTTTAAAATTTCTTTACCGTGTGCCATCGGCTCCGAACTGCCGAACCATTTCTGTACTTGTCAAAACTCGAAAAATCATTGTGACGCGCAGATAGCTACAGTAGAAGAAACGGTCTAATTAACGGGTTTTTTTAAAACTATTGCGATGTACCTACTTAGATACATAAGTTTATTGATTTTTTTAGAATCCGAGCGATTTTAGATTTCAAAAACGTTTAGAGTTGTTATAATAGAATTGCTACAATCTATCAATCACAATCCTTCCAAATTGGTAAATTAATCCTACCAAGACGGTACCTTTTGTCTTGAGCGATTTTTTGTAATGTAGTTTTTATACTTTCATCTTCAAAAATCGAAATAATCACCTACCCAAAAAGTTGACACGTCGTTGAAATTGGTGCCGTTTGGTATTGTAACCAATATGTATGTATAGTATAGGTAAAAATAAATTAATTTTGAAAGTATAGTTGAGCAAAAAAGTAAATTCATTCTTTCAGTTTTTGTTTCATTAAGCCTTTTTTTTTAGTTTAGTTTAATCATTTTCAATTTACTGTAAATTATAAATTTTTAGTTTTTGTGAAATGAAAATCTTTCGTTAATAACATCTACAAATTTAACACGAGGTAATTCACATTATACACGTACGCAAATGTATAGATACATAAAACATTAATATTTAAATGTTAAACATTAGTTATTTCAAGTTACGCAAGACTTCCCAGTTCTTCTTGTTAGCCCAAAAACCATTTAATTACTGTCTGTTTTTAACCCGAGTGGAATTCAAATAAAATTGAATGTTATTCAACCGTATTCCTTTAACTTATTAATAACATTACGTATCGAGTATTTGTGTATCAGCTAAAAATTTTCTTCAGGAGACCAGAATTTGGCCTCGGGCCAATCGAGATTTGTTTACGGTTTTACTACTACTATATTATACCTATGTACTTAAAAAAAATATATCAGACATCGTTAGCCGTCCAGTGATTTATGAGCGCAAAATAAACCGTTTACTTACTTATGGTCGGAGAAAGTGAAAACTTTGGCCAGGAAAGATCTTCATGCAGTACTGTCAACGGTAATTGAGATTTTATATTTTATTGCCCTCGAAAAGGTGCTTGAAAAGAAACAAGCTCTTTCAGCAGTGTTTAAACTTAAAATTGTGTCTGAAAATAAACTGATGAAGTACCTTTCATTTATTTTTTAAATGTTTTAGAATTTAGAGCATCATCTTCTAATTTAGTTGAATTTGCTACTGTGAGAGGTTACATAAGTCTCTCCAAAATATAATATTTTATTAGAGACATTCATGAACACAGTGAACCTAATTAGCTGACATGTACCTATAGTAAAACAAATTTTTTAATAAATAGCCAGTAGGTTATAACAGTATAAAATGAAAACCAAAGTTGAATTATTCACGTTTTATTAAATTGTATAATGAATCTATGTACATTTGATTTATCTTACGTCTAATTTTTACCACTGACCTTTTTTAGCCATGTTCCATGATTAGAACAACACTATCATGAAACTAACATTAACGTGTACAGCTTTAAACATCTAATAAATCTTTTAGTGTAGGTGTTAAAATATTTTTTGTTAAGAAGTTTTCTTTTGAAATGAAATAGGTATGTGATGCTTATTATCATGGTAATGGATGACAAATATTGGTTAACGTTGATTGTAAAATAAAACGGCATAGTTAAGTGCGTTTTATATAAAAGGGAATTAAATTATGTTTGTGTTGTAAAAAAAATCTTTTTTTAAAGGTATTTAAAATAAATATCAAAAAAGTAGGACTACGTCTTCTATATAGTTTTAAACACATTCATAAAACATAAAATTATTTATTAGACATACCTACCCATAATACAAGTGTTTTTGTGTTTTAGAACACATCTACCTACCCCACTCTTTTCCTTGCCTGCTAAAAGTGCTAAACGACGAATTTACTCGTAAATTATGGTGTACTACCACACGAGTGTAAAACATAAGCTTTTTTGGAATTGTTCCAAATGCTCTGCGTAATTTGTTCTTTATACAATATCATTAAAGCACTATACTTAATTGATATTTCGAAGTTACACGTGGTCATTAGTAATAAAATTAAGTACCTACCATATTTGTATCACGAGTACTTTTGTCACACGTGTTATACACTAACTCTATTATGTTTTGTTCTTACCTATATACTAAAATATCATCAGGTTTTAAAATTAACGTCATAAATTTAACAAAAAAAAGACAGTAAATTTATTTAAGTATAATTATTATTATATTCTATACCTATGATTTTACATGTATGCATAGAGGTGCATCGTGCATGTGAAATGGGTGAAGGGAAGTCGTTTGAATTGTTTAAATTTTCAGTTTTTTTTTTTTTTTTTCACAACCATACCGAAACTTATTTACAAAAGCCTATTCTATCACAAAAATAATAGTAAAAAAAAATGTTTGCACTTTCATCTCTCTCTCTATACTTATTTTGAATTACTTTAACAACTTTTTACTTGTATGTGTACTACGTGTCGTTTAAAATTTGTGAAAAAACACATTTATTTTTAACTAGGTATATTAATTACTAATATTAGTTCACGATCTTGATAAAATAATATAATATAATTAATGTTAGTACCACAGGTAGTACGCTCTCAATTATCGTTTATGTTGCTATTAACTCGCTAGTTACAATTTATTTTTAAAAGTATAAGAACCTATAGAACTTATTTGTAAGATTGATGAATTTTAAAATAAGCGGTCATTGGCGGCCGGATGGTGGTACAAATTTAACAACCATGTTCTTTAAATTTCTGCTATTTGATTTAAACTTTTTGAAAAATCGTAAATAATGTTGTGTTTTAAAGACGCTATTGAATAAAACTGAAAAATGATCCGATCTATTTCACGTAGACATCATGTTGAATTCAAACAAATTTTCAGATAAGTTTTTGCGTCGTTACAACGAACTGGTTGAAGTAAGCGAAATCAAGAAATTGACTATATACGACCTGTATTCGACCGGTACCTAAACCACAGTGGCACAGAATAATTTATTTTTATACGTTTATTCTGTGCCTAGATATCGTGGACCGTGGTTGCCATAGATTAATAATTTGGGCTGTATGGTTGAAATATTATGCATATCAGAAAAAAATTCAAAAATATGTGTATAAAATAAAAAACCGTGTTTAAAACGAATTTATTTTTTTTTTTAATAATCATAATATAAGTACAAATATACATTATTACATACAGAATTAAAATGATTATCTATCTCTAATAAGCGATGCATGAGTTAGAGATAGAGAGTTAAATTAAATTAAATTTGGACAGTGAAAAACATTTTATAAAACATACATAAATAGAATAAAAATCAAATATACATAGTTATTGATGTACGAAAAAGAGTGAAAAGAAAATATAAATTTAAAATATACAAGAAAAAAGCTCATAAATTATTCTAATTCTAAAAACAGATATTCATAAATAATATTTTTGACATTAGCGTGATTACAATGTATTTTTTGTTTAAACTCAAATGGCATAGCATTCAAATATGTAGGTCCTAAATAGTCAATAAAAGATTGACCACAGGATTTAAAAGAATACTTTACGGAAATATCATACAATCGGTTGGTTCTTTTATTGTTGAAAAAAGAATTGCTTTTATCTTTGATATTACATTTAAAAACAAACACGAGAGCTAATTTTTTGTATAAATATTTTATTGGCAGAACACCCAAAACTCTGTAATTGTTCTTAGTTGATCCTTCCAGGGTACCTTTATTTAGACAGATTCGAATGTATAATTTTGGTTCATTTGAAGTGTGTTTAAATTATTTTTACCTAGATCCCTCCATACTATATAGTAGTCCATATTGATATATCAATATCAATATAATATATTTGGTTTATTAAATTTATTTATTTCGGTGATATTGTAGAGAAATTCCGTTATCGCATGGGCGTTGCACACCTTCGTGGTCTTATCAGCTGTGGTTCCCATGTAAATAAAATAATAATTTCCGAAATAATGAATAGAAACAAAATAATTGTAGTTTTTAGAAACTGAAACTCTAGAATTTACTTCTAAGACCGTAAACTAGGGTATAAATCATAGACGTATAAACTAAAACAACTTAGTTTATATGTCTATGGTATAAAAAAAAAATCTACAAAATTGCTAAAAAAATATACAATGGAGGGAATGTATAAATGTACCGGTATTGATTAGCAAGACGTGTCCCGACCTTATCTTCTGAGACCACGCTCTCTAATCTCAATATTTTATCATTCGTCACTTTAGAGTAAAAACCATGACATTTTTTTTTGTCATTCTAATAAATTTCTATAATTTTTAAAGTATTATTTTCTTAACTAATAACTGTTCATTTTTACATTTTTTTACGTAAATATTTGTGAAATATATAACTGTTTCATTTTTTTTGTCGATCAAAATTTTTATCTTATTTACAATTTTGTAGGATCTATTTGATTTATTTAATATGAAGTACTTTCTAGTCATATCGTTATTTTTAATATGTTCATCTTACTGTAAAATTGAAATTGAAGAAGTTGACGAGTTCGAAGAGTTTGAGGAACTACCAAAAACTGCTGCCGACACAAAACTCAAGGAAGACTTGTCTCACTTGTCTCCTCCTGTGGACAAGGCTGAAGCTGAAGTCACCGTTGAAGTACCTACTTGTACTTAAATTAGAAATTGTAAGAATGTCTTTATTTTTGTTATTTTTCAAATTAGGACGATGATGAATTTGAACACTTTAACGACGAAGAAGAGTTTGAAGGTTTTGATACAGAAAGATTGCACATTGATGACAAGGATCCTAAGATTACCATTGCATCTGTACCAGTGCCCTTCCATACTAAGTGGTCTAGTTACATAATGGAGACCATATTAATTGTAGGAATTTTTGCATATTTTGCTAATTTTTTTTATGGTCGATCTAAGAATGCTCGATTGGCTGATATATGGTTTAAAACCCACAAATCATTGTTAGAAGATAATTTTTCTTTAGTTGGTCAGTAAATAAATTATGTAGACCATTCCGAGTTGGATTCAAGTTTTACTTTTATTTTTAGGTGACGATGGTAAAATTGAAATTGAAAATAATGGTTTGATTAAGGAAACTGAAAACACTTATACATTATGGTGTAGCGGCCGTACGTGCTGTGAAGGCATGTTGGTCGAATTGAAGTTCATTAAGGTAACTTACTTACCCAGGTAGATTTTTAGATTTCATAGATATAATTTTTTAATTTTATTTTAGAGACAGGATTTGGCATCTATATTAAATCAATTTTTACGACCTGTCAAAGATGAAATACAAATTAAGGTTGACATGAACAAAGAAGACATGGATACATTTGTATTCTGTGTAGCTTCAAAAAAAACAGCTGCCCGGTATTCGAAAGAAATGGCTGACCTGGTAAATAGTAATAGGTACTGAAATATAAACTTTATTTATTTTTTATTTATTTAATTTCTTTAGAGTGTATTCTGTCCAGAGCGAAAACCTGGGGCCAATTATGGTTTGTCTGATGGTTTTAGTGTGCACAGTGAATTAGGAGAAGTTTCTTCAACTATATTGGATGTAAAGACAGTCAACTATATTAACAAATATTCGGATGTTATAGACTGTTTACATTTTTCTGATAGATATTCAGGACTTAAAGTAACCGAGTAAGTTTTATTCTATTAATTAAGTAAAAACGGTAAATAAAAAAAAGACTCAGTATAGAATATTATTCTACCTTCATTGTCTCATTTTATTAGAGAAGGAAGTTTTTCAGGGAATAACATTAAAATTCGGCCCCACTAAACGCGATTTGGAATTAACTGCTAGAAAAAAAAATGGTTTTGTTTTTGGAGCATTTCAAGCGATTTACATTTGAATACACGGAAAACAAAAAATTGCATATCGTGTTTAGTGGGACTTTCAGAATGATTTACATGAGAATATTTTAAAAATAATTTTTAAAGTTTATTTGTGACGGTCATACCAATAAATTTGCATTCAAAAGTGCCTTAAAGTCAAAATACTATTACTATTACCTACAAATATGTTATGTATACACCGTAATGATAGTCGAATGTAATTTTTCTTACAATAATTAACCAAGACTTAAAACTTTCATATATTATGAACTTAAATATTGAATATAATTCCAAAATTGGAACAAATATAGTTTAAGACCCACACAAATTATACATTTTTATTTTTGAAACCCACTTTTTCAACGTTTTAAAAAAAATTCTGAAAACAGAAATCAGCCAAAATCATTGGTTTCAAAGTTCAAACTTCAAAGTATATCAATTTTATAAAATTTATTAATGTAATATATTAGGTATATAGCCAAGAAATTGCAATGCACAGGGGCACTACTCACCAGTAACGTAGTAGTATAGAAATAGTGGTGCCAACACAAATTTTTTTTCAAAAACTTATTTATTTCAACGTTTTTAAAATAAATTACATAAAAGTTTAAACCTATTCGCTTGTGAGTGTAGAAAAGCTCACTGATCAAAGTTTATCATTTTCTACATAAAATTGTACAGTTAGAACAAATGCAGTTTACCTCTTCCACTTGCAAATTAAAAGCGAGTGCCAAAAGATTGTAAATACTATAATTGTAATTTGTGAGAGGCCAGATGAAGTGTATTTGTTCCAAACTAAGAACCTTAGTTTAGTTTATTCTTTGTTTAGGTAGTTTAAACATAATGAACATTTCACAATCATATTTTGTTAGTACCAATGATAAACATTAACTACCATCTTGTTAACCAAAGTATTCAATTTATATAATAATATACTTAAACCTACTTTAGTATTAATTACGTTATCATTTTTTGTTACTTTATTGACTTGTTTTATTTATTTTTTGATACACAGTGAAACAACAGTGCCCACCAAGTTACCAACTGTAAAAAAAGTGTTAATATTTACTTTCACTATCCCTACTGATAAATATGCTGATCCTCAGGAAGCCATTAGCTCTATATACCCACTTATGTCTTTTGTATTTCAATGTATGGAACGTATTAAACGATTAAGAATTAGCAAAGAAGCTAAAAATAAAGCAGAAAAAAATAGATTACGTGTTGAAGAAGCATTTTTGAAAACAACTCACGCAGCCCGAGCTGAAGCAGCTGCTGCTAGAAAAGAAGAAAAGAAGAGATTGGAAAAAGAACGCATTTTAAAAGTAAAAGTTCAACATATTGTGTTATTATTTTCTAAAAGAATAACTTTTATTTTTCTTTTAGGAGGATCCAGAAAAGCAACGCAAGTGGGAGGAAAAAGAGATGAAACGACAACAAAAAAAAAAAGCTCCACGAATGAAACAGTTGAAAGTGAAGTCTATGTAAAAAAATCACACGTAGTTATTATTGTAGCTAATATATTTAAATTGTTGGTTTTTGATTACATAAATGAATAGTTAAATTTTAGTTCTTTTATTATTTTATTTCTTGTAAATAAAATTTGTTCGTGTAGTATTTTGTGTTACATGCATTTGATCATGATTTATGATAAAGAAAAGGGGTATGTTGGCGACATACTCTTTTTTGTTAAAACAACGCAGGCAGTCATATTGCTTTTTTCCATCTTATGAATAACACAGAATCAATTATTGACAATATTATTTTGATTCTGAGAAAAGCAATATGGCAGCAATTTTGGCGTATCTAAAAATGTATACAATATATTTTATCATATTCTATTAAAAATCATTTTTTTATATTACACTAATTTGAAAGAACTTCAAATGTTAAGTGAATTAATTGTCATAACTCTTAAGTTTTTTTATAAAATATGCTAAAAAAATGATTATAATATGGTTGATTTTTTATAAATTATAATCTATGCTCATTTTTAATGCCGTCAATTGGGCTTATTATATTTGATAGTTTTTAGATGTTTTTCTAATAAATATAAATCTGAATAAATAATCTTTTTCTTTTAAATGATAGTCCTACTGTCATGAAACAGGTATTTTAAGGGTATTTTAAGGTATTTTAAAGTGAAATGAGTTAATACTTATTAACATATAACATATAACAAAGTTAAATGGGTTTGAATTTAAACACTAATGTTACAACTTTGGTCATCTGTCTTTGATATTTCCTTGTGTAGTTGTGTATGGTGTACATAGAGAATATAAATGTAATTTTGGACAGAAGAAAAGGTTTAAAAAAAAAGGTTTTCTATAAAAAATAATAAATAAACAATACTAAAAATAAAATAAGTTACAAATTTTAGTTTGGAAAACCATGTTGATACACTAATAACAACTAAATTGATTAAAACTACTTTTTTTTCTAAGTAAAAACAATTGTTTTAAAGTTGTACATCCATTTTTATTATCTTGACATGATAATACTTTATTACAAAATTAGCTGAACAAATGATGATAAAAATGTATACTTTCTGCTTGCTTCAAAAACTTCAAATTTTCCACCACTAATTGAAAAATAATTTCTACAATTGGCTATTTAGTTAATAACACATTTAACTTCTGATACTTTTTTTTGTAGGTGAGTAACATGTGCTGTGACACCTGCACGATATAAGAGTCTGTGCAGGGCTTTGCCTGTTCATCAGTTCATTGCAAATGTATTTTGTATTTGTGTAATAATTTTTATTTTTAGACATTCAAACCCAACCAAATTCCAAAAGTAATTTGTATGTTACAACTTTGTTGAAATAAAAATGGGCCAATTGTTTGACTAATTTTTTATTGACACCCATTGTTTATTTAGTATATCTGTATAGATGAGCTTGTTTTATATTAATTGAACATAGTTGGTATACATTTAACTTTTCTATATTTCTATATCTACTTTTCTATATTAAAAAAATAACGATACATTCTTTGCTAACGTTCAGAATCTAAAAAGGCCGGGATCACTCTATGTCTAGGACCTAGGTCGCGTAGGTAGTTTGACGTAGTAATGAATACACTTTGGGTGGGTCACTTGTTTAAAAGTTGTGGTTCAAACACATAATTTAATATCTGAAATCAACGATAAATCATTGCCTTCGATAATACGATTCTGATGGCTCATTAGTCGTCCTGGTAAAAATAAAATTTAACAATAAAAATTATCCGAAAATTCCGAAAAACGTATCCACGTACAAAGAATATTAAAAAAAAAATGATGACGATGGATTTTCGAAATTTTTTAGTAGCATATGTTTATTTTTTTTTTGTGTATACATGTTGTTCACCTTGAGTTAGTTTCAAAACTTTTTTTTAAAATTAAATTTTTTATCAAACAAAAACCACAAAGTAAATTTTAAAGTTCTACACTTAGCTCAACAATTTTCAAAATCACTTGAAACTTGGATCAAATCTGTAACTTACCTATTTCAATATTGCGTAAAAGTTTCAGCTAGTTCTGTCAATTATTTTAGAAGTTATGACCAAAAAACTAAACCGATTATTATATCAAAAAACACGTTTTTTTTACACGACCTACTTTTTTATTGTAACTTTTTCAATTTTGAGACCTCTCAAAGTACAATTAGAGTCCAAAGACCTTTCATTAGAGGTATTGGAATGTAAAAGTCGGAGTATCACAGAAAACAAAAAAAAAAAGAAACAACATCATTGTAAAAGCAATGCATTCTTTGCCAACGCCATTGATTTTATAAAATCAATGCAATCAGAATCTAAAATGAACACCTATTTTTGATAATTTCTGTATTCTAAATTTACAAACAAATTGTTCGAAATTCTTCAAAGTGTATCAGACTTGAAATTTGTGTCTTACACAAAAAGGTAATTATAGGGTTAAAATTTCAGGTCTATTTAATCAATATTTTGGATGTTATGACTAGATAAAAAAATAATTTTTCTCAAAAAGACGTTTACTGTACATTTTATTTTTTTTGGAAATAACTTTAAATAATTATTTTGAAGTCATAGCCAAATAACAAAATCGATATAAAATGTAAATAATACAATTTTTTTACATTTGCCGCAGTACTTTTTACCATTTTGTTTTTTGTGTATAATTTTTCAAATATAAAAAAAAATAGATGGTGAAACCAAGGATATACCAAGGCAGAACGCTACTGGACCTAGTTGTAAAGTTTGGAGAATTTCCCCAATAGTTTTACGTAAAAAATATTTCTTCTTTATAAAATTATTAGTTTTCTTGCATTGCACAAAATCTAAAGTAAATGCAAGACAATTTACAAATATAAAATAAAATGTAATCAGGAATTTTTATATTTTAAGCAATTTGTTTATTTTTAACAAGAAATTTAGAATACATAATATTACAGCCAATTAGTTAGTTTGAACTACAGCATAGTTAACTCTGTTTACTCACAGAAACATTTAAATAATCGAAGAAAACTTATATTTTAAACAATACAAAAATCAAATGTTAACAAAAATTGTAATAAAAACATAAAAATTATTGTTAAACTTAAAAGTGTAAAATAGTAGAACAAAAAAATATAATACAAATTACAATTGAGAGAAATTGTTTTAAGTGTTAACGGATATGTAGATGAACATTGAATTAATTAGACAAGAGATCAAAACAATATTAAAAACTTATTACAGTCAGAAATGTGTTTACATTTAATTTAAACATTGCATGTAAATTTTATTTTTCTGCTCCATCTTGGTCCAGAGTGTACAGTCTTTGATAAACCGGAATCCACAGGATCAAAATTAGTGGCGGTACTTTTGTAACTTGAGACTGACAGGATAGTGATCAAAACTTTCTCTGGTAATCACTACTGGACAAAAGAGTTGATCTGTTTTTTCTTACAGCTAAAGTTTGTTAATTGATGTGATGCAAAAGATTTTACACTAGGGACAAAATTTTGGATAGTAGGGTACACTAAGTATTGAATATGCAGTTGTTAAGGGGGTAATATTTTAAACTTGTACAGTAACAATTTTGATTAGTAAAATCTGGCATCAGAAAAAATAAAAAATTTTAATTTTAATAAAAAACTGTCCGGAATTCCTTCAGATTTGGGTAACTCCAGACATTAATTAAAATTAATTAAAAAAAACAATGTTTACAAAACAGATTATATACCCTTGGCAGGGAAGCTCCATACATTAACTTTAAGTTTTTAAAGATATAATTTAAATATTACATTGTTTAGAAATAAAATCAATAATTTTTATTTACTGTATTTATACTTAAATATTACATTTTTAACTCAAAAAATAAATCACCTAAAATCAACAAGAAATATTGAATTTTTAATTGAAAAATTTCAGCGTGGTTTTGCATTAGTTTTCAAAGTTACCCATAATTCAAAATTTTTTTTTTTTTTTAAATCCGATTCACTTAATTAATTTGTATTAAATTAATTTTTTACTTTACTGATTAAATAACGTATAAAATAATTAATATAATTAAAAAGAAAGCATTTTACTATCAAAATAACAAACCTATTTACAGTATTATTAAGTTTTTATGTATGTAAGTATAATAAGATAATTTGACTAATTATTTTTATAGTTATGTAGTTATATAATAAATAAATAAATCAAAGTTGAGATAGTAATCAATATATATTTTACATATAAACTTGTATTTGAATTTCCTAATGAAGGTTATCTAAATGTAGAGTATGTAACTCAAAATTTAGAAATTGTTTATGTCCAAAATAACACTATTTTTACAGTATTGTTCCCACAATTTTATTTTCATTAAATCTTATTCATTAAATCACAAATAAATTTGTAAATTTTTAAAGAATTTATTACAGGCCCGGATTTAGGATTCATAAGCCTTAGACTCAACATGTGGTGTGGGCCATACAAGGGAGTCTGTGAGGGGGACTAATAATACCTCATAAAGAAGGAAGGTTGAAGCTCTACCAAAAATGTTTTTGAAAAATTTTTCTACTAAAATCGAAAAAGTTAAATTCACATAATAATAACGGAAAACTGCAGAGTTCAAAGCACAAAATTGCACTGTGTGCATTTCACCTAAATCAAATAACTGCTTTAACTAATCACTACATTTAATGTAACTAAAAAATGACTTAAATTAAAAGTGATTGCATTAAAAACTGTAATTAGTTTGGGACTGAACTTCATATGTATAAACTGCTTATTAAATCCTTATAATTCATTAATTTTAGACTCTGAGGAAAGTGAGGAATGTATTAATACATTACAATGATGTAATTAAATACAATGATGGTATTTTTGTTTTTTGTAGTAAATTTGTTTAATAGTAGAATTGATATAATCTTGTTTTATATGATACCTATACAGAGAGGTATTTTGCCTTGGATAGTACTTAGTATGAAAATTTGTTTATTTTTTAAGGTATAAAATAAATGAACCAAAAACAAAAATGTCGTAAAAACTTCCAATTTCAAAAATGCTTACAGGATTTTGAATATTTAAATTTTTGCAGATATTTTGACTTATGTGAGGTTCGAGCTCTTTTGTTGTGCAAACCGGTTAGCAGCCTATTTGTAAATCTGTCCTTTTATGATGTGTGTGTGTGTGTATATATATATACATATAAATATTGAAATAATTACATAATATACCAACATTACATAATATAACAAATATAAACATGTACCTACAAAAATTATACAAACAAGAATAATTAGTAATTACTTACATGTTAGTTGCCAGATATAGAATAATATTATAATTTAAATAAAAGTAATATGTTTGTATACTTAACCTTCAAGTAAAGATTAAAGAAAAAGTTAATCTAAAAATTACAAAAATTTTATATTTATTTTACAAAATGTTATTCTAGGTACATTTTTATTTTTTAAAGAAAAATTATAATTTTTATATAAACAAAAAATTATTTTAACCGGCATAAAAAGAATTTATTTTAAATAACTTAGATTTCATTTTTTCCATAGTTAAATTAGTTTATATACCTGGAGAAATTAAATAACAGTAAAATTGAGTTGTTAAAATTTCAATAATACATTTTTGGTGTAATCCTAAATCTGTTCAAATATTGCTTTGCAATAAGAGGCTATCTCTGTCAACAATGATCGCACTGGTTAAAAACAACACCCTTCCACAATTTGTGTAAAAGAAAACAGACTCTTAAATATGACCTTTTTTAAGATCCATTCTTGATTTTGTTATTTAATTCATTAAGTGAAAATTATATCAAGAACATCAATTTCCAAATCAACTTTTTAACAAAAAGTTCATAAATTTAACACATACAGTTAAAAAAAATTAGCTAAAAAATTTATAATGGAGAATTTGTACTTGAATTTTGTTCTGTACTTAGCAATTTAGGATTTTATTTTAATAGACATGATTTAATTTACTAAACTAGCACTTTTGTTGTTCATTAAATTTAACTATTGATGGTTTATTTTTATACAGTAAAATTGTGTCATAATTACTTACTTCTTGTGTCTGTTACTGTTAGTGAAAAAATGTTACACTCAATTATAGATAATACTTACTTACTACTTACTAATAATCATTAAAAGAAACATTACCATTATTGTAAATTGTAATGTATTGTGAAAAAATTAACAAACAGAACTGGTATAATGTAAATATATACAGTGCAAAATAATTTGGCATATATTAATTTAGTATGATTTTTTTTTTTTTTTCCAGTTATTTCTACCAGTTATAGAAAAATATTGATCTAACTCCAAAATCTATAGATATGTTGCTAAATACTATTATTTATCAATTGAAGATGGGTAATTTTTACTGAATTTTTTAATTGTATGAAAATTCTAAATAACAAAACAAACAAACATCAAGACCCTTTAAAGAATTATGATAATTTTGAAAAAAAAAAAAAAAAAAATGAAATTCATTAAAATAAGTATTTATTTTAATTTAAACTATTTTTCTAATTATACATACATAGTTATACATCTTGCTTAATATAAACAATAAATACATGACCACTTATTATTTAAAGAAATATAAACAATGTAAATCAAATTAAATGCCAAAAAATAGTAAAAATTACACCTTTGATTCTTGTGTAAGAGTAGCAGTATTTTTGGTAGTATAAAATGTAAAATATATTTAATTTATTAAAAATATATGACAAATTAAACTAAATTGAAATATTAAATATTTAAAATGAAACTTAAATTTGGATATAATAATAAAGTAATTTAAAAAGTTTATATAAGAAAAAAAAATAATTATTCAGTTGTAACTACTTCAAGTATCCAACAATAACTAAACAAAAAATTGAATCATACAACTTAATAATATAATATAAGATTATAGTTTTCATAACATTTAAACTAACTTATGATCATAATTTTAAGCAATGTTTTAATAAACTTTTGTAAAATTTAGTTAAAGTTTAATATTTGCCTAAACACATAAAAATTAATGCACGCATTATAACGCATTTTGTTGTTCAAATTGAATTATTAATTGAAAGTTAAATACCCTAAGGACCTTAAAATGTAATTTTATACTAAATTATTTAACTTGATGTGTATTATCAATAAGAATATAATACTTAATACAGTATTATTTAATATAAGACAACAATAATAAATATTAAATTTAATTTAAATTATAGTCAATATTTATTATTATGAATTAAAATTGTTATCTAAGTACTATACGATAATAAATATGATCTAGACACAAATGAATTGGAAACTGAATTTATCAGTGAACTTTTAAGAGGTATAAGCATATAAAAGGTTTTTAAAAACTAAGTTTTGCAGTCACTCCTTTTTAGTAGGGGTAGTAGAATGGCCTTGGGCCTGCAAAAACATTCAAAATAATAAAATTACATTATATATTTTAAAAAGAGATACAATTTACAGCCAACGTGTTTGAACACAATATATATATTTAGATCACTAACTTATTTGTACATAAGTGAACAACTATCTGGCCAATATTAAGTCTTACAAAAATATTATAATAAATAGGTAATAAGACTGCATTCACAAGAAAACCACATTTAATAAATTGTAGTAAATAAAATTTGATAAAATTAAACACATTACTTAAACATAAAATTTTTTAATGAAATGTACATTATAGTATATGCATGTGAACGCAGCCTATAAATATAATCCAGACGACCCCAAATCATTATTTTTCTTGGCAATCTGTTTACAAAAATAACTATAAAAATATATTTAATTATGAAATACATTGGAACTGAAATTAAACATGTTACTTTTTTTTAAGTTTTATTAAATTAATTTGGTACAAATTTATAATTTTTCATATAACTCATTAAAAAATGTTTTTTGTGTCCAAAATAATGGTTTCAGAAAAAAATTAATCATTTATGATTAGTAATTACTAATTATCAATCAAATGGTATTTATACAATTTGTTCTGTGTCTTTTTATATAGTCAAATAACTAAATTATCATTAAAATTAAAATTTAACAAATAAAAATATGTTATACTTTAAAATTTTCAGGGTTTTACTTAAAAAAGCTTAACAACTTGTTTGCACAGTGTTAAAATTGTAAAAATTAAAGTTTGAAGTTTATAATTTTAATATAAAATGTATAACAAAACAAGTAAATCTGAGATTTTATTTAGTTTCTTCAATTAAGTATAAAATATGCTGAAAAATTGTTTGAGCATTATTATTAAAACAAAACTAGAAATATTGTTAACACATACATTAATTAAATTATATTCTAGCAAATAAATAAATTTGCAAAATTAATAGTAGAATAATAATTGTACCATGCAAACATAGTTTGAAACAATAAATTAATAATTACAAAAAATAATTACATGAAACTGCATAGTTAATAATTAACTTCCATAAATTAATTTTGGCCAAAACTTAACTTAAATAGCATATAGGTTAAAATTAATTCCCGGTATAAATTAAAATTAAAAAAAAAAAAAAAAATCTATTAATGAAATATATGTTAAAAATTTTAATTTGCCTCCCAAGTGTTTTCAAGAAATTAAACAAGTAATATCATTAATTTAAAATATACAGGTACGAGATGTATAAAAATAAGCTACTAGTGTAGATAGCTACATATATACTTATTAAATTAATTTTAAGGGGATTGGAGACCTCAATTGTTTTCTCTATCTGACTGTCTATCACAATAAAGCTAAGAATAGCTAAAACTTTTATTCAAAGCGTAAATAAATAAAAAGTATAATCATTAGATAATATTATGGCTATATATAATATGTGTGCAGCTTTAATCAAACAAAGGAATTCCAATTGAAAAATGAAAAGATATTTACTGACTACACGAATTGTTATAAATTTAATATAATAATACATACTATATTTTCAGGTACTATTTACTAAGAAACATAATTTAGTTATAATTGTTTAGATCAATAAAACTTAAATGTACATACTTAAGTACTACACAAATTTATAAATTACTCATATTTAGTAATTATTTACTAATAACTCATACCTAATTTGAGAACATTTATTTTTATTTTTTTATTATTTAAAATACACTTTTTTTTAGTTAAAAATAATTTATTAAATTTAATATTTATCATATAGCTTTAAATATATTACCACTACTAATCATTTTTAACTTGGAAAACTTAATAAGCTTTTAAACTAAAACTTTAATTTTCCTTTACCCACATTTAATACCAGTGTCAATTTGTGACTAGGGAGCTTGGTATTATATAAACTTGTTTTAAAAAAATTTGTAATTTGTAAATTATTATTTATTACTTATTTTTAATTAAATAAAATATACTTTGGAGTCTAGATGGGTAATATTTTTTGTGCTACCTTTCTTCCAACGCTGTATTTAATATTGATAAATATTTTGGATAAGATTGGTTGACGTAAATAAATTGAAATTATCGCAGACATTAAAGAACCTTAAGGAGAAATATCTGAAAGAGTTACTATTGAATTCCAACAGAGCGATTTCTATAGCTAATTAATAATTAATAATAGGCTATTTTATTAAGGAATCTTAGTTCCTTCACAACTGAAACAATAATTAATTAATTTTTGTTTTAAAAAATGATTAAAATTCAAAATAATAATACCTGTAAACTGTCAGTTTTTTTTTTAAATTTTGATTATTAAAAAAAAAATAATCATGAAATTTAATATTCATCAACGGGGTCATTTTTAAATCATAATATCTTAAAGAAAAAATTGATTTTTAAATATTGGCTTACAACAGTATATTAAGCAATATGTATAGATAGTATATTTTAAAGTTACAGACTTCTAAATACAAAATTTAAACTAGGGTCTTAAAATTCAAAATTTAGATTTTGAAACTGTTGTAAGTGATTAAAAATAAATGAAACATCTTTAAAATTATTTTTTAGAGTTGTATCTTTTAGAATTGTAATTTACTATACATATACCCAACTAAATAATTTAAGAAAAAAAAAAATATAATAATAATGGAATATTAATGGAATATTAAGACATGAGCTAAAATCAATTTAATATATAACCTTTAGATAGATAATTTTAATGACTGTTGGTATAAATCACAAGATAATTATTTTAATAATTTAACATTACTTGTTATAAAACAATTTGGTATTTTAGGAACTTACGTGGATACGGCCAACCAGAAGGTGGCGGTGCTTGCATAGGTGGTCGAGCTGGCCTCCACACTCCCATTGGTGGAGGAAATGGAGGCGGTCTCATTGGAATCATCATAGCTCCAGGTGGGAAAGGCCTTGGTGGTGGTGGCAAACGCACTACTCCAGGGGGTGGTGGTGGATATAAAGGCTGAGGTTGTGGTTGCTGGAATGAAGTTAGCTGTTGCTCCTAATAATACAAATTTAATTGGTAAAGAAATGTATTAAATTGTTTTACAAAATTATTTTAACATTAACTAAACTTCCAAAGAGGAGTAAATAAGATAAGGAAATATAAATTAGAAATAGGTACATTTAATTGAATACAAATAGCTAAAAAAGTATTAAAATGTGTATCAATGACGGAGTAAAGAAAATTACACAGGCAATTGGTCTAACAACAAATAAATAATATAAAGATAATCAATAACTTTACACTTTGTGAAATGTTGCATTCAGTGGCGCCAAACCTTTTATAAACCACTGGGGTAAAACCTGGCACGACCTACCCACCCACCCACCTGAGCGGGTTGAAGACCCCTCCACCCCCACCCCCCAGACAACAAATACGGTACCTTACCCTGTTTACTGCATTAACTGCATGATGCTTATTTGTTGTCCATTTCTCTCATCTCTGTCAACTATTTAGTATTAATAGTAATTACAAATGACAATTATTTAATGTAATAAAATTAATTACTCACGACCCACCCAAATTGACCCACCCCCCCAACCACTAAAATGTTCTGGGGTATTTACCCCACTTGCTATACGTGTTCGGCGCCACTGGTCGCATTTATCTTACTATTATACTTATAAATTAGCATAACTTATCCTGTTGATCCAAATTTCTATTATTAATTATAATATAATATTATCACCAAATTTGAGATAAAATTGTAATTCAGTACAGACTACGGAATGCATAAATCATAAACATAAGATGTGTTTGTTTTGAAAAGTGTCAGTACACACAGTTAGTTTTTAAAAAGTGTGGGTTTAGCCGTGGTGTATACAATTCACACCAACAAAAGTGTAGGAGTCCTAAAGGTTTTTTGGTGTGTAGCTAGTAAATATATTTCCTAATCATTTGATTTATGCTTACAATATGCCGAGATTAGTTATTTATAATATATTATTAATTACTAATAAGTATTAGTTACCTACTAGTTGTAAAATGTAGCATTTTTACCAAAATTTTTTCCGAACATTTGAGATTTAAACAAATCACATTAGATAAATATTAAATTTTGATTTATCCTCCGTCATTATCAGCAGTACGATAAACAGTGGCAGCAACTTGAAGTGCACAAACTGGTTCCAAAATATTTTTAGAATATGGAATTTTGGACGATTAAAATTTTTAAAAAATTCGTTGTCATTTAATACTATCTTTATCAATCAGTTGACTTTTTCACACTTTTGTTTTGAATTGGCACACTATATACACACCCCACCCGACACGTTTTCTATACAACTATAAAACCGGTGAGAGAGCGCTTCTTGTTCGCGCAACCAAATGACCGGTTTCTCATCCCCAAATTTCCCCCACTCGCTACGCGGCGACGACCAGAGTTGACGACGGCCAGCGTTCGGGTCGGGTTTAGTGGTGGGAATGCGCGAGATCGGACAAATTTTGGTCGCCGCCTAGAAGCGCTCTCTCAACGGCACAAGAAACGCTAAGTTTTTAAAACAAACAAAGCTGTATCGTTAAGTTTGATAAGGTACATTTTTTGTTATCAATGTAATTGTTTTTCAATCGATCATGCAAGAGTAAAAATCGATAAAATCAAAACTTTCAATTCACAAAAACTTATACAAATATATACTGTTCACTATGAGAATCCTATTCAACCAAACAATGAGCCTTTACTGAGCCGGATGGGATCAGAATTCGGATAAATCTATAAAAAAATAGTATAGTATAGAATACAGTAAAAATTCCGCTGTCCGCGAGTGCGTCAAGTAACCGTGTGTGTGCGAGTGTGCGTTTCGTTCGTTTTATTCGTTTTGCGTTCAAAATAATTTCTAATGCTTTAACTGAGCTGTAGAAAAAACAAAAGACTCAAATCAAAGCACTAAGTCGCGTGAATGACTAAATCAGTTGCTTTGACACTGAGGGGTACTTGCCGAAAAAGAAGCAGATACAAGATAACTTTGAGGATTACGAATCATAACTTGAGAAAAAGGAGAGGACAACATGGAGTTGCCAATACGCCTAATTTTTGAAGAAATGTACTTGAAAGTCAAATCAAAAATGCTCATTATCGGTTGCAGCTGCACGTTACCAAACGCTTTGTCAGCTACAACTAGAAAGATGATATGAGATTGCCTAAAATCGAGTATATTTAAGCTCAAGTTAATTAAGAAGTAAGTATAGAGTAACTTTAGATACTAGTAACGCGACTAACCGACCAATTACCTCAAATATTGTTAAATATCAAATCATGGGAGTTACCAAATGAATAACTGTTAGCGGATCCAAAATTCACTATACCTGGTAAAATTGATGGGTGCAGAGCTGTTTGGAAATCACCTAGAGGTTTGCCCACTTAAAAATTCAGTGTTTGGCTGGATAGCTAGCCTTGTGGAGAGCAATCTTATTCACCATAAAAAGAAATTCATTATGTTTTTTAACTACTGAATATAAAGATCTTCAGGGGATGCTGTCATAATGTTAAACAATAGAAATTAATACAAGGGAATCATCATTGACACAAGAGACTGTGAAGAACTGTCCACTAGATCAACCACACAAAACGTGGCTGGTTGTTTTACTGTTCATTTATCTATGAAGAAAGATTCTTATCTTGGTCTATCTCATAAGTTGATTTTGTCAAAAAAGATTTTTAGCCCTACAACGTAAATTTCAAAAGAATCCAATTCTTGAAAAACGGAACATTGAGAAAATATGAAGCACTAGGTCATTATGAAAAAAACTACCGTAGCAAACAACCAAGGCTATTATCTACATCACACTGTAATTTGCCCAAGCCAACCTGATAAACTACGTGTAGTATTTGATGCTTTAGCTATAACATCAAACAGGTCATCTTTAAATGACATTTTACTCACCTGACCTATTCAAGAGGATTTATTTTCATTATTACGTTTCTGCACCAAAAACCTTGTCTTTGCTACAGACGTCATAAAGATGTACACTGTACAGGTAAGTGTTAGTAGTACACAGATATCAGACAAAATACCAAAGAATACTGTGGCAAGAGGATGAACAAGCACCTTTAGACATTCGAGCAAAGTGACCTGTGGTGAATTTGTGACTCATTTTTTGCTATTCAATGTCTGAAATAATTATGCACAGGGGTTAGTACCATTAGAGGCTAAAAGTTCTGGAAAGAAATTTTTACATGAATGATGTGCTAACTAGCGCAAACTCTGTAGACAAAATCATGAAGCTCAAAGCAAATTTAATTAAACTGTTGCGTTTAGGATGCAGTCTGTAGCCGTGGATGAACAAGATAAAAAGGCATGCAAAGCCCTTGGCAAATCTACAGACGGTTTGTTCTATATTAGGAAGCGTCGTTTATGATCCTCTTGAAGTATTTACGCCAGTAGTGGTTAGTGATAAGATATTCACGCAAAAACTGTGGCTGGCAAAAAGTGGATGGGATTAACAATTTGAGCTCTCTATGAAATCTGAATAATTTTCCATCCATAAATTGTTACTTCAGATAACGCAGCTAAGTATACTTCAATTTGCTCTGAAAAGCACTTGCAGCAAGAGCTTTCAGATTCATGGCTTCTGCGACGCTAGCATATGGATTACTTGCGTTTGTCAATAATCCCAAGGTGTTTGAGTCCATGTTGCTATGCGCTAAATCAAGAGTTGCACCTCTAAAACAGCCAAGTGTACCTCGCCTAAAGCTATGTTAGGCACACTTAGTGCACAAGGTTTGATTCGCTTTAGACATACCAATTGCCAAGGTTCACTTATGGACAGATTCAGAAATTGTCTTGGCTTGGCTAAATGACACCCCAAACCAATGGAAAATGTTTATTGCCAACAGTCTCTGAAGTACAGTCTCATGTACTTCACCGATACAAGACAACCCAACTGACTTACTATCTCAAGTTCAACAGATATCTAACCTCACATCAAAATGGTCCAAATTAGTTGGTACAGGAGGTGAAACCATGGCCAGACAACAAGTTGCAAGAAATAGTTTAGATACCTGAGAAATAGGTGATCAATACAGTAACGCCATCAAGTTAGATACTATCTAATTATACTTATCATGAGGTAAGCTTTGATGAGGAGTTCTTGCTTATAACTATTAAACAATTTTGTTTTAATTCTAGACAAGAGTTATGTAATCATGCATCAGGACTGTTGAGTGTTGATGAAATCAATGATGCTCAGTGGTGGTGCTTACTAGAGGCACAGAAGGCTTGTTTTCAGACTGAGATCCAAGAAATCCAAAGGAAACGTACTCCACAAACCAACTCAATTGCATCACTTAACGCAATTTTTTATGAGAACGGTTTGCTACGTCTTCTGCATTTTGGATTACTTTTTGCAGAACGTTGTCAATAATTTTACCTAGCAGTCATTATTGTTATAGAACTCATCATACGCCACCAGCATAACCGTCAACAGTACGCTGGTGTACAAGCTAATAGTAATGATACGCAGAACATATTGAATCATTAGAGGACGTCCCACTTCATGTTGTATCAAGGGACTGTTTACGTTGTAAACTGCACTTAAGGACAACAGCTGCACAACAAATAGGTTATTTACCTGCTGTAAAGATTCATACACCTTGCCCATTCGAGGTTACCTTTAAAGTTGGACCCTTTAATATAAAACAAGGCACTCTATATCATTCAGTAGTAACCAAGGGATACATTTCCTTGTTTGTTTGTGTGTCTACTATAGCAATCCATCTGGAGCTAGTATCAGATCCCCGAACTTCAACCTTCCTAGCTGCCTTGAAAAGATTTGTCAGCCGGCGTAACATAGTTCCTGTCTGAGATCTTTTAAGACAATGCTACTACTTTTGTGACAATGAGCTTAAGAACCTTATAGACATCAAGAGACTGTGTCAATATTCAATGATCACAGCATAAAATTCAATTTTATACTCCAACTGGCTCCACACCAAGGAGGCCGGTATTAAGTCCGTTAAGTGTTACTGTGAGATAAGTAAGACTACACTTTACAGCTGAAAAGTTAAACTCTTTGTTAACTTGTATATTAGCTGTTAAGTTGTTTAATCTTATATACTTTTTTTATGATTAACTAAATTATTTGTTTAAATTATAAGGTTGTTCAAATAACAATTCGATTAAGGTGGGGAATGTTAAGTTTGATAAGATACATTTTATGTTATCAAAACATTCATTCTTCAATCAATCATGTAAGAATAAATATCTATTAAGTCAAAATTTTTCAATTCACAAAAACTTAGTTACTAACTACTTATACTAACAAATATATAGAGTCCATTCTGAGAATCTTATCTTAACAAACACATAAAATGTAAACCTTTATAGTATAGATGTTAATGTGTCTATAAAATATTATATAGATAAGGAATTGGGGTGTAGATTTTTGATGTTTTATATATTTTATACAAAAAAGTTGTTCAATGTTAAAAGGGATGTCAAGTGAAGCAATGAATATATTGAAGTTACAATGTTTTAAAATTTTTATGTAATCACCATTTTGGGTAGTAAAATTGCTAAAGCAATCATTCTTTAGGTGTGGCCAGAAATGATACTTTATTCAAAGCGTTTTTTGAATTATTAATTATTTAGTTAAGAACGATAAAAAAAAAAAAAAAAGTTAAAATTATCAAAAATACTTATATGATTAGAAATGTTCTCATGTCGTTTGAATGTGTAAAACTAACACAGAAACGAAATAGAAACTGAACTTGGTCATTTTTGGGCAATTATTATTTCAACTTTTCCATTTTTTTCAAAAATAACTCATTTGAAAATTATTTAAAGTAATTTAAAATTTCATACATTAATTTTTAAATTATTGGAATGAATAAATTAAAAAACCGGGATTACTTTAGGTTGTGTGGGTAATTTGACAATTTATGAACTACACATTGGGTGGGTCCCAATAAGTGTAGTTCAAACAAATTATTTAATATTTGAAAACAATGATAAATTATTGCATTCGAAAATTTTAACACCATTGATATTACTTGTGATGAAGATTTTGATTTAGACTGAGATCGTCTATTTCTTCTCCCTCTGGTATCTCGTCTACGTGACTCTTGGTTTTTAGATAGTGTTCTGCTTTTTCCATTTTCTAAATAAAACAATTTTGTTTATAAAAATAATTATTTTAATACAAATCGTTAAACATTATTTGCAATCAAAAACATTAATTGCATGTATGCATGTTTTTTGTATGCATTCGAGAACTGCTGGTCAGATTTTCCTGATATTTTTGAACACATACAACAAATTTTCTTTTACACACTTTTAACATATTAAGTTTTTAAATATTATAAATATTAGATAATGAAATTTGGTAGATAACTAAATTTTTATGAAAGGTCACAGAAATAATAAATTTTTGTAAATTTTTTAAATTATAAACATAAGCCAGTTAGGTTAGGTCTAGACCTTAGACCCAGGTAGTTTAATGCAGTAGGTCACTATTTTAGAAGGCTTAATTAGAAGTTGTAAATTATAAATGTAATCAATTTTAAATTACTTTTTGTGAATTGCTAACAAAACTAATAATTTTAAGTGAGCTCAGTTTACCTATAAAAATTGAGCCTTAGCAATAAAAATTAATATTAATGTCTTTTAAGCACTATACTTAAAAAAAATAGAAGGAAAGAAAGAGAGTAAATTTGAGGTCGGTGAGAAATTGTTTGGCGTAGCAATTACGCCTTGGAGTGGGTCACATCTTTGGGTAGGCTAATGTTTTGGAAGTTGTAGTTCATAGTTATTGTTTAATATCTGAAGATATCAATGATAAATCATTGCATTACAAAAAACGATTCTGAACAGGCTTGGATATCTCTAGTATATGTCTTGGTGAAAACCAATTTAACAAAAAACATCAGTTTTATTAATATACCTAAAATACAACTTCTTTAGGTAATTGCATGGCCAAATAACGTCTCACTGACCTCAAATTTACTCCCTTCTTTTTTTTTTTTATGCAATACTACGTTAAAAATAAAATACCCAAATCACAAAATAATACACTTTTTAAATTAAATAAGTGTATTATTTTGTAATTCCAGTATTTTATTTTTAATATAAATAGTCACAAATGCTCAAGTATAATTAAGTACAATACTACGTTTACTATGTTAGGTTATTTAAAGTATTTTCCAATCCTCTGGCCATCATAGTGTTCACAAATCACAGAAAAAAATTACAAATTTAAAACAAAATATAATATAATTTTAAGCCTTCTACTCAAAAACTGCAAACCTCAAAATTTCAAACTTTTTGCAATACAATTCTTAATTGTTTTAGGGTTTAACTCAAAAACTAAACAAAATTTCAAAAAAACTGAAACCAAAGTACAACCGAAGTCCATACATCTAACAGAAAAGTTACTGACTACTTAAAATATCAGAGTATTCCTTCTACAAAAGTGTTAATAGAAAAAAAAACATCATTGTAAAAACAATACATTTGTAGCCACACTGAGAATCTAAAAGGGTGAAAACAGATGAAACTTTTCATAATCTTAATTTTATCATCCTTAGAAAATTATTTTAAAACTAATACTAAAAAAACACAAAAAATTTAGAATTTTCTTAACAATGGTCAACAATTTCAAAAGTTATCTCCACGTTTTAAGAATTTAAATTTCCAACTATTTTGACAATTATTTGAGGAGTTATTACAAGTTAAATATCATTTACATAGCATAATTTCATTTTTATAATCAATATAACATGGTTTTATCAATACTTTTAGATAGTATTGTTTATACAATGATGTTTTTTTTTTCTGTGGACACGTTTTCTAGTAAAAAATCTACTCCAATTTTAATGTATCATACCTTAAAAGATAGATAATTGATCCGAGCTGGTACTTTACTTGAAGCGTTTTTTGAAATTTTGATTTTTTTGGAAGTTATAAACAATAAACGAAAAAAGCCAAATTTTCAAAAGTGCTTTGTTCGACTTGAAATTTATATATGTCATTAAGAGAAGAATTTAACTTGTTTGTAGTAGAAGGAATGCTCCGGTGGTTTTAACATATGATTTCCTCAAAAGATAATTATTAGATAAGGTAATTATTGATCCAAGACAGTACTTTTCATGCGTTTTTATGAAGTTTTGATTATTTTTGGAATTATGAGCCAAAAACAAAAACGTCAAAATTTAAGAAATTGCCCTGTTCAATTTGAAAGGGTTTGACAAGTTTACCACTGATATTTCAATCAATTTTGATCATTTTAAAGGGAGTTATGGAACTTTAATACAATCTAAGCAAGATAGTTTTACATATGTGGTTAAAAATTATAGAAAATTGGTACACACAATTTTGATTTATAGCCGATTTCACGTTGTTATTTTGTTGTTCAAAACTCGACATTCCGGGCGGCCGTGCATTTCTTATGGGAGAACAAATAGTTACGGGGAACGTGTTTCTTACACATCAATTAAGATTTTTTTTGATCATAACAACCAAAAAAATTTTTGTAACAGATATCAAATTTTGCTTACTCAACATATTTAATTTTCAAATCTTGAATAGCAAATTTGTTTGTTACAAATTTTTTTCCAAAATTAAATCACAGGAATGACAATTTTCCAATTTTCAAAATTGTTTAGTAACATTTGTATTTATATGTTAAAAACCTGTGTTAAATTTTCAAAACTTTAAAATGTCACTATAACAAAAAGTTGATACACAAATAATAGCTGTCACAGATTGGCTGTTACTACAGTATTTAATTCTCCTAAATTATGAGCTGTGATTATACTGTGAATTCTATATTGATATTTTTTTATGAGTGCTAGAAACAAAAGTCATAGAAAGAAACTACTACAGATATGAATTTAAAATTTAATTGTTTGTTTTCTAAAATGGATTTTTTGAACATTTTTGTCTAAAGAAGTAATAAAAGAAAACCATTTTAAGGCAGAGCAAAAAGCTTTGTTATGGAATATTAAACTTGAGCACTGATAGGTAAGAAAAAGTTTAAAATTACTAAAGTTAGTTGTTCATATAGTAAAAAATACTAACCATTTCTACGTTTTGTTGGTGATCGTGATGGTGGAGTTCTTCTTCTAGGAGAGGTGCGTCGACGTCTATCTCTAGAACGTTCACGTCTTGGAGGAGAGCGTCGTCTTCGAGAGCGATCACTAGAATGAGATGGACGATCTCTTATAGGGGGAGAAGAATGATCACGATTTGGTGGTGGTGACATTGGCATTTGTTCATGATTAGGTGAGTATGGTCGGAGGGGAGGTGAAGGACTTCTGAAAGCATAATGATTTTCGAAATATTCTGGAGATCCACTACGTCTAGCACGTTCTTCATAATGAATTGGCAACTCTTTCATACGATGTCTACTATGATCACTAGACCTAAAACGCTGCATATCTGGTGATCTAGGTTCTGGAGCAGAAGTAAAGTTCTCCATTTTATGTCTAAAATTAAAATTTAAAAGTACAATAAAAATGATAATAATGACTTTTAGAAGCTCACTTAGAAAGAAGATTGTAACTCCAATTCTAAAAAGCTCTAGTAGTAATACAAATTTCAAACTTTGGCTTTATATTGAAATTATAAATAATGAATTTAATAAGCAATAAATAATTAAAAAAATAAAAAATTTTTAGTACAGTTAGATTAAAACAAGTTTGAATTTGATCAACAATGTACAAAATAAAGAATATATATTTTTAATTAAATTGTATTCAATTTGGTAATAAGTTCTAATTAATAATATTCAGATTCATACATTTTTCAAAAAAAAAATATAAATAAAAGTTAGAGGGTCCCTAAATGTTTATCTGAACCCAAAATTTAAAAAGTTTATTTAAAGTTAACTTATTATCAAAGTATTTAATTACGTCTCTATAAAATGTTCAGGTCTTGGTGCGCGGTCATGAACACTTCTTTCTTGAGATCGTTTTGATCTTTCTCGACGTAACATGCTGTCAGGATTAAAATGATCTCGCTCAGGTGTATAAGGCAGAGGAGGAGAAGGTGGACGACCAATGTTTATACGTGGTGATAAACTTCGATCACAAGACATTACTTGCAAGGGGCTCAATGAATGAGTCAATCCGTAGTTATTCTTATCTAAATTTACAATATTATATTATCATACAAATAATATACTAAAAAATTAGTTCACACAATATTTTTATACTGACCGCTATTTTCATAATGCATCTGAGTTGAATTAAAATGCACTTCAAAAGATTGATGGTTTTTATCTCCTACAATTCAGAGGAACAAAATAAAATAATATTTAAAAATATTAATACTTCCTAAGTAAATTGTACAGGAAAATGATTCAAAAATTCTACAGAAGTACTTAATTTTAAATGTTTAACGACACAAAGACAAACTAAAATAACATCATTATAGGTAAAATAAAGTACATATTGATAGGTATCTAAATAAATTATTTTAGACAGAAATATCTTTTTAAAAATTTTTATTTTTCGGATGTTTCTGGAAAGTTGTTAATTTATTTTAGGTAACGAATCTAGGGTGCTTACCTTACCTTAAAACTAGAGATTTCATCTTCAAAATATTAACAATTAAGAATCAATCAAATTTAAGATTTATTTTTAACAATATACATACAAATCATAAATAATATTTTCCCTTTTATTTGTTGTTAGCATTTTAAATTCAAAAATTAAAAAGTTAATTAAAAAATTTGTTTATATTTAAAATATTAAGCCCAAATATACATTTTAACCAGTTAATAATTCAACTTCACACATTAAGACATAAGTATAACTAATAACTAAAAATCATTAAGATAGATAATATACTGGAGCGCAGATTCCATATGCATGTATAACAAAAATTAGCAGTCTTGACGTTGTTACCTCCACCACCACAAGGAAAAACACTTAAAAATCCACTTTGTGTACTACCATATGTTATTGAATACTTTCAATAGTTGTTAAACAAAAACAAATTAGTGTAAAGGGACAAGTTTGGTGAGTTTGTTTAGACTAATTGTCTAAATTTTAACTTCATATTAAACTGTTAAATAGTCCATTTATAGACAAGTTTTAATTTTTGTAATTTGTTAGATACCTCAACACTAATTAATTAAACTTCATAAAAACTTATTGTATCAAGTCAAGTTTGATACCTTAAATGTGCATCTAAAATTAAAATATTTCCAAATATACAATTATGTAGAAATAATTTAAAAAAAACTCTTTTTGCAAAATATAACTATGCCAAGATACACATAACAAAAAGAAAAAAGTAGATAGTTTTATAGTTATCACAAATCACATTAATTTTATAAGTTATAAAAAGTATTGTAAATTTTATGTACTCATGTTAACTGGAAGTACCAATTATTTTTAATTTTGAACAAAAATACATAAATAAACATAATATAAAAACAACAATAAATCACATTAACAATTTTAAATATTTGAAATCTTTCATCAGATTTTGATTAGTGAAATTTTTAGTTGTAAGACTTAAAGCTTACTATTAATAAATTCTAAGGGTAAAAAATAGGTATAGTAAGTAGGGACTATGCTTTAGAATAGGTCACTTTTTTGGATAGCTCAGTGGTCAAGAAGTTGTTTAATTAATAATAACTGAAAGCAATGATAAATCATTGTCTTTGGAAAATTTGATCAAGCTTGGTACTCTAACATTACCTAAAAAAAATACATTATTAACATTATTAATGTACTTACAAAAATTACCAATTTACATCTTGTTTTAGGTTTGAGTTTAAAATATAAAAACAACATGTATATAAAAAAGAAATAATTACGTAGATAGAAATTGAGATATTCTATGTTTATTTTTGAATACCCAATTTGTATTGTTTAGGTGTATAGATAAACATTAAATAGATGTATATTACATATATTTATATTTATGTTATTTATACATGTTGTACATACTTTGAATTGTTGTTTGAATTTGTACGTTTGTGTACAGTATACATACAAGTTTTTTTATAAACAATTATATATTATAATGTAATTAACATTCAATAATACAATTTACTAAGTAAAAATTTTTATGTATACTCTTAAATAATAAATTCATCAGTAAAAATAGTTAATGAATATTTAAGTTTAAATTGTATACTAGGTATTAGCAACAAGTGTCTTGAAAAAATACCAAAAGCAAATAAATTAAGATTTAGATTGTAAATTGATTTAAAGTTAAAATTAGTTTCCAGCACAATGTATTAATGTAAATTACAAAATTTTTAAAAAATAAAAATTTAAATTTAAATTTTAAATGTTAAATTTTTGAGAAATTATTTGAATTATAAATTTTGTTATTAAATAACAACAAAAATGTTTCACAAAACTTCAAAAATAAATAAATAGAACAATTAATTTAAGATTTTGAAAAAAGTTAAGTTAAAAAAAAACTTTTAATATATCAATTCTATGTACTTAGCAATTAATACTTAGCAGTGAATAAGTAGTTCAAGAAGTCATGACCAGTTATTCAAAAAACTTTTATTTCTTCAAGGTACAGTTCCACTTTAAAGACATCTAGATCTCTAACATTATCCTTTATTGTTGACAGATATGCTTTTTTACATCAGTTGTAGTTAGTAAAAACTTAATCTCAAAAATTAATTTTGTTAATTTGGTTGTTCGGACTCAAACACTGAGACAACCAAAAATTTTTGGCAAGAAGACTATCTTGCCATTCCCGTATTATTTTTCAGCACATTTTATTAAGTAAAATAATACTATGTTAACCTAGTCAAAAATAGAATAATATAATATATATATATATATATATATAGGTATATGAAAAAAGTCAAACTGATATTTTCAACTTTTGTACTTACAAATCTCTTACATAATTTCATAGCTCCTTAAAGTTATTCTATTAAAATTTTCCTTTTTTTTTTATTCAATTATTATAATATAGGGATTTGTGTTCATTACTAGAAAAATAATATTAACTATCCAAGAAACATATCAATAAATATACATTCATTTGTTGAAATAAATTAGTTGACAATTTAAGTGAAATGTTTTAGAATAGATATACTCAAAGATCTTTTAAAATTTCTATAACTATAATTTTAAATTCTACAAGTTAATAATAATAATTGTGAGTATGCTTTCAAAAATATTCAGATAAAGATTTTGTAGTAATTGTTGATATCTATTGTCTATACCA
>CM029358.1:23998224-24008404 GCA_017140985.1 Hormaphis cornu
ATTTGTATCTATCATTTAAAATATCATACGTTAAAATTGGTACAGTTTTTCTACTAGAACTTTTGATTAAAGAAAATGTGTAATGATAAGGAAAATGGTTTAAAAAAAAGCTTGATAAAACAGCCAAACTTTTTGAAATTTTAAACCCTAAAATTTACCCGCCTTATAATAGGCTTATTGTGTGGTTTATTTACCTTCTAATAGGTTATTTAAATAATAAATATCTATTAATGGTATTTGTTTTGTTATTATATATTACCTATATAATAACATGTTTACACTTCAATAATTACTATAACTACAATAATGTATTCCAGAAATTGTTATTTGATACTTTATAGCTAATATTTGTGAAATAGATGTGCATTTATGACTAGGTTCATTATTTAATTGATTTGGCATATATCTAATTATTAAAACTAAAGTAATAATGTATCTATTGACTTATCATTAGCCGTGTGCATACTAGTATTATAGTTAAGCTTAAATGAGCAATGATTACCAATTGAATATTTTATTAGAAATGGTACCAATAAGTTACTGTACATGATTGAAATTATGTTATGAATAAAATATGAGACTACCAAATTAATAAAAAAATTAATTTGTGTACCTAGAGTAGAAATACTGTACATAAAAATGGGTATAATTGTAACTTACAGGCAGATGAGATAATAATACATAAAATAGATATACTTTGTATTGGAACCATTAAATTAAATTTAATGTTTTCATTAATGTAATTTTTGTATTTTCAAAATACAAATAAACTATAAGAGGTAGGTGTTCCAACAATAGTAGATATGAGAGACTATATGGTTTGGGCATGTGATGAGAAGAGGAATCTCAATTAGTAAAAGCGGTTATTAAAATGAACATTAAAGGAAAAAAAGGCCGAGAAAAACCAAAGAAAAGATGGATATAAACAATTTAAAATGATATAAGGGCTGTTGAAGTGTGAACCTATGTAGGGGATGTGAATTATTGTGACATATGGAGGTATAGGACAGGGGGGTCAACCCCTAATAGTTGGGAGAAAGGCAAAGAAGAAAAAGAAGCAGCATTTTCACAATAGATTACTAAATAAGATCATTAAGCTCAAAACTTGTCCCAAGTAGGCATAATATAAATCAAACCAATGGAGAAAATAATGGTAATTGAGAGATCATTTTTAATATTAACATGTGAGCTCACACAACTAATAACAAGTTAAAATAATTAACTGATCATGGTCAATTGTATCCACCTAACCTCATATATATATATAGGAACTATGGAAAATAGTGTTTTTACAATTTAAATTTATGTTCACCAAGTAACAATAAACTATTATATATAGATTCATAGGGTGGGCAAGAGGCCATTGCCCTTTGTTGACTCTGGTCAAATTGTTTTACAGTATTGTTTTATAACTCACACATTTCTTTATGCTACTATAAAAAGACAATTAGAAATGCACTTGAGGTTATGGAATTTTCTGGTTTTAATGCGAGGTTTAATATAACTAATCGAGGTAGGCACATTGTATCAACGTACTTATAATTGTACAAATAAATTTTTTTATAGAACGCACTTTAACTAAAAACTTAAAATATTTCTAACACAAAAGTGTTCAAATTGGCAACATATGCTAAAATCAAGAATCATTTTTATTAGGATTAAAATATTGTTTTGACTAAGATGCCGCCCGGAGATAATAAGTTCTAGATCCGTGCCTGGGTAAGTCTAATAGGTTTTATATTATATGCATGTAAATTGTAAATATTATACATACATTCATTGAAATACAAAATTAAATTAAATTATTATTGAAACTTGAGTTATTTACATTGAAAGTGATGGTCCAGCAACTTGATAATCATTTCTGGATTGCCTTGGCGGTGGTGGTGGTGAAAACCGCCCACCAGAATGACGACTTGATGGTCTAGATTCTTTTACTCTTTTAGGCATCCTTCAATAGTTATTTATTTCAAGTCAACCACAACAGATAGGCAATGAACTAAAAGAGAATACATTTACTTAAATTAAATCATACAATATTTAAAAATCTCCTAAGTTAAAGATTTATAAAATCAAGTTATATCTTCATATAAATTTGATATGTAGTTCAACAACCGCCACTACATTAATAAAATTGTACATGCGGTGTAGCATACCTATTAAATATGTTTACCAATTGACCATCACCCTTAAAATAAATTATTAAACAGAACAATAACATAAGTCTTGAAAATTTTTAAAATCTTAACCAAACAAAGATCAAAAATAATTTTACGGTTCCTACTATCAAAAGGTGCACTTCAATTTTTTAAGAACAATCAACAGTGCATTTTAAGAACATGTAAAATGTCAAAGTATTACAAGGGTTTAGTCATTTTTTCCAAGACTATTTTTGCCCGGCCAAAAGCCTATTCACCAAGGTAACTTCTGATTAGCCAATTTAAATCATGATGAAAACGTAAGTTTTACCAAGTAAAAAGTTTATAAGATTTTTTGCAGTCGCTTGTTTAGCGCCGTCGATTCACTCTATGGACACGATTAATATCTTTGCTTTAAAGTGCAAATCGGACGATGTAAATATGTGGCAAATATGCTGTCGGCGAGTCGGCCGGTGATCCTATCCAACGGGAAAACGCCGGGGTCTGGTATAAGTATAACAATGCCGACCATGTGACAAGACTCCTTTACTAAATGTCAGAGCTTAGAAAAACAACTTACAATATAAGATGCCCAGTAATTATACACCAAACATAAATGGAATAAAACTGGTCACTTGTTGCAGATTGCTGGTACCAGCAACAGACTCCAAAATCCAAAAGGGAAATGTAAAAGTAATATGAGAAATATCTACTACAGAACAACAATGCTGGTAATGTCTTTTGTCCACAGACTGTCCACTAGTCCACTACAAAAAGAAAACGCGACGTTCATTTACGATAATTTATAGAATGGTAATCAGTTATCAGTCCCGGTATTAAGGATCAACCAGGGTTGTTCACAAATTTGTTGTAAATAAATGGTTGTAGATAACAGTTTTACCACAGTTATCACAGAATAAAATTCGTTTTATCTACAACCTGTAATATAATGTGATAAACAGTTAAATTTTAAAATGCTGATCATGATCATTAGAATTTAGAATTCGTACTTCATTTACATTAAAAAATTTGAATTTTATTATATTAACTATAATTATACTTATAAATAACATATAACTATCTTAACTGATGTTAAACGTGCAAAGTACAAACATAGCACTTACTAGTCATTAATTCTTAATATAAATAACACTACAAAATATAATTTTTTCATTCTTATTTCAAAACTTTTATTACCTGGTTTGTGTAATTATATGAAAAATTCTTCGTGTGCAATTTGCAAAGCGTGCATACTTTTTCCCTTTCAGAATGGGTGTCAAAAGTCTTTGGTCTCTATTGTCTCCAGTTGCAGAAAAAGTGCCACTTTGGGAGTTAAATGGCAAAACGGTGGCTATTGACCTAAGTGGCTGGGTGTGTGACAGTGAAAATTTGAGTCAAAACATAAGCCAAAAAAATATGTACTTGAGGTAAGCACAAGATAAATATTGTGTTTTTATTGTAGTTATTATTATTATATATGTTTTTTAGTACCTATAATGTTAATGACATTACATTTTAAAATATAAAAAAAAGCTAATAACTAATGGTTAATAACAGTTATCACGAGTTATATTAAATTACAGAGCCTTAGTTGTTCACTGTTAACATTTGAAATATATTGAAAAATTACAATGGGAAAATGGCTTTAACTTTAATAAAAACTATAAACAGCACAATTTAAAATAATATTAGTAATTTCTTTGGAGTTTAAAATCATCTTGTAACCTACTTATTTTTTTCCAGGAATTTATTTTTTCGTGCTAGTAGTTTACTGTTAGTTGGAGCAATACCAATTTTTGTGTTGGAAGGAGATGTACCTCAATTAAAACAAAATACCATGGAAAAACGAATAATTGCAAACAAAAATTATAAAAAAATACCCACACAAAATAAAGTTGCACGTAAACGACTCAATGTATTATTGAAACAAGTAAGTATAAAATTCAATTAAAATAATTGTCAAATTAATCAATCAGCCCAAAAAAACAATTATTATTTTAAACCTATATTGGAATTTGCGTATACATATATATCTATTATTTTTAAATTTTATTCTTAAAAATAGGGACTAGATAGAGATCATTAAAACGGCTTTTGGAGGTTTAGAAAAACTTATCCATTGTAAATCAAATAATATTTTCATCATTAATTAGTGAAAACAAATAACAAATATTAAAATAATTATATTTTAGTTGAAAAATACTAGACCTACTCTTATTTTGATAATTAGGTTTTCATACAAATTTTTAGATATTTTAATTTATGCTTCTTATATGTTGTTATTATGTTTGTTTATACTGTTTCCAGTGCGAGTTGTTATTAAATATAATGGGAGTGACTTGTGTTTATAGTCCTGGAGAAGCAGAACAATTGTGTGCAATTCTGAATAAAAATGGAGTATGTATTACAGACCATGTAGATGTAGTATTACTAATAAACCTTTATTAAGACAAGGTTTAATTTTTTATTTAAAGAGTTAATAAACAAAATAGAAAAAAATTGGGTCTAATTGGCTTATAAAGTTTACAGAACCTATACACTTATCATTATCTCCAGTAATATGTATGTGTGTTAGTTGTTTGATAATTACTAGTGTTCAAGTATTTTACATCTGTATCAGTAATACATATTAATACTACCAATAATATATAAAACATTTTGTATTACATGTGTTAGTTAAGTACCTTTATGTATCTTTAACAATTGAAATTAAATTTTTACTGTGACCGAGTTATTTCAGATAACAATTATTATGGTGCTTACTCCTACAATCTTATTATTTTTCTACTTTTATGTTTACTAAACGCTAAGCCTTGTCCTAGTAAAAAATTAAAATAGACTTATTTGTGATAGTTAATTAATTACGTACCTATACATTTTAGATGCATGGCCATACTGATTTTAAATCTCTGTCTAAAAAAAATAGAACTTCTTGATAGATGTTTTGCAGGTATTTGACCGTGCATAGAATACAGACCTCCTTTTCAAATATTGGTATATCCTCTTACCTTACTTTCATATATATTTTTTACTTTTTAAATCTTATCTCAATCATTGACGTTTTGCCACCAGAGTATCTCAAATGTGTGAAATACAAGATGGGGTTACCTTAAGAACCTATCTCCTTCCCACTTCTCTTTAACATATTTACTTACAACTAATCAATTACGTGCGATATTACAGTATTTCAATCTTAAAGTTCTTTGTACTCTCCTTGCCGCAGCCCCATAATTTTCAATGACCTACTTCATAGAGACACAGGTCTCTAAACAATCATTGAAGCATCAAAATTTTGGTATAATAATGTTCCATAATCGTCTTTGTGGACATACCAATACACAAATATTTAATTTTAAATATTTCCTATGATAATGTCCCTTAAAATCGTCTCCACCTTAACAAAAATGGTGTTAATAAAACATTTTTGTAAAATATAAAGCTAAAGACATTGGAGTTACGTCAATTAATGGCATCTTCCCACATGTACTCATAGCCAGTTTATTATTAACAACCCATTTGCTCATTATACTGTAATTCATATAGGTATATTTACAAGTATATTTTTCTAAAAAAAAAAAATTATAAATTTTTTTTAATTGAATTAAAAAAATTAATTGTCATACAAAATTGCTTATTTAATTTCAGATTGTTAATGGAATTATAACTCAAGATGGTGACTGTTTTCTGTATGGTGCTTGTGTTGTCTATAGAAATTTTAATGCATCTGTAAATGGTTCTGTTGATGTTTATAGAATAGAATCCATTGAAAAAAATTTAAATATTGGACGTAATAAAATGATAGCTTTGTCATTATTATGTGGTTGTGATTATGATGATAAAGGTGTTTCTGGTATAGGCAAAGAAATTGCTATGAAATTTCTCCAATCACTAGATGATGATATGGTTATTGATCGGTAGGTATTTTTAAATTATACATTTTATTACTGTCATTATAATTGTTTATTCTTACTTTTTAGTTTGTTTAACTTTATTTTAGATTAAGAGACTGGAGGAGTAATTTAATTTTAAATGTTGCTGAAAAAGATATTCATTCACAAACTAAGGAAGTAAAGTTAGAACTAAAAATTAGAAACAAAGCTTTAAAAAATAAAAACTTCCCTTCAGAAGCACTTATTGAAGAGTTTTTAAATGAGCCTGATTACCCAGAAGTATCTACAAAATGGATTCTACCGGACATTAATTCTTTTATAGTATGTATGCATTCAATTTTTTTAACACTGGCAATGTTTAAACAATCATCAAAATTAATCCTATTTGCTACTAGACCCCCCTCATAATCATCAATTTCTATTATATTAGTCAAGATGTAATTTACAGGTCGCTCATATCCATCAATAATTACTTTTTATCAACTTATTGATATGACATTCATATTTTTGTTTGCATTAATGTTCCTTTTTTTTTTGTCTTTAATTTCACGATTGGTTGGCTGTAGCCCTCTATGCTTTTCAATCAAAACTCAGCTCCTTTAAATATCAATAACTTCTTATATCCATGTCTTTTATAATCCGTGAAATCTATTCCAATCTTGGTCTTCCTTCTCCAGTTTTACCATTCACATATTCTTCAATAATCTTGAGCTTTTATATGTTAATAATGACATGTAAATCATATTAAAGAGACAGAAATTAATTTCACACATGTTTATGCTAGTGAAACAATTATTTTTGTGTGTGAGAGAAGAAAACTAGAAATTTTCAGACTTTTCATAAATTTAACACATATATTTATAATAAACCACTTCAATTATATGTATTTATTGAAGAAGAAATAAAACTTTTAATTTGCTTTACTTAAGTTATTTTATATGTGTAAAAATCTTTATTAATAAATACATAAGGTGAACTTCTCACTGTGTTAGCTGCCATAAGACACAATAAGACTGCTCATTACATAGTATGTGGTTGTATATTCAATAATAATACTTGTGTGTTGATTACAATTGGATGTTTAGAGTAATTAAATTATAAACATAAATATAATAGATATGGTATGAATAAACATAATATCAGCATTTTTAATATGATAAACAAACAGTTATGAATGTGAATGATATTGGAGTACAGTTGTTAAGCACATTTGAATTAACTTTTGTTAAGGAATATTATAAGTTTTATAAACATTTAAGAGTAAAGGTGCTGCAGTTGTTCCTCTAGCAACAAACCAAAGGGATTTTACCTCCCAATTGTTGATTTAGTTTATATTTATCTTTATACCAGATCTGGTGTTTGTGGAACATAAATCCTTTATTTTTCCTAGTTTATGTATTTATCCTAATCAAATTGTAGGGTTGAAGACAAAACCCTGGTTCTTTTTCTATGTATAACAGTGTTGGCTTTTTGGTTTTATATTTTCAAGTTCACCACAGCTTGGCAGTGAATTTCTTTTTAGACCTCCAATTAATTTCTACAGAATAAATTAGCTAAGGTTGACTAAATCTTGTGATGTTCTATTTTAGGACAAGTGTTACAAATATAATTATTTTATTCATACTGCAGATGTAATGCCTACGGTGGCAATTTCCCTCTCTTTAATTTCCTGTTCCACGGTTAACCATAGAATTCATGGATACTTGAGTACAGACATATTTTAGCCTATTCATAATTTGTCAGACCTTGCTTCCTTGATACCCACGTAATGGTGTTTTGTATAAACAGAGACCTGTACAGCTGACATTTTTAGTTTGGAAAAAAACTACAGAAATTCAATATGCTAAAAACAATCATAAATATTTATTTAGATTGTTGGTATATGTTGAAAATTTTTGCATAGTATACATATACCTACAAAAAACATATTTTATATCTCTTTACACTATATTATGTATTTTACATATTAAATGCTTACAATTTGTATAAAAATATATTATAGAATTTTGCTTCAACTAAACTATGTTGGGATAAAGATTATGCCCTGGAAAAATTTTTACCATTGCTTACTAGATGGCATTTAATGCATGACAACAACATTCAAGCAAACATTTCAATGGCTAAAATAATTAAAAAACGAATCAATAAAGGAATAAAATGTTATGAAATTAAATGGAATAGTTATGAAAAAACAACAATTGAACCTCAGGTAGCGGTTCAAGTAAGATATCCAAAAGAAGTTTTAATTTATGAAGATATGCATACCAAAGTATCAAAAAACAAAACTAAAAAAAAAAGTAAGTTTTTGTTCTTTATTTCATGGTTGATATTATAATTAGATATAAAGTACACAACCAGGTTTAGAGTATCATTAATTTACTATCCATCATGCCATTACACAATTTTTTTTCATGTGTAGTACAATAAGTTTCTAAATAGTTAGTGTTAAATTTTAATTTCTATTCATGGATACTTCATTTGACAATATTTGATTATTGTACAACAAATTTAAAAAGGATTACCATTAAATTATTTTAATTATGGTTACTAATGTATTATGAATATAATTTTACTCAACATACCTTTAAATTTTGCTGACTACAAATTATAAATTTGCCTATGGAAGATAGAATAAGAATTATAATCTGTTGAAACCAATAAAGAACCTTGCCAAACATTAAGTCATTTTTTAATTTTTGTATTTGTATGGTTATAAAAGATTCATTTTTTAATTCGCATTGATTTATTTCAGCTTTAGTGGATGATCTACTTGAAGTGACTGATGAATTCTGTGCAATGGACATTTCAAAAGAATGTGTAAAACCAATAAAAAACAAGAATGCTATTAAGGGACCTTTAGATAAATTTATTATACGACAAGAAGTTAAAGATGATAGTTTGACATTGTCTGACTTTGAATGTGATTCTGTTGACTTAGATTTGTCTGACATAGTAAATAGAATCATTGCTTAATACTCTAGTAGATTATTATTCATTGTTTGTTTCTAAATGTTCTTATTATTAATATTTTTTTTTTTTATACAAATATGTAATAAATATAATATATATATATTATGTATACAGTACAGCACGTTAAATAATAATTGCTATTATTTTCTACTTAGAGCCTCCTTAATACAATGACTTATGTTATATCATTTATTTTTTGGAGCAAAAGCCTAAACTACCGAACAAAGAAAAAAAAAATACTTTCAACTCACAAATCAAACTGTTTATTAAAATTCAATAGATAAATTAAAATAAATTCAACACATCTTTCTAACTTCTGTTTTGAAACTGACTAATGGCTGTCCGGCTCACATATATTTATTAGCCTTTGAAATATTCGAAAATCACATGAATCATTCAAGTATGTTATCACTTATTAGTAGACATTTCAAGAACATTCTCTAACATATTATTGTAAATTTGATTTATAACAATATTAATGACTTTGAATATGTGTAGTAATTACTTAATAATAAAATATGATATTTATTATTTAATAATTAAGCAATTTTTATTTAATGAGAAGAGTATTTAAATGTAGTATGAACTAATTATAGTTTATCATTGAAGTTACCATTTATAATTTTAGAAAGTAAAATACTCCACTTTCTAAAATCTATCAACTTGCTGGTAATGCCCCACCAAACATCTATCGGGAGGTCACAGCATACTGAGAAATAACCAAAGCAGTAACTGATATACAACACCCATTACATAGACAAAACATACCTAATTTTAGACTTAAATCCAGAAAGAGTTTTCTTAAAATGACAAAACCTCTAAAAAAAACCCCTGAAGAAAATGGCGGATACTCTCTCCTTCCATAGAAAACAATAAACTATAGTCCAAACCAACGGAACTGCTGCCAGCAGGGCACAAATTAGACTAGCCAACCTGGAGATCCCTTAATAGACTTAGAAAAGGAGTGGGCAGATTTAAAAACAACCTAAAGAAACAAGGCATCCTTCAAGACAACTCCACAAGATGTGAGTGTGGTATGGAACACGACATGGAATTTTTTTCAATTCATTTATATCCATAAAGAGTCCGAATTGTATATATTTATTTTACTTATTTACTTATGATTTATTACCATTTGTTTGTAGTTGTGGTTGTATGACACAAAATAATAATAATTATAGT
>CM029358.1:24008504-24031879 GCA_017140985.1 Hormaphis cornu
TACTTCAGTCTGACTAGCATGATATACTGTCGGAGTTGAACTTGACTAAATTAAAAATAAAACATATTATAGAATAATTGTGAATTCAATTACTGTGTTTAACTAATATAAAAAAATTACCGGAATCATAGCTTGAAGTTTAATTTGTTTGGATAAATGTCGAGAAGTTTCGGTCGCACTTTCGAATGGGTTTTTAGGAGCTCCAACATGCTGTACATTTACCCGTTTACCTTTGTGTAACTTTTCTTCGTGCTTTTTCTTAAAATCATCATTAAATATGCTGCCGCATTCTAAGCACTCAACTTTAACACGTTTTCTTTTACGTTTAATACTTATGTTACTCATTATTATTATAAGTATATAAATATAAAAAAATGGTCACAGAAAAAGTTATTAAAAGTTTTACTAAACTAGCGTATTTGCGGTTTGCCGTTTTGTCAATAGTGCACTTAGTTATTAATCAATGATATAAACGGTATATTATACCGTTTACATCGATACGGATAGCGATAAAGGCGGTCAATTTGACGATTTTTATTGTGTACATCAGATCTATTTATAACATGTTATCGGGCAGCAAGCATGTCCCACGGTACGACAACATTTCATTGTCATTTTATCATTATTGATATTCTTATAACATTAAAATAAAGTAGAAATATTTTTTAACAAAGGAAAATATTTGAGCTTATAATTTTATTTATAGCTAAATGTTCAAATATTTGAAGTATTATTAAAAAATAATATTGGTATATTAATAAAATTGCCAACTCAATGGATCGAAGAACCATTGTGCCAACTGGCCCAACTAGATAAGTCGTGGGGGGGTGTCACACCCCCTACACCCCCCCCTATGGACGGCCCTGATTATAGTTACCGATAAAATCACTGACATAATAGCTAAAATTAAAATGTGCACTAGTTCGATTATTTTTACTGCATAGGTAATGTATAATGCATGCTGTACTTAAAAAAAAAGTTGTCAAAAATACAATTAGCTTACAATTCAGAGTTATTTTTTGAAAAGAAGTCATTTAGCCAATTATATTGTCCACCTTAAAAGGGCTGTCTTTATAAACCCTCTAATTTCTGCAATAACATTAGGTATAATATAACAACTTTCTGGCCAAAAACTAACACTCAACATTATAAGAACATAGTACCTTGAACCTACAATATCAAATAAAAATCCTTAATCCAATTGTATTTGTTTTTACCTAGCCAAAATGTATACAATATAATGTGTTATGAGTTATGATTATTAGATGTGTATGAAAAGTTGATAACTTATAATTATGTGATTAATTTAGATTTCAGAAGATTAGGTACAACTTTATAGAGTAAAATAGAGTGTAGATAATTAAAAATATATATTTTAATGTTTTGCGCAACATTTAAAAACAATGATAAATTATTGCTCACAAAAATAACAATTCTGAGTAAACTAGATTTTGAGTAATGTTACTTGTATTGGTATTGGTTTTGTTTTGTTTTATTTCATTATTGTACTAAAAATTTAAATTTATAGTTTTTAAAACTTTTTTTTAATCTAATTTGCTAAAAATTAAGGGATAAAATCAAAAATGTGCGCAATATAATCCAAAGTAGACATCATAATAAATTCAAATAAGATTTTAGAACTATTATTGCATCAATATATCAATCAGTACGTTAAAAATAAAAAGTCTAAAGTCCTATAGTATGTGTGTATGACGGAAAAAAAAATTGACACTTCCTAAACAAAAGAAACATCCTTTGCTACACTCAGAATGTACATTTTATACAGGTCTTTAAGGATAGGTAACTAATCACAAACAAGTTGAATAAAACAATGAAGAAATAAATAACTAAGATTTTCTTCAATTATGAAAAGTAATAATTTTAACACAATTAATATATTTAAGAATACAATTTTAGGCATTAATAATTTTAAATCTACATAAAAACCTATAATTTAAATTTTAAAATTAATATCATAGGTAACCATGTAAAAAATATCAGAATCATATTACTTTAAAAATTAAATACTTAAATGTTTATCTACACATATAAATAAATACATGATATAACAATATTATAAGGTTATAGTATATACTTAGGTAATGCATTATAAAAATAATAGAAAACATAACAAGTGAAATATATAAAAAAGTAGGTACTTATATTGACATACATTACTACTATTCATATATCATGGTTTATTAGCATTAATTCTTTATTACATATGAGTAATTTTTTTTTTTCTTTAGTATTTACCTGGTCATCTAAATATCAAATGTTGATTTAAGTTATTTTACTTAAAGCAAATGAATAAGTATCTCAATTTTCTTTTTTCTGTCCATCATACACAAATCATAGGAATTCAGTTGTAACTTTTGCCAAATCTATTGATTGATCTAATGATGCAATCAAAATTCTGAAAACTGATTGAAATTTGTCATAAAATCTACTTGAGAACAATTTTCCCACATTTTTTATTTTAACCCCTTAATTTATACAAACTAAACTTAAAAATTGATTTTTGAAAATCTTATGACGAAATAAAATCAAAAATGTTAAAAAATTGTTTTTAAGTCGACTTCATGGCAAATTAAAATAAGTAGTTAGAATTCTTATTGCATCATTAGATCAACCTGAACCTTTGGCAAGTAAAACGTTTTAATTCCTGTGCTTTGTGCGTGACAAACAGATAAAAAATATTGAGGTCCTCAATATTACATTAATAACAAGCAATATTAAATTTAAGCCGCCTAACCTAATTAAGCTCAATAAATCACTATTATGCGCTCATTCATTGGTTATTTCAATAGTTACTCACTGCTCCTACCATAGATAAATATATAAATATATATATATATATATATGCGTATATAGCTGCTACATCCCATTTCTATTAGTGAAAGTAGTCAATAGGTGGAAGTACATATAACTTATAAGCGGCCAGTTTGTGTCCACTGACAGCCAAGCAATACACTTTTAATCAAAATAATAATAATGATAATACACTTTGAAGAAAATAATATATTTAATTTTTTTTTATAAATCAAAATGAATATACTAAAATAAATCAAAATAATTAAAAATAAAGTTGTAAAATTCATTAAAATATTTCTGAAATACAAATTTCTTTTTAAAAATAGGTGACCATACTAGGTGCCACCAGTACTATTAATAACTTCAAAGTTAATTTGATCAACTTTAATTTTTCTTAAAACATGTACAAAATATTACATGCAGCAAAAATTAAATAAATTTCTTCAAATTTTAAAGCTCAACCTATTTATATCATTTGGAAAATAGATAACTTTAAAGAAAACATTTAAGTACATTTATTTAAACATTTTTAATGGACATAAATAATTAAACATCTCTATTTAATATTTATAATAATTTATCAGAATAAATCTAATTATACTAATACTAAAGTCAAATTATATTTGAGTATGTACAATGGCATTAAGCAATTATAAAATACTTTCATACATTTATAATACATTTCATGGGATGACTTAATATTTTCCACTAGTCATAAATAATATATACATATGAATATAAATATAACTTATTATATTAATAAATCAAAAAATATAAAAGTAAATATTTTTTAAATTGTTTATTGATTAGTAAAAGATTTTAATACTTTGATTATTATTTATTACCACTATAATAAAAAGCACCGCATTAGTGTTTTTTGGATTCTTATAAAATTTGACAACCTTTGATGTTGACTTTTGAATCCATTTGTCTTGTTTATTATTTCATTGTTGTGTTATGTTTTGCTTTTGTCAAATGTATTCGATCTTTAAACCTAAATAAAAATTACTTTTTAAGTATTACGTAAGATCAATAAAATAACTTTAAATGTATGATATGTACATACATCAAAGGCAATTTTTTTGTTGAATTAACAGTTTTTGCTTTTTAGAAATTAATTGAAAATCAGTATTAAAAATAAAAAAATTTAACTATGTGATAAACAAACAAGAAAAAAACCAAGTATGAGTTGTTTAAAAATAAAATTAGACTTTCTATAACAAACAAATTTTTTATATATTCATTAACATAGCTGCAAAAAATATGTGACACCTGACTTTTTTTAGTAATTAAGAGTTCAATAATTGAGCCAGGGGAATTAGCAAGAAATGCATACATTTTTAAACATAAAAAATAAAATAATAACGAAATATTTCCTATGATTGTTTGAAAATGTAATAAAAATCTTAAATTGAATACATATTTAATATTTTTTTTTTTTATACATTAATAGTCTATAAATTAATTTTTGAAGGATTACAATAACTTAATATGTAGAATAATAACATTAAAACTTAAAAAATAAAAGTAATTAATTGTTGGGGTAAAGTTGGACTGATTGGTGTTTTAATTTTGAGGACAAAAATAACTTGGGAACTAAGTTTTACAGTCTCTACATATCTGTACATATAAAATAATGAATGAAATGAAAAAATAAAATCTCTACAGTGGTGTAGCCAAAGAACTTGACATCCTGAACAAAATTGGTGGCTTTGTCAACATATTTAAGGTGACATTATTTAAACTTGACAAAATTAAGAATTTTTTTCTAACATTAATAATAATAACAAAAGACACATCTTATTTGTTCAGTAAAATTAAAAATCAAATGTAAATTACCACTATTTATAAATACAATCTTCAATCTGTTGTTGCTGATTATCATGTTCATGTTGATTTTGTTGATCAACTTTTACGTTAACCTCTACTATATCGGTAGGAATGTTATTTGCTGCATCATATTTTTCTACACTATAATCGGTATTATAGATACATTCTTCAATTTGGGTTTGCCCATTTATGGGTTCCAATTCTTGTGATGGAGGTGTAACTGTTTGAGCAGCAGTAGCATCACTCTGTTGTCTAGCATATTTCTCATGTATGTTTCTGTGTCGTTTTAATGCGAATCGATCACTAAATCCTACTCCACAAATATCACAACGATGTGGTTTTTCACCTGTATGTACTTTTGCATGATTTTTTAAATGTGTAGCTTGATTAAATGCTGAACCGCATATTTCACAACGATAAGGCTTTTCTCCTGTATGAATACGCCGATGATTCCATAATGTTGAATGACGAGCAAAAGTTTTATCACAAACTTCACACTGATAAGGGCGCTCACCACTGTGTATTCGTTCATGGTTTTTAAGATGAGGAGACTGAGAAAATTGCATTCCACAAACACCACATTTGAATGGCTTTTCTCCTGTATGTACTCGGCCATGATTTTTTAAGTATGCAGCTTTAGCAAAAGATAATCCACATATTTCACATTTATAGGGTTTATCACCAGTGTGCAGGCGTTTATGACTCCATAATGATGAATAACGAGAAAAACTTCCACCACAAATATTACAATGAAAAGGTTTGTTGGGAGTGTTAGAATGAATAGCTGAATCATTTTTTATATTAACATTGGCATGATTACCATTTACTAAAAATATTAATCCTGAACCATTACACTTATAGCATTTGGTCACTGTTGCCATTCCTCTTTTTTTTACTGGATAATAACCTTTCATGATTGCAGTTTGCTCAGGAGATAAATTATTATCATTTGATTCAATTTCAGTTTCTTGAGGAGTGTAGTTGGAGCAATTTCCGCCACTACAGCTTACACATTTGATAAATCTAGATTTTTTACCCTTTACAGTCAGTGGAGCAACATCAGCACCACAAGAAAAACATTGTTTATGTACAGTTGATCGATGAACTTTCATATCTCTTACTTGTGGAAAACAAGAACCACATGTTGAACAAGTAAATGATGGTGGTTCCTGTGGATGAGCCGATTTTTTATGATGATCTAACATTGAAGCATGAGCAAATCCAGCTCCACAAACATCACACTTAAATGATGTACCAGCTGAAGTGAGGGACATTTGATTAACTAATGCATAGTTATAATTGAATGGAGCAGTTACATCAAAACGATATGAAGTTTTATCAGTTTGAGTCACTCCATTTGCTGAAGCTGCAGCAAGAACAGCAATATTTCCAGAAACTGGAACTTTTTGCATCATATTAACATTATAAAACGGAAAGTCAACTGAAGAAGCTTTATCATCTTTTTTGACAATAGTAGCATATAGTTGACCTGTTACTGGGTTTTGGTCTTGTCGAATACCAGGGTCATACATAATGGTTGTAACTGCCTCGTCCTTATTGACACTCATACAGCTATTGCCTAAAACAGTGTAAAAACAAAACATTTTAAATTACAATATATTACTATAATTAATCACTAAAGACTGTAGCACAGTATTATGAATTAGTTACAAAATATAATATATTACCTATTACAATATATTACAATACAGTAAGACAAAATATATCACTAACTTTCATAGTTCAATAGTTCATTATAGTGCTTTAAAATATTACAGGGAATTATTATTCAATATTTTTCTTTACAAGTTTTAACAATTTTTTTCTTGTTTGACTGTTTTAAAAAGTAATATAATTGTAGAAACATATAAGTTACAATTAACTAAAAGAGGTTTAAAAAGAAATTTGTATTCAAGTAAAATGGCAAAATTATGATGTGTAGAAGAGGATAGGGTATAATATTCTAGACGAAATTAAACTTGGTTACATTCAAAGCTAGTAGTGGTGTAATGCACATCATTTTATAAAGATGGAAAAATATATTTTGTTGAATTTTTTTTACTGAACAACAAAATGGTTTTACTTGTTTAAATTATTTGTTTTAATAAAAATTAATGTTAACATTTTTTGTCTTCTTTGAGTATTTTTCAACGGGTCGCTACTAGAATTACAATTAAAATTTAAATCAATGAAAATATCATAAACTATACTAGTCGTTTAATTTTTTTTAAATTAAAGTACAAAAATTATAAAAATTCAGTTCAACATTATTTTGTAAAATATTAGACACCAAGTCACTTAAAACATCACAATACTTATTAAATTATGAAAGTTCCAATGAAGCAAAAATTGTGTTGAGTTTACAACTTTTTTTTGTGAACATTATATTAAGGACAGAAAAATCATCCTATATTTATAAAAGCACAACCTAGAAATTAGAATACATAGAATATACTATATGAAACATTCTTTCATGTTTTATTATCAAAACAAATTTCTTAAATATATCAATACAAAATATTGTCTACTATATTATGCACAGTAATTGATTATAACTACAAACCTCTTAAATCTAAAGCCAATCCCACACTACTCACTAATAATCCTGAATAACTCCAATTAATTTAATTAATTAATTTTTAATTTATTTAATTTTCAAATAAATTAATAGTGGTTACTTGTGAGTAGTGTGGAACCCGCTTAAGGAATGTGTGAAGTATCAATAAATCAAGTTGAGATGTATATTTTTAGATGTCATTTTTATTTATAAAACAATCATACATAGCTCTATTGAAGACAGTTTTCTTCTTAGTTTAATAAACTTTTCAGACCTGTCATTAAATTTTAGAAACAAGAACTTTTTATACTGCTTAACATATAACACTATATGAGTTTTTTTCTCCTATTAACAGAGATTTTTTTGTATATCATTAAAAAGTTTTGAAAATCAACTTTCACTATAGGTTTTGTCCAGTGAAAAATGGCCAAAACATGAAAACAATTATTATCTAAATTATAGCATTTTAAATTGTAGTAATAATATTGGATTTAGCTGAGTATTTGTTTAAATTATTTTTGAGAGCAATAATATATTATTGTTTTCCAGCTTGTGTTAACTTCCAAAAAAGAGCAATAGACAAGCTTTGATGTTGCAACAATGAATGGATTAAATGTTCATTATTCAGAATAAATTGATAAAACAAACTTTGCAAACAAAGATTACAACAACTTTGTTTATTTTGATTCCAAGAGACTTAGGTTATCAAACTAAAAATTAAAATTAAAAAACGTATTCATTTGATATACAAGCATGCGTAAACCCTCATAACTACATTATTTAACAAAATCTGTTTAAGACTTCAGACAAAAATGGTCTTAATATAAAATACGTGTGAAAGATTTCCCCTAAGTATACAAAACCAACTAGATATTTTTGGATTTTCTACTAATACAAAGAGAAATTCCCTATTTAAATTTTAGAGACACGATCAAACTAAAACATTATTGATCAATACATTTGACTTCATAATTTAGCTTAAATTTTATTCACTGTTTAACTACCAACTACAATATCTACAAACATTATTTAATCAAAATTACACACACACAATTGACATTTAACTAATTGACTACATTATCAGGTAAAAATAAGTTCAGAAATTTAAAAATTTTTTTAAACTTAAAATAGTAAGTAAGTAAGTACCTAATGATATAATTTAATAATATAATTTTACCTGTAAGGAACGTGTTTGTCCAGAATGAATTTTTTTAAAGTTCATAGAATTTGTGTTTAATACACATGAGAAAAGTTGGTAATATATAATTAAGTACTGAGTATGTAACTTATTACTGAATGAATACTAAGTGATTAATACAGCTTTAACTTTTACCTCAGCTATCTTTGCAATGATAATTTCATATTTGAGTATCATAATAACTTCACGTTAAATATTTATTGTAACTTATGTGTAATAAAAATGTAACGTTTACTGTATTGTCTGTAAGTCATAAGATAATGATATTAGTTTGAAATTAATATAAAATATGATATTTCAGTTTTATCATAGTATAGTACTTACTATTTTATTCAACAGACTTTAGTATCACTAATCGCAACAAAAGAAAACAATTTTGGGAAACAATAATGTATAGAAATTAAAAAGATACTATTGAAAGATACATAATATTAAATTCAAATTTAGTACATAAAAAAATCAAAAATCTTAAAACATAAGCTAATAAATAAATGGAATTTTAGATCATCTATTTTTTTTTCAATTATTTTGATTTGATTTGATATGACATGGAAGATAAAAGTCATGGAGAAAACCATTGTTTGTCTGCATCATAAACATGATAGAGCTCGTGATAAAGTTATATTAAAATTTACATTCCTTTATATAAAAAAAATAGCTTATATTATGGCCTATGGTCTATGGTTGTTTATTATACTCACAGATTTCTATAATATATATTTTAATCTAAAAATCTGTGATTATACTATATAATAACCACCATGATAAACATATAATATATTACTCCTTTACCATATTGCTAATACCAAATTGCAATGAACAGTCAACACACAAAAGAAATAATTTGCGAAACCAAACCGATGTAAAATTTAGCAGGAATAAAGTGAACCGGATCCTTGAACCATGTACGGATATAAAATAATATAATATAATATAACAGTATCTTAGTATCTACCTATATAAATAAATCTGTGAAACCATGTAATGAGTATAATTTTCAATTAATTTGATGCACTTTTAGAAGAGTGTCTGCCAAAAAAAAAAAAAAAAAAGTAATAATTATAATAATAATAACAACAATAGGTATTCAATAACGAAATAATAAAACAATGTACCTACCAATACTTATATAGGTACATAAGCTACCAAACTGTCTTGAAAATTTAATCGATTATCAAAAATATGAAAATATTTCTTGAAGTTTGTGTAGAAGTTTCAACACATTAAAATACATGAAAACTATACAAATTACTATATAGGTTAGGTAATAACTAATAAATAAAAGGAATTCAAAAATGATTTAAAGGTTTTCAAAAATGACTTTGATGAAATTTCTGGGGTCGTATCATTACAATTAGTTTTTTTTTGCTCATTTTTACCACTTACAGAGAGTACATCTTTTACATTACACTTACAACGTTTTGCAAAACCTTTTCTTAGTACACAGTGATACGAAAATACCCTAAAAATTTAAGCTATCATAGATAGTATTATAATTTAGGCTGATTATGAATCAGTCAAGACAATTCGCTTTATATATGTTACGGGTAAATTACAAAATATGGTTAGTGTTCACATTATCCAGGTAATGTGTACACTACGTCCTGTACCTATTTGGATAAAGTAAAAATACTATTTATAATACGTTTATTTCGTACATTACTCGAGTATTTTACACGTTATTATCTACGATCACAGATATATATATAATAAACTTTTATTTAGTTTATTATATTATATATCTGTGTCTACGACTGAGTGGGTAAAGTACTTTGATAAAATGTATACCATAAAATAACGATTGTAGATAATTGTTTTTGATGATTTCTATGTTTCATACATAGATATATATATATACAATATATAAAACACACGGAATAATATTTAGTACAGTGCTAGTTTGTCTTAATACGTATCGTACATATAATAGGTTTTTAAAATGACTTCACGCGAAAAATTTTACGAGTGTTTTTATAAAACAGTCAATGAAAAAAATAATTCAGTTTATAATATCTATGATGTGCTACACGATGTACATTTGATTATTGGGCATGGTGGAAAATGAATGCTGAAGTTAAAAAAAAGTACAAAAATATAACACAAGAAGCAGGCGTGCGAGGAGTTACTTTGATCGAAAACCCAGAAACAAGAACTCCGGGTTTTGATCTTCCACGGAAGCTTTGGTCAATCTTGAATCGAATAAGAACTGAGCAAGGCATTAGTAAAAGTTTACTACATAAATGAGGAATGGAACAATCCCCTCTCTGCTCTTGTGGAATCGAACAGACTATTAAGCATACTGTGGAAGAATGTCTAATTACTAAATTTGAAGGAGGAATAGCAAAATTACACGAAGCTAATACAGAGGCAATTAATTGGCTAAACAATCTAGAAATACCACTCTAATAAGCTACAAAGTTCCTGGTCCAATTACCTTTAAATTTAGGATAGTTTTGTCACATCTTAAAAGCTGTTATGTTATTATAATTTTAAGTTTAAATTCATCTAATACCTATTTATTGTTATAATTTCTTATTCATTTATCATAGTTTAACGTATCTTTGTCTAATTACTGTATTTAACTAACATTTCTTATTCTATAACTAAGCCGATATGTCATATGCAAAATAAATAAATAAACAAGAAGCAGTGTCTATTTACTTAAAATTATGCAAATCGTGTCAATCTAAACAAAAATCTAAAATCTAAAGCGTCTAGTGATTAAACCAATGGTGTTTTCGGAAATTAATAGTAGGTGCCAGTGTTTTCGGAAATTAATAGTAGGTGCCAGTGTTTTCGGAAATTAATAGTAGGTGCCAAGTGGACCTGATTGATATGGAGTCGCAGGGGGATGGAGAGTTCCGGTTTATTATGGTATATTAGGATCACCTTACTAAATTCGTTCAACTATAAGACTGTTTGTTGCGTTGGTCATGTTGTACCGATGTTACGATTATAGTAGTACGAATACACTTTATCCACAGCACACCAGATAATGTATAAATTGATTGGATACTACATATTTAAGGTGGATAATGTATACATTAAGCTGAGCGTCCACTATGGCGGTCGGTCGGCGCGGCGCGGCGCGGATCTTTCTATGACTTTCGTCCATACAAGCGCAGCGCGGAGCGGAGCGGACTTTACAATTGATATTCATCCTTATGAGCGCAGCGAAATATTAACCATGTACACGGTTATAACGTGCCATGACGTTACTCCGATAATACCCGACAGCAGACGAACTCGAAAAAAACCGACCGCTTTGTCGTCCACTAGGGCGGTCGGTCGGCGCGGCGTAGCGCGGCCGGACCCCGAGAAGTCCGACGAGCAGCAGAAATCGGCGCTGCACCGCGCCGCGCCGCGCTGAAATTCTAGTGGACGAGTCACTATTCATTTATATGCGTTTTGTTTTGATGAAACGCCGCGCCGCGCCGCGCCGCGCCGACCGACCGCCCTAGTGGACGCTCAGCTTTACACTGTTCATATGGATAAGGTTCACATTACCCGGGTAATATGTACACTAAACGTTTTTGGACCTAACCCGTAACATATACATACGTCACACATAATATGACACATCGTAGGATCCCGCTAGCTTGTGCTATATCCAGTGGTGTTCTCATACATTTTTTCGAGAGTATTCCAAGCCGTCAGGTACCAAATACAATACAAGTATTTTTCTTATGATCTATATAGGCGTAAAAGACGAGTCAATAGTACGACAAAAATTTCAATTAAACTTTTAGATCCTGGTCGTTAGCGAAAAATGTACCTAATGTTTTTACAATAATTTTTTTTTTCTCTTGGCACGAGTTCGTAAACGTATAAAAATAAAAAAAATGGTATTGACCATAAACGTGAGAGCCGAGCGAAGCGAAGTATTAAATCTCACAAATCGGCATAATTTTTTAATGTGAGAGCACAATAAACAAACACATAACTTTTAAAAAGCCCAGATAATGAAACCTAAGTAGCAAACGCCAATTTTGCCGAAGGCGCAACCATCAGAGGAATTCAAATTGTTTTATCTTTGGGAACTATGCGTACTCGCAGTGTGACCCTTTGAAATGCAACAATATTTTTTGGTGCAAAAAGCCAAAGCGGTATAATATAGCTTTAACTTTAACTTAAAAAAGGGACTTACTACAGAGCGAGTTTCACCCGCAAACGAGTTGTGCCGACAGCAAGTTTCATCCGTAAGCGAATTATGCGGGCAGCAAATTTCACCCGCAAGCTAGTTTCTAATAAAACTATCAAAATAAGATAATACTATGTTCCACACATAGACATATGAAACAACATGTTTTATTTGTCTATGGTTTCACATGACAATTTATTATCACAAAAAACTTGAAAAGTTTTCAAGTTATCTGATTATGGTAATTTATTAAAAACTATTGTCGGATATTTCGTACCTTCGACGATAAACAATAAAATTAATAGATAATCACTTTGAAATTTTTTCGACGACAAACAGTTCCCGGGGAATAAAAAACTATAAATAAACGTCAAACGAAAACCAAAACCGATATCGAACTGTCCATAAATTATAATAAAACGTTGAAGCACGACGTTGAATGGCACGGAATTTTTATTTAACAAAGATTAAAAATTAAAACAAATTAAAAATTAAACGAGTAAAAAAAAGTATTTAAAATAACATTCAAATACTACAAAATAAAAATTTTTTAAAAAAGTATTCATTACAGATTTGAATACTTTTACTAAAATACTTTACAACACTGTATATATATTATACATTAAAAACCAGGACCTCTCTCGCACTCATATTATACTGTTTATGGGCGATCAACGTTCTCTGCAGTGTTAACACTAAGTTTTACGCTCTTAACAACATAAAAAAAAAACTTACAAATCGAAATTCAATTTTGAACATGGATTCTTACCTAACCTACCTCTTAGCAATTATCGATTATGAAATTTTTTCATGTTATAAAATAATGTATACACGCTGATGTGCACAAGATTTCAACATTTGGTTTCAATTATTTATCTGGCACAAAAGTCTTAGTTTTATTAACTTTAAAGATGTAGCACAGAATCAAATTTTTACTTTTTAAAGTTTTCTTCATAGATTACCTATCAGTACTATTATAATAGATTAATTGCTATTATAAACAATACTTTGCGTGAACACTACAGTCTACATAATGTCATAAAAATATAATCAAAATTGTTTACAATTACTACAGTATAAAATATTTTAATTATTGTCGCTTTTGGAAAGTTTAAATAAATAAATATAACAAAATAATATGCATTACTTGATCTCAACAGAGTCAACAAAGACTTATTTAGTCATGAAAGTATGCGAGGCATGAGCTGTTCAGTAGAGCAGCTGTGTCAGTGTGGAATGTGGACAGACAGTACTTCTTAGTTCTTGGCCACTGCTCATTAGTCATTACTCATTACTCAGTGTGTCAGTGTGCGCTCCTAGCGCCTTACGTGGCTTGATGATTGATCCACTGTCCACTGAGCAGCAGTGCACTCTGTCTGTGCAGCACATTATGCGGCCTGCGGATGCCTATAATGTACTTCCACTTCAAACAATTTTGTATTGTACCCACCCTGCGCGTAATCAACTTCCCGTTTGACCCAATCAGCATTCGCTATTCAGCACTACAACCACAGAATAGATGAAATAAATTTATTTCATCTATTCTATATATTATAATAGTCTATGACTACAACGACTTCTCATAACGTTACCTATTATCAGCTGATTAGATCCATAAGATTGCATCAGTCACGTCTGCGCTGTGCGCATTGCCCAGTTCAGGGGCCACTATAGATAAGCTCAGTGCTCCTGCTCAGTACTCTGTACTGACTACTCAGTAGTAACAAAAGTGGAGAAGTAGATGTATATACTGTTCTACTGATCTATTCACTACTCAGTAACATCGCTGTACCTCACGAGTTAGTATCTGTTTTATTAATCATTGACCAGTGGGTTCGAACTTTAAACTGTATAAAGTGACACCAATTGATGCGTGCGCGTTAATCGTGATAACATTAAACTGGCGTTATTAATATAAATTTTGTTCACAAAATAATTCACTTGTTAGGCCATTTTTGTGTTGATCGTTCAAATTTGAGTTGTTACAATTTTTTTTGGCGATCTGCGTTCAAAAAGACTCCGTTGTGCCGTAATTAATTTTTACTTATTAGTTTTTAGTTTATAAATTAACAAATCGCCCGAAAGCCGTAAAACACAGTTACAAGTAAGACTCGCTAAATTTTTGAGTTATGACTAACCTAGATGTTAAATTATTTAACTGTTGAATGAATTTTATTATTAAGACTAATATGTAGACCAAATAAACCGAGTCAATTTTATGGTTTCTCATGCACAGGTATTCTTGTCATTGACTTTAGGCACTACCTTTTTTTTATTTAAATAAGAATTCTTATGTATAAATAAGTAAAATGAATTCAATGATTCATTTTTATTTCATAGTAACCTGATGACCATTGTACGAAACTAGTTGTGACAAAACCAATTTTTTTAAAAATTATACAACATAATATTTTAGATTTTGAGCGTTAGCTATAGTGCTTTTGCAATGATGTTTTGTTTTTTTTGTTTCTCTGTGAACAACAAAGGGTATTAGAAATGCTTTGATTTTTACGTTCAGTACCTCTAATGAAAAGTCTTTGGAAAAAATTGTGTCAAATTTGACAAAAAACGTTAAAAATTACGGCTGACGTGTTTTATTAACATAATCGATTTAGTTTTTTGGCCATAATTTCCAACAAATTTTAATTTTTGTTTGATAAAAAATGTAATTTTCGACTAAAAGTTTTGAAACTTTAACACAAGGCTTACAATATGTATATACATATGCTACTAAAAAATTTCGAAACTCCATCATAGTCACAATTTTTTTTTTAGTTATTTGAAGTTGAAAAATGATCGAAAATTGGTCATATTATTGACTTATTTTTAGAATAAAATTCGTAACTCTCACACATTTGTTATTTAAGAATTGAAATTAAAATATGTTATGTAAAACAAAATTTGTTACCTACCTGATTAAAAAAATTCTTCCAGTAGATTCTGAAAGCGTATAAAAAAAGTATTGAAAAATTGTGTAAATTTGTAAAATTGATACTAAAGTCTAAAATTTTATTAACTCAACAAATAATAATCCAAATGGTTTGAAGTTTTTACATGTTATTTATATTCATCTTTTTTATGCGTGGATCCAAAAATGGTAAAAAACAAAAAAGTTAAAAATTCCATAAAACGTACCCATTTGTTTTTTAGAATTTTTGTGCAATTGTTAAATATGGTTTTTACCAGGACATTGGTTGCAATTTTGTAATTTTGTTTACTCGACAGAAAAAAAACGGTTGAATTGATTGATTTGATTTCTGTTTTAAGTTTTGTATTGCTAAAATGTCTGCAGACTTGAATTGTGTGACGGCGAGAATGTAATTCTGTTGCCACGACACAGATAAAATGCCCAATTTCATTAATGTTTTCAAAAAAAAAAACTACATATTTAAAGGTGTGCATTGTAACTTGCAAGAGTAATTTTTCATAAAATTAAGTCAAAAATGTTGATATTGTGTGGCAAGAAGATCCATTTTCACTTTTAGGCCCTGCAGGTGGTTTTTTTTGTTTTAAACTATTCTATTGAGTACTTGTAGGTAGTATAATTATAGGACATTATGATTTGTTTATTATACTGGTTAGGTAATCTAAGCATCATAACTAAGTACCTGTAATTTATGTAAATTATAAGTCATTAAAATAATGAACTACCTAACATAAGCAATATGGAATTTTTTAAACAAATTTAGTTACCTAGATAGGTATCTAAAAATGTATTTGTATATAAGCCTTTGAATAGTATTAGGATCGTTACTACAGTGTAAGAAAACAAAGCTTGAAATATTACTGTAATAGGTATTTTACTTTTTTTTTTTAATTTTAGCGACTAGGTTGCTTGTCAACAATAATAGGTTCTTAGGTACTATGTTAGTTTGTTGTTTCTAAGGATAATATTTTGTATAAAATTATAATACAAAAACACGTATGTTTATGAATGTATTTATTTATATAAACATGTATTAAATTTAAAGAATTTATGCTAAATACCTAAGTATAATATTTTCTATGCTATAACCATATTTAACACTTTTTTTTTAAATTTGGATCCCTGTGATATAGTCCCAGTCTATTATGACTGTTACACACAGTTGCACCGTGTGTAATTTACTTAAATATTTAAATAATTGCATTAACTAATAACTTAACTTAAAAATGACTTAGTGTTTAAACTTAAATTAGTTTAAAACTGAACTTCATGTTTGGAAATTGCTTATTAAATCTTTATAATTTATTAATTTTAGATTCTGAGCAAAGCAAGGAATGTATTGATTTTACAAATTTTTTTTTCTAGTACATTTTTCTAATAGTAGAATAATTGTTCTAATATTTTTATATAATACCTCAAAATTTAAAGAGAGGTATTTATAATGCATTAGATAGTATGATAGTACTTTGTTTGAAATTTTTTTATTTTTATGGTATAAACTTAGAACTCAATACTTGAAAGTTAGTAAAGAACTAGGCAACGTTTCTATGACCAAAATCATAACAGTGGGTCAATACAAGTTCAAAAAAGTGGAAGAATTTAAATATCTGGGCACTATTGTAACACAGAAGAATGAATGTCAAATAGAAATTCAACAAAGAATTAAAATGGGAAATAAATGCTTCTATGCACTAGGCAAACTATTGGGCTCTAAAATCCTTTCAGAAGAGGTTAAAACTCAGTTATGCCTGACAATCATACGACTAATAATCATGAATGGTTCACGATGTTGGACGTTGTGAAAGACAATAGAGGATAGATTGCAAATTTTTGAGATGAAAATACTGCGCAAAATATACGGACCCATATATGATCAAGATATTCTAAGATGGAGGAGAAGACACAACCAAGAACTGATGGAGATATTCAATAGACCAAGTATTGTAAACAAGATCAAACATAGTAAGTTGGAATGGGCAGGTCACGTATGTAGAAAGCAAGATTCAATGGTTCAAAGAGTGCTCCAAGAAAACCCAAGGAGCAAAAGACCTCAGGCTAGACGTAAGGCTACGCTGGGAAGATGGAATCAAAAAAGATTTCCCAAATGCTAGAGGCATGGAATGGAAAGAGGCAGCTGAAAATAGAGAAGAATGGAGGAGGTTTTGTTCTACGGCAAGATGGTCTCAAAGGCCTTAAAAATAAAATAAAAATAAACTTAGTACTAAAATCAAAGAAGTTGAAATTTTCAATTCCAAAATTAATTATCATAGGTCAAAGTCATAGAAATTTGTTCCTTAATATTTGCAGATTCTTTTTTTTTTTTGACGTTTAATATGTGGTGCGAGGGGCCCCTATGTATGTAGCCTATACATAAATCCGGCCCTGTTTCTACCTCCCTATCATGGTTGGATTTTTTTGCATACATTACTATTATTAGCATGTTATTATATTAGCATGATTTCAACTATTATAATAGCATGATATTATACTTGAAAATAATAATTATTATGGAACACTATAGAGAGTAAGACAAATAGTTTTATTTTGTAATGAAGTCCGACTTGGCAATTCTGATTGTACTTTTATTTTTTTTATTATAAAAGAGTAAAATCAAGTTTTCTTAAGGGGATTGGAAGCATTTATTTTTTCCTTGTGTATCACATGAAAATTAAAGGAATTATAGGTTTTCATTACCAATGAACCAATTGAAAAAATTTGTTGAAAAAATTAATAAATATTACTACTGACTAAGCAAAAAATATGAGTGACATAAATAAAGATTTTATTGGAAGAATGATAAATATTAAACATAAAATTACTTTTTATTTTTATTATTATCCTATTATCTTAAATTTTACTAATATTTATTATTACTTCCATACTTTTATCTATTTATTTATCCCTATTTTTTAATGTTTAAAGTAGGTATAAAATATGTAACCATTGATTAAATATACGAGTACTAATATTATCAATTCAATGATGAAACTCAACAATTGTATCAAATGAAAACATTTTTTAATACGTTTGTTTTTATAAACAAACAGATGTGTGTATAGTTCTTTTTGTTTTTGATAAATTTCTAAAATATCTTTGAAGGTATAGTGTTAATTTTTTGTTTTTAGCTCTAGCGTGGTTTGAACCCGGGATGTTGGGATTCCCTCCCCATAAATATGCCACTGCTCTTTGTATAAAAATCCATTTTCCAGAATTCATGCTCTTTTTTTTTCTTTTTTTTTTTTTATTCCTATTGCTATTTTATTTCTATTAGGTACCTACCTACCCATTGTTTTTTTTCAATGCCCCTTTTTCATTGCTGTTTTTTTTGTTGCTTTTTCCAAACTACCATTGCTGTGATAAGAATTTTGAAAACTAATTTGAATTCCTTATGACGTCTTCTTTGGATCAACTTTTCCTCATTTTTGATTTTATCCCCTACATTTTTACAATTTGAACTAAAAAAAAAGTCGGAAATTCAAATTTTAAATTTTTAGTAAACAAAGTTTACAGTCAATCTTAACAAATAAAAATTTTTTTTTGTAGCAAGCAAAATAGATATTACTTATACTTGTATTTAATATTGTTTGTATTTATTTGTCTTATCTATTAAAAGCTGGTCAAAAGTTACACAATATCTGCACTAACTTATAAGTTCTGAAAATTATAGAAATAGTTTTATTTTGTATTTATTAAAGAAAATTAAAGAAAAGGTATATTTTGCAGGATAATAAGTTTATATTAAATATAGTATATTTAGCCTATGTTTTAATATTTTAGAATATACGATCTTACATTTAAGATACTTAAGTTTTATCTATCATTAAGTAAGTACCTTTTAAAACAACTTCTTTAAAACTAGTAGGTTCTCAGCTTTGCATTTTTATTTAGTAGAAAAATTTTTTCATTAAACAATTTTTTAAATATTTTCTTTTAATAGTTTAAATTTATACCTGTTAAGTGTTATTTTGTAAAAGGTTTATTTAGAAGAACCATTTATTTCATTCATAATTTTTTTTTTTTTTGACATTGCACACCACAAACGCAATGACACAAAATATATGACTTCTATTGCACTGAGAAAGCTAAAACCCATGAATAGACCTAAAAGTCCTCCTGTGCTAGCTGAAAAAATATGTTAATAATGTTAAAATAAGTTGTAGAGCAATAAAATTATTTTCATCCAAAAATAATTTTTTTTATTTTTCTAATAATGTTGACGTTTATAAATAGTAGGTGCCTAGTCATTTTGTATTATAAATTATAATTAATTAATACTTTTGCAGTTTTTTTTTATAACATTAATTAGTTTATGATTAATTGATAGGTAATATATTATAGAACATTTTCTTAAGTGCAGTTTTAAAATTGTGTTATTAAATGAAATTAAATATTAAAAACCAATACTATTTATATAAATACTAAATTTATAAAGAAACCAAAAATTTAGAGACTACTACCAATCAGGTTAGAAGCTTGTTTGAATAGCAACATCCCTTTGGGGTAGGTTACAACTTGTTAAAGATCATTTATTTAATGTTAATTATGATATTTATTTATTAATTTTTACTTAAATTATAATATGATATTTGTTATGTGCTTTGTATAAGTTTCATATTTAAAACTCTGACCTAATTTTTTTTATAACCTAACCTAATCTTATTTTGAATTTACTCTGGCGTAGCAAAGAATATATTGTTTTTACAATGATGATTTTTGACTAAAAGAGAAAAAGTAGTAAATTTATAATTTTTTAATATCAATAATTATAATAGATCTTATATCAATATTTTTAATCACAACTCTTGAGTAAATTCTGATGATAAAAGTAGTAGAATTGGGCGATCAAACTTAATTTTGAAATTCTGTCAATTATAAATTTTCAGATTTACTTACATAGCCAAAACTTGTACTAGCCCAATAATTTTACCATACCTCAGTAACTCCCCTGTCAGTAACTTAGAATTTATATGTTCAGATGTTCTACTTAGAATGATATTGGGTTCAATGCAACTTTATAACACAACGTCATTTCAATTTTCTAATTTAAAGTTATTTATTTTGTTAAATATTATGATATTACTGTCTTTGCAGGATCTGGGTTTTGTAAACTATGGTACTACTTATTATGGTTTATACTTTATACTTTATCCCATTGTACTTTTGGGTATTAGATCAATTTGATTTAATAAATAGTTATAAAACATTGTTAGAAATAGAATTAAAAAAATATACAAGTACCTAATATTTTTACACAGTTATCCTAATATCAATGTACACAGGGCTTTTTTTATAACTATGAAGGAATAAAATAGAGTTTCTTACAAAAAAAAGCACATGTTTCTTTATGTTTTTTTGACAATTTTTTTTATAATTTCAAGTTTTTTTAAAACTAACAGATTATATAAATTGCAAAGTAAACTTTTTAAAATCTTTACTATGAATTTTTACTAATGAATTTTGGTAGTATTCCTTATTTTTCTAATTTGATAGGTATCATATTGATATATTGGTATGATGAATAGGTAATAGTACCTATTATTTTTAAATTGTCATATTTTAGATTTTTAAGATCTTTTAGAATATGTTGAATACTATATATAGTTAGTATACTCACATAAAAATTCTGTAAATCCAAACAACTCTCCTTTGGTAAAACCAGTAAATTGTGTTTCTTCAAAAAAAAAATGAACCACAGCCATATTTTTTCTAAAAACAAATAGTGGTTTATTGTTTTGTTGAAAAAATATAAATGTAAACATTATTAATTGCAATATTTGAAAGTGCATATTATAGAAGCTTTTATAGAAAGTACATTATTTTATATGATAATGAAGTCAATTGTAGTAATAAGCATCTGTATTTCATATTAATACAATAAATTAAAACTTATTTAACATTATCTTTTTTATAAGTAAGTTACTCCAGCTTCACCCATCAATATTTTCGCAAATTTTTTTTACCAACAATTAGTATGTCATTTGTATATGACTGTTTTCAGAATTTGTACGGCATTGGTTTACCTGGAAAAATCAATTGTCCTTGGGTGGAGCTGGAATATAATATTACCCCAGCCCCATCCAAGGTATAAAATGAACTTTTTGCAATTTTTTTTTACCAACAATTCATTTGAATGACCATTATCAGATAATTTACTGCATTAGGGCTGAGGTAACGTAAGTTTTTTTAATTTATAGTACTTTTAATACTGAAATTAACTTACTTAAAATAAGTAGAATTTCTTCCTACTAAAAATGTTTGTTTTATTTTATAACTATTTGCTAATGGAGAAGATGATTGTACTTTATTATATCCATACCAATGACATCCCGGTAAGCAAGTACAACGTGGTACATGTGTTCCATCTACTATTTGGCTCAAGTTTTCTGGTGTCGAACTGTATCTAAGCTCTATTGCCACTTAAATAAAATTTAGTTAAATAATTTAAAAACTTATTTTTGCATTAAGTAGAATGAATTAAGACTATAATATTATACCCAGGTAAAAATCTTTAATCTCTAGTTACTCATAACATATCTTTAGATCATAATTTCAAATACCTTTAAATTAATTAAAAAAAAAATATTATAACATTAATTATTATTTTATTATTTATATCTTTATAGGTAAATGTATATATAATATAAATGTAGTCCCTATTTATTGCTATATTATTTTTTTTGATTACTAAATAAGTTAAATTTTTTATTATTTAAACTTGGACAAATGTAAAATATAATTTCAACTATTTTTTTTTTTCTGGAAAACTTTTTCTGGTAGATGGAGTAATAAAACCATTAAGTCATATTACATAAATTTTGTGAGTCGAACTAAATGGTTATTTTATTATATTTTTAGAACTAAATAATTTTTTTTGATTTATGATCAAAAAAATTACAACAATTTTTTAATGGCTTTGAATGACTTGAAAATTTTGCATGTTTGGACGTTAGAATGTCTGGTAAAACTAACTTGTAAACGTTATTGAAATTAATTCCTTCATATATTTTAATACATTAATTGAATGAATAAGTTTTAGCAATATTATAAAAGTTTGAAAGCGATTCTAACCAAACATAAAACTTTAAAATTTAGAACTATATTTTTGACTCAAATTCATAATTTTCCTAATCATTCTGTTGCTAATAGATTTAATATAAACAATACCACTGATCAAATCAAAGCAACTTTGTTATTTCATCCAAAGAACAGCCCCAATATTTTTATATATTTGTTCTTTTTTGTAAAAGTAATGAGTAACTTATTTTAGAAGTTAATAATCTTTTTTATTTTATTTTTTTTGGTACTTAGCAGTAAACACATTTTTATAAAATATCTTATTCTGCCAAATTTTTTTATCACTTATATCTTAATTGTTATAATTCTAATTTTGGTATTTAATTTAGGCAGAAAAGTTCAATTTTTAAATGTGATTATTAATTTAGACACTTACAAAAAAAAAAAAAAAATAGGTAAGTGTCAAAAAGTAAATTTTACAGAAAAAGGAAAAAAATATTTTTAGCCAAATATAGTGGACATACCATCAATTTTGTCTTTCTTTACCGATAAAAACTAAACTATACGGAATAGGAACTTAACTCCTTTTCTACGCCATCGGTGTTGATACTAAAATTTTCAGTGAAAAAACACATTTTGAAATTTTGCACTTATCTCTTTTTCATTGTCAATGCCTTAATTTTTAAATAATAATGTGACATTTTATGATTTTTACTATGTTAAAAATGTCAAATATTGTTGTTACAAAATATATTTTTAACAGTTGTATAACTGTTGTATCTATATATCCTTTTTCTTAAATAAAAAAGAATAAATAAAAAACAGTGCATATGATCATTACAATTGCAATTATTAAAATTTTTCCATTTTGCAGCTACAATATATTTAAAGTACA
>CM029358.1:24031889-24051087 GCA_017140985.1 Hormaphis cornu
TAATAAAAAATTATTAATTATTATTTTTACAAATAGTTAAAATATTAATTCAGTTAATTTATGGATAGTTATCTGTATTTTGGGTTTTAGCTGTAATTTTATTAGAAAATATCATAAAAAAAATATTGACATTTTATGTTAGTAAAAATAATTTTTGATTTAAATTTTTATTAGCAGGAAATATAATTTAACCATCAGTTAATTGAAGTTTTAGGTCACCAATATACAATTGTAGGTTGTTATTAATAACTCATTAAGAACTTGATTTTATGAAATTAGTTTATTTGGGTTACAAGATTTAAAGGTAATTTACTTGGGTGTATAATATTAATGTAAACTAGGTAAAACACTTACATTTTGCTTTATTAGAACATTCTTCATCTTTTTTTCCACAAATTCTTGAAACATTGTCTTCTAAAAAGTATCAAAATCTTTAAAACAATGAAAAAAATATTTAAAGAAATCAAAATCAGTGCCATATTATGGAAAATTAATAGAGAAAATCTTAGTTTAGTAAACATTTTTCTAAGTTTTGAATTCTTTATGGTAGTTATTTTTATTGTTAGAATAAGAACATTGCTAGTTAATTTTTGTTAATATTATTTTAGGCCATAGCTAAAACACAATAAGAACATCTGAATATTTTGTTGTTTAAATAATGATACAACGACACTTATTTACACAATATGCAACACAAAACAGACTTTAACATAAGGTGAGAGAATACAACTACTTAGAAACTACTTAGAAAGAATACAAAAACTCTAAAGTAAAGCCCTAGTAGTGTATTAAGGCTTTTTAGAGTTATAGTTTAAATTCCATTTGGGGCTGGTGTGATTTTCTGCGTCCAATTTCAATATTTTAGAACGGTAAAAGCTTGTTTTGGCATGAATCTAGTTAATCAAAAATTTTTTTTTTTTAACGATTGCGGAAGAAAACATCGATTGATTTCGTTATCGTACTCTACCCCAGAGTTCCAAAAGTCAAGGACACTTACGCTACACCATTCGTTTTTGGCGATCCATGGAAATTGGCTGTCTTAAGAGCCCTCTGTACCGGTAGTTATTAAGAAGCAATAAATTAGGCAACCAAAATAACTCAGTTATTTTGTTGAAAAAATTATACCCCAGCATAGTTAAACGTCTGAAAGTTATTATTACAGTTTACACACCATACCAACAATGTAGCAACTCAATTGCCTAATTAAGTCCCCTAAATTAATTATAATATGCACTTTTGCTAATCCCTGCTATCCAATTTTATAAATCATTAGGTATTTTTTATAAATGGTACCTATGATCAAAATCATAGAAGATATGTTAAACTATGCATTGACCGGATGATTAAAACCAGCAAACAAAGTGTTCTCCATTACTTACAAGCTAATAGGTTTTGTTATTTGTTTTTAAAATTGTATTGTTGTTTAGAATAATTAAGTAATTAAGAGTAACATTTTAAATCATGATCGGTAATTAATAGAATTGTTTTAACAAACGTTGGTTTTTGTTGGTTTCCAAACAAAAAATTAAGTGCAAAATTTGCACACATAACTAGAAATCTATGGATTTCTGTATTTTTTTGTGCCATTGTTTTAAATTTTGAGGAAAGAGGTAATTTTATTTGTTTCATAAAAAGTAATGAAAGTTTATTTACCCAGCACTGAAGTTATGTTTAAATTATATTTACTTGGCATGTAATACATAACACATTGGCAGTACATTAGTGTGAAATTTGCCTCGCATTCCATAATGCAATTCCGTTGAGTGTAAGTTCTATAGAACCTCAACTGGTTTTCTTCTGAATAAACACATTGTCTTTGTTCTTTTGCTATTTTATTTAGTGCTGGTGTAGCCATTCCTACGGTAGGGTGAATTTCAACTGATGTTTCCCTACCTGGCGATATAAAACTTCCAAATGATGATATTTTTGGTGTTTCTACAGGATTGTGTAACATCACCTGAAATATAGTTACATTTATTATTTTGTCAATTTATTCTTTATAAATTGTAATAATATATTACTTTAAATCCATAACTGACTTCTGATGAACAATAGTATTCCGCTATTTCAGCATCCAAAACTAATGTAAGTCCTAGGTGATTACCTGCACCCCAAGGTCTCCAGGGTATGTAGTCAGCTGGTGTATTTAGTGGGTATCCTTTTTCAGGAGTCCAATTGACTGATGGATTTGGAAAAGTAACGTTTAAATCTGATAAATCTCTTGGGTCCCGAAATATAAAATCTGGTTTTACTTTGTTAAATGAACAACATATTCCTTCATCTGTTAATGAAGGGTTGAATATTTCTGAACAAATTTTAGGACTATTTGCCCATAGACATGATACTATCATTTCATGGCAAGGTTGAGAAACTTTAACCATAAATTGTTTTAATGAATCCCAATCGTCAGTGTGGTTGTCTATGAATGAATCTACTAATACAGGATTTTCATCACAAAAATCACTCAAAAGACGGCGATCAATATTACTTTCAAAGTCAGTTGATCTGTACATAAAATAATGATACATTATTAAATATAGAAAATAACACAATGTTGTTTTAAGAGGACTTCAAACATGTATTTCCACCATGTTTTGTTTTATGTACTATGCTTACTGGATAAATATAGTTTTAGTATCAAAAGAAAGCTCGGAAAATAAACTATGCTGTGTCAAAATGTTTATTTTAAATAATTGGATAAAATTTATTTACAGATAAATAAAATTTAAAGAAAAATTTTTATTAAAATGAATTAAGTAGTTTTAATTCTATTTGCTGTACATAAAGTGAAACCAATTATTAAAAAAAACAAAAAAGTTGGGTTTTTTTCTTTTAGTTTTATTTCTTGTAATTGTTTGCTATTTAGTTTTTTTTTTTTATTAAATACCTATTTTTTCTTAAAAAAAAATTTACTTAGCTATGTATTTCTTCTAAAATGTGTGTGACCAACACTGTATAAGCAATGAAATAAAACTAATATGAGTGTAAGTACGTATTCAGTAAGGGTTGTAATTTAAATAAAATTATAAATCTAAATTTTCTAAAGATTTAAATATGATACTGATTGTTATAACACACAACTCACTAATATTTAAATTAGATTAGTTTTGTTATTTTAATTACTTTTAGTATTTAGTTATTATGAATAAATTGTGTTTGTATTTGTTTTTTAAACTGTAGATGATCTTGGTTTGTTTGAAAAATATTGAATTGCCCATTTTTTTAATATAAAAATTAATAAATTTAGTAACAATAATTAAAGCAATTTAATAAGTAAAGTATATTACGTTTCTAAGATACTTTGAGCAACAGATTTTCTTGCGTTGTTCATGTTACAAATAGTAATTGCAGGAAATGGTATGCTTGTGAGTAGGGTTGCTTTTGGAGACAGACTTATTATTACAGGCATGTCTTGCCATTTGTGCACTAAGTTTACTATGAAGTAAATTGCTGTAATAACTGCCAGACCAAAAGATATAATCCAAAAGCACCTTAATTAATAATATTAATTGAATAAAATTAATAATTTTAGTTGATCTATTAATATTTTAACGTATTGTTATTTAATTGTTTAATTATGATTTATATTACCTTTCACTAGCACTGAGTTCGTTATTACCAGCATACCTAAGTCCATGTAAAGTTGTGTTCTGTGAATAGTCATTTAAAATTCTTCTCCATTTTGTACCAATTCTTTTTTTATTTGTCTTATTTCTTATAGGAATGTCAGCATTATTTTTTATAAATAATTTTGGTTTATAATCACTTATAAAATTGTTACGATTATATCTATTCATGGAATACTTATAAGGTTCAAAATCCTTAATATACATATTTTAAGAGTGAACTTCTGTTGTTCTCACTTTATTACAGAAATAGTACTGTTGGCTTTTGTATAAAATAAAACTAATATGAACACATTATACTATAAACTCATTATTTAATGTACTCCTACAAATGGGTTGTTTTGTAATTTGTACGTCAAACTTGTTTGTATAATTTTTGGTTGCATAATTTATTATGTTTTCAATTTAATATTTAACTACTAACAATAAATGCACTGTCAATTTCTAAATTATTTTTCACCTATTAAGTAATTGTTATTTGTTATAGATAAACATGGATGAATTGACAGATAATGATGAAGAAAAAAACAAAGATCTTTGCAATATGTATAAGTAAGTAAAATACAAGTTATTGGTTTTTTTTAGTTATTTTATATTTGGCAACTAAAATTAATTAAAATATTACTAATAAATGATAATTGTATTTTTATTTGCTAGGTATTTAGTATTTATAAAAAAATTATTCTTAGTATTTAGTTGCTTAAAATTAAATGACTTAAAATAAGTAATAGTTGATCTTAAAAATAACTTTTTTTTTAGAAATTTTTCTCTAGGTATACTACATAAATATAATATTGGAAATTTAAAATGAATAATGTGGCATAGCCTTATTTAACTAGGTACTAATAAGAAGTAAATAAATATAATTGATCATTAGAATCGTAAATATTGTAATTATAATATAAAAATGTATTTTACTAATTTATTTAACTAATTTTCTAAGTTGTTAAATAAAAATTTAAAGTTAAACAATGTGACCACAATTAAATTACAATGTTATTAAATATGCACATACATATCACAGCTCTGAAATGTAATCAATATTAAACAATGAAAACATGTTGAGCTCTCCACACGACAAAAACTTCATTCTTTTTTAAAACAATTTATTTAAATATTAGTTATTTCTATTTTAACATAATAATTTAATAATAGTTATGTATAATAATAGTTTTATTTTTAGAATATTTAATGAAGTATATTCAAAAGCTCCTATTATTTTGAAAGATCTTTCTGACAACTCTGTAGATGTTGACTACAAAGATGAAATAAGTGATCATATTGATTTTAAAACAAGTATGTAACACTTTTAAGTATTATATTCTGAGCGTTAGCAAAGAATGTATTGTTTTTTCAATGATGTTTTTTTTTTTTCTGTTATCAAAAGTTCTAGTGGAAAAAGTGCTCCGATTTTTACGTAAAATACCTTAAAAGATAGATAATTGATCCGAGATATTACTTTATTTGAAGCGTTTTTTGAAATTTTGATTATTTTTCAAGTTGCGAGGAAAAAACGAAAACGCCCAACTTTCGAAATTGCTCCGTTTGACTTGAAATGTATATATGTCATTAAAAAAGGTTTTAGTGAATGCACCGCTAAAATTTCACTCGATTTCTATCATTTTTTAAGGAGTTATGAAACTTTGAAATTTTTGTTATTTTGGGCGGCTGTGTATTTCTTATGGGCAGGACAAATAATTACAAGAAACGTGTTTTTTAGACATCAATTTAAATTGTTTTGATCATAACATCCAAAATAAAGATCGGATTAAGCTGAAACTTTTACATAATCCTAAAATAGAAAGATACAGATTTTATAAAAGTTTTATTATTAAATTTGTTCTAAAATATATAAAATTATGCGTTTAAACCACAATTTCTAAACTAGTGACCCACCCAAAGCGTAGTCGCTACCTTGTAAAACTACCCACGCGACCTAGAGTGATCCCGAATTTTTTTTTTTATTGTTATGATGATTGGATTAATTGATTTTTATTTTATTTTAAAGTTGACAAAAAATTTCAAGACAAAGAATATACTTTAATGACTGATGTAATAAAAGATATAAGACTTGTGTTTTTGAATTGTTACAAATTTTATGGTACTAAAAGTGATCATACCAATAAAGCATTAACACTTGAAGAATTATTAGAAAACAAAATAAATCATCTTGATGAGTAATAATTATTATTAAACTACCTATTTTTATTTACGGTTTTAACTGATTTTGATTGCATTATTTATTTTTAGACGTTTTAAATCACTAGCTAGCGTTCAGCATACCTTCAATTCTCTTAAAATGGATGGAAATCAAGTTATGAAATTCAGATATCCTAAAAGTATGTCATTAAATAATATTAATAAATATATATTATTATTATTATTGTTATTGTAATTATTATTATTATAATGAAATGAATAATTTTTTATTTAATAAATAATTATTTTACTTTATTTTGTGACATATTATTTAGATTGTTATGATTCAGTTTTATTGAGATCTGTTGCACATTTTCGCCCTGAGCGGTTAAAAAAATACCATAACATTTATTCTAACACACTTACTTCTGATGGAGATGAATTTTGTACTTTAAAAGAATTAATTTGTTGGGAGAATGAAATATATTTCAATGACAATTATCAATGCATAAGTTCAATTTGGGAGGTTAGTATATTTTTTTAGAGTGAATTATTTTTAAGTACTTATAAATAATTTTTAAAATTTTCAGTTATCAGAAATTGGCAATTTTGTGACAATTTTATTTAAACATTTTGATATTGATGTTGTCAATCAAGGTGAAATTGAAAGAATGTTTTTATTACCTAAAGAATCTACTACTATGAGTAAAATCATGACTACTCTGTTGATGCCAATTAGAAAGACTAAGTACATTGGTCAAGACATGCCTTATAAAATATGGTTAAAAAAACTATGTAAAAAAGTATCTGAGTGGTATAAAGTCTACTTTTTAAAAAAACGAGATAAAGTTAGCGTTAGTATTTTTTGTTTGTTTGAAATTTTAAGTGTATCTGTGTGTATATGAGTTATTCTGCTATTCATTGCTTTCATATATCTCAACTACACGTGCCTTAATCCCCAATCTTCATATTCTACATTGATCTTTCATACATCTACACAATTAGCTATCTATCCTTGTAATGCTTTAAATTTTATCCAGTCATTGATTTGTTTTACTTTATTTTCATCTTAGGTTTAACTTTTCTTGACATGTTTCCTCTTATTTTGTTTTTCCTATAGGTACACTCTAAAATATCAATTTTTAAATTATAATTCATACATCATTCATCTTCTGTTTTAGATTCTGAGCATCAGCAAAGAATGTATTGTTTTTACAATGATTCAGTTCAAATTTAAAAATTACGGCTAACGTATTTTTTGACATAATTGATTTAGTTTTTAGCCATAACTTCTAAAAGCTTATAATTTTTGTTTAGTAAAAAATTTAATTTTTAATAAAAAGTTTTCTTTTGCTGAACACAGTTCAGACAATACAATGATTTAAATGATTGGAAATTTTCACATATTATTTAAATTAATATTCTTTATACATAGATTTTTGGAACTTATGGACCAATTTTATTGTTAAATTAGGTTTTTACCTGGTTGTATACTATGACGACTGAGGTTGCTCAGAATTGTATTTTTGAAGGCAATGATTTATCATTGGTTTCAGATATTAAATAATGCGTTTGCATCACAACTTCTAAACTAGTGACCCACCCAATGCGTAGTTGCTACTCTGTCAAACTACTCACGCAACTTAGAGTGTCTTCTATCTATCACATAAAACCATACAATACTGCTGTCCTCCTTGTTGACATTAGAGATTTATTGTTTCAACTCTATTAGCATTAAATTTTTTTATCACAAATATCCTTAACTTAATAGTACATATTATTTATCATTGTTTTTTGTTATGTGTTCAAAATATTATATGCCTTCAATTAGATTTAGTTAACATAAACCTATGTATTTCTTTTTCCTTAAAAAGTCCTAAAAACATTTCTTTGAATTCTAACATCTTTCCTAAGTATTTAATTACTATTTTTTTGACACAAATACTAAAATAAATATTGATATATTTTCATAATAAAAACTTAAATGTAACTATTTTGTTAGGTTTTGAAATCACTTGGTATTCATCCAGATTTCTGGGCTGTTATTGGTGATAAAAATCCATTACTTGAGTATGATTTCTGTGAACTTTTATACTTTACAAAAGTTTGGCTTGTCAAAGGACTTTGTGACTATGTAACTGTAAGTTATATTGAAAAATGTTAGTAGTTAGTACATAATAGTATGGAATTGCTTTTATTGAAAGTGTTTCTTTTAGGTGTTATATTTTATTTAGTGTTTGTTTTAAATTATGTACAATGAATAGAGTTATTATACATCCCTCTTATCATTCTAGCTGAAGCCTACAGAACTATACTTGCCGCACGCTAAGAACATGACCAGTCGCGCCTAAAAAACTTCCTTCACCTTGCCTCTCACTAATTCACATTATAGGCCACACCCACTGATTTATGTAAAATGTACACTATGCGCAGAACGGCGCAGATCGTTCACCGCTCAGTCATGTACTTAATGTGCGGCAAATATAGAAGATATGCTACAAATAGGTTGCAATTTTATCTATCATTGTGTTTTGGTGGATATATTACATTTATAAAATTTATATAAAATATTTTTATGGCCATAAATCATAGAGTAAGAATAAGTAATAATAAGACATGGTAGAGTTGTAGCATAATGAGCTGTAACAAATTAGTAAGATACTATAAGGTAATTCAGTTAATTAGTAGAAGTTTATTAAGGTTATTAAATTGACTTTGAGGTTTTTACAGGTTCAATCCATTATGTACAATTTAAGGTCTTTTTAAGCCTCCTTAGTACAGAGTGAGGAGAAAAAACTGAGTATTTTAAAAAAAAAAATTAAATCTTTATATTTGTTAAGAAAAAAATATGTTTGTTTGAAATATTTGTATATTTTTGTACAATATATATTCTTCTAAACTAACAAAAATAATATGTATAGTAAAAAATTAAAAATATATCTATGTAAAATTAGCAAAATAATTACAAAAACAATTTTTTATATTTTATACTCAAATCAAATATATGAAAACTAAGTAAATTAACCTAGAAGTTATTAACTATTTTCGTTAATCTATAGGCAAACTAAGTGCATTGGTACTCTACTTTTACCATAACACGTTCTTCTCTGGCCGATTTATGTCCGGATGTTAGGTACAATATGTAAATCTTACTTACATTTCCCTTCTTAACAAATGGTCAACACTGTTACTCTCAATGTATTACATGACTTAACTTTGTATTTTTATTCTACTATACGACTTAAATATTTATCATTTATATGTATTTTTACTTTATTTTAGAATAAGTACAAAACTATAAATGACATTATAACTAATTGCAATGAAAGACAATGTACAATATGGAAGAATGATATGGGAACTGAGGAATATTTCTATTTTGATTCAATGCCAGACTTGAGAATATATTACTATAACATTCCATATGATGAAGTAATTTTTTGTTTGTTTAAGTTTATTTAACATAAATTGTATGTTTATTTTATTTTTTAAGCCAAGTATTGAATTTCTCGAACCAGAAAATATAGATGAAGAAATAATGGATAAATATACTGTGTCTGCTTTTGGTATGTTACTTTACTAAAAATATAATTTTACTATGGTTTTTTTATAACATATATTTTATGTTAAAACAGATACTTCTGGTATTTTTTATTCAAAATCTCGAGTAAAACCAAAAGAAAAATATTTCAAGTTGATTGCTAATTCTGTTCAAGGCCTTCGATCATTTGTAGATGAACTTGATAATGAAAATACATCTGTTCCTGAAAGTTTAATTCAAGCTTTAGATGATTTAATTTCTAAATTAGAACCACAAGAATTTAATTTTATTATATTGGAAAACAGTTCTAAAATAAAATTATATAAGGACTGGAAATCATACCCAGATAGAATTTTAAAAGAAGAAGATAAAACATTACTCTGGGAGGAAAAAGAACTTAAATCAATATCTCAAGGTAATCTTTTTAGCAATTTATTTTTTAAAAAAAATTAATTTAATTTCCAAGAAAATTTTCCCAAAATATAAAATTGTAATGCATTCTTTTGTTATTTATTATATTTTTTATATAAATCATCAATGCCTAATACTTCAAACATATTTCAAAACCTATCTTTAGAAGTATGGTTTCTGTTCAGCTACTTTAGTTTTAACATTTTATGCAGATCAAAGAATTTATCATTATAACTTTCTTATATTGTCTAAAGTGTTAACATAAAATTACCTAATAGAAAATAAAATATTATGAACTAATGTTGCTAGTTATAGTGTAGATAGCTATAAATTAAGGTGGGTATGTTGTAGGAGAGGGCATTAATATAAATATTTGCTAATTAAAATAAAAATATGTTCTAAATTTGGAATTTAAGTAATTAGACAAATAAACAATAATTTAAAAAATATATTATTTCAATTGTATTTGATGAATGTATAGATAAACGTAATCACCTGAATCAATCTTTAATAAATAACTTAAAAAATTTAATTTCTAATCTAAATTATCTTTTTTTTTAAGTAGGTATAGAAGAATACTGCATAAGTTGTAGTTCATTATTATTTTTTCACCTAAAAATATTTCAATTTATACTTGGGTCAAATTTAATATGATTAGCTAAATTTAAAGTATTTTAGTAGAATATAATATGTTTTTTAAGTATATAGTAAATCTTAGTATAATACGATAATTGTTAAGAAAAAGGTTTAAAATAATTATTGGAGGTGTTTGGCTAAAAGTTAGGAAATTAGACTAAAATTGTATTTTATTCTAAATTTGTTTTTTTTTAATTTTTGATATTTGTGTCCAAAAACACAAATTTAGACTAAAATATACGTTGAAGAGTACCATAATTTATATAAAAATTTTGTATTTAAAAAAAAATATGTATTTGTTTTAAACTAAAATTAATTTACTTGTAATTAAAGTTTTAAAATTAAAAAAAAATACTCTAAATTACTTTAAATTTCTAAATTGGTTATTCTAAAATAACCAATCTGATAATTGGGATGAGAAAAACTAAACTACAAACAAAATTGAAAAACAATCTGAATCAATTAATAGAACTTTGAAATATTGTAACTTGTAAAGTTTCACAAATACTGTTGACCTACTCAGAACTCTGTGACCTATTCCAATTGTAGATAAGATTACTCTAACGAGCTTCCCATCCGACCTAGATATTACACCCCCCCCCTCCCATTTTTTTATAGATTAATTGATATTTGTTGTATGTATTTAAACAGAAATACATATTTTTCCTAAATAGAAATAAGTACCTATAGTTCCAAATTGTTTTTATACATTTTAATAATGTAAAATACTTAAAATCTGAGTAAATAAAATGTAGGTCTTATTATCTAAGTGTATAAATATTTCAATACATTCATCTTGAAATTGATACTAATTTTTGAAAATTTTAGGGTTATGTGAAGAGATCATCTTAGAAAAACGTAAAAGAAAAGCAGTGGTACAAGATTCTGATATTTATGTTGATTATAAATCTGGTGCATATGGAAGTGAAAAAGAAGAAGAGTTATTGAGTGACTTTACTGATTCTGAAGAAGAATGGGGCGCTATGAATAAACCTAAAAATAAAACCAATAAAGTAGTTCGTACGACTTCAAAACTTGTTGAAATTGAAAAACAATTAAAAGAAGAAGGCAAGTTACAAAAATTCAGTAAAAAGCATTCTTTGAACTGTAGTGTAAAGAACAACTTTTTTGAAGTTGAAAATGAAAATGAATCAATATCTAATAAACAAAGAGAAAAAAAAGTTACAGAAATAGAATCAGTTATTAGTGAGATTAAAGAAAATAAAATCAATCAAAATTATGTTTGTGTTAAAAATACTTTTTATAATGATTGTGACAAAAGATCAGTTAGTCTCTTAAATGAGTCTTTAGCTGTGATAGAAGAAACCGAAGTATCCAGTGATGAAGAAGTTTTATCGGGTGAGAATGATAAGAAAGTAGATGTTATTTTACTAGATTGTGATAAAAAGGAAAATGGCATGTTTATAACAAATGAAAATAAAATATTAAATGTGCATAAAAAGCAAAAATTTTTTGATGAACATTACAAATGTAAAGATTTGCAACCTGATCCTAAAAAAATTAAAATAGATGTTTTGAAAAGTCAAGATATTGTAACAATAGATGATGAAGATGATGATAAGCTGGATGATTGCAATAATCCAAGGAAAGTTAATTCAAAAGCAATAATTTCTAATAATTTGGTAAAGGAAATAAACGGGTTAAATAAACAAGGTTATAGTACAAAAAGCAAATCTACTGTAACAAATTTAAAAAAGCTTGATATTATTTCTATTGAAGATGATGTTGATGATGATCAAATTGTTATTAGTGATGATGAAGACGATGTTCAATTTGTTTCTATAACTCAAAATCCTAAGACATTGCCTGTGAAAATTACCAATACTCAAAGTTTAAACAAAAATTGGAATAAACCAAATAATTTGTTGGTTAAAAATAGGCAAAAAGCAACTAATAACAATTCTAATAGACAAACAGCATTTACTAGTATACCAAAACATACACCAAATATTTCTATCATGCCAGCAAACATTCATGTACCAAAAGATATTGAGGTCACTTTGACTAAACGACCACAAACAACCATTTTTTCACATTTTAAAACTGCCAAAAGACAAATACCTATATCTAATGGCAAAAACACAATCAATGATTCAATTGTTAATGTGGAATGTAAAGTGATTTCAAAACTAAATTTGAATGGCGAAGTCAAGTTTTATGTAAAATTACCCAATGGAGCACTACATCCTGTATCTGATGAACTGATAAATCAATACCTAAAAAATAACAACAATAGATTACCTGATTATTGGATTGTACCATTAGAAATTGAAGTTGCAAAGCAGTATGGTTTTACCTAAACTGTAATGAAAGAGCTGTAGACTGTACAATACTCCTTATGATCTCTAAATTAGTATTGTTATGTATTAAAAAAGAATTGCTGTAAACAAAATGGCAACTTTTTTTCACTATTTATTAAAGTTTTTGTATTACATTGTTTGTAAAATTGTCTTTTAAATATATGAATTAAAATTATTTAATTTATTTCAAAATTCAAATTAAATATAACATTAAGAGTCCTATTCAACTTCTTATAAAGCACAGACTATAAGTGTTTTTGTTTACTGTTAGCTAAAAAAAAATTCTATAATTAAAATAAATAAATCAATAACCAGTTGATTATTGATTGATGATTAGTACCTAAAAGGGACTGGGAAGTTTACAAGTATTGGCAAAACAAATTTAAATTTTGTATTCTACGTTTGAACATTTCATGTTTTTACTAAGACGAAATCTCAAAAATAATTTAAAAAAAAAAAAAAAAAGGTTTGAATATTTATATTTGAAGACCACTTCAATTTTGCATAAACAATTTTTTATGGTTCATGATACTGTGTAGTTGACATTGAGTACATTTTGTAGGTCCTAAACTTTATTGGGCCCTATAGTAGCACGATCTTAGTCTGTGGTAGTGTGGTCAGTACTATGAAAACAAAAGGAGACCAAACCATTGCCAATTGTGAAATCAGAAAAATCAAAAATGTCTGGAAATGAGTTGTATGGTTTAATTGCTTTGCACTACACTTTTTACCCACTTTCATATGGTCATAATACAGACCACATTTATGTCATGCAAGAAAGAAATTTGTTTGTCGTAGATTAAGAAAATGGTAAGTAAATAATGTATCTATGAGAAATAAAAAAATATTTCCAAAATCCTGTATATTTGTTTCTCCTCAATCAATGAACCCATTGACTTTCTGTAAATTTTATAAATTTAAAACATTCAACAGATAAATTAGGTAAATTTAAACAGTTTCACATATTGCTATATTACTAATCTAATGTATTTTATTGAAATTATGTATTATGATCTAATTCCTGGTAAGATTATACTACTGCATAAGTTGATGAAAATGAAATTAGGGTGCAATGGAAAGAAAGTGAATATCATGATGAATATTAACTAAAAAAAAAAGAAATCCAGGTACATTCAGAATGTTTATAGTGTATAAATAATTGTATTAAAAGTGAGGTATTAATAAATGAAGAAGATGAAACTGAAGATTTAAGAGCAGTTTTTACTTTTAAATGGAATTTTAAAAAAAATTCAACTCGTGAAAAAATAGACAAAGAAATTTAGTTAATTGCAGAAAATATTAATAGCAAAGGAAATTATGACTACAGAACGTTCCAAGATGTCAGACATTTTATTCTACACATGTAGATATGTGGTCAAAAAATTTATTTTACAACTTAAATTCATGCAATAACTGACTATTTACCTAGACAAAATCATACTTATTGTAATCAAGTAAAAATAAACTCATTTAGAACATTTGCTGATAAAAAAAATAGAGGAGGACTTAAAATTGCATCTGTAAGTGTTTATAAAATAATTAAGTTATCTGAATAATATTTTTAATCTTTATTATTAGAAAAGAAACTATTTTTGACAAAAAACATTGATTTGCACATTATGAAAGCATTGCAAAATACATACGCTTTGTCAACATCAATATTACCTGACTGTAAAAAATGTTTTAAAAATATGGAATTATAATAATTATTGGTATAGTGTATGGGCCGCTTTTTGAAGCCACATAAATTGTAGGACTACTGTATTCGCTCCGTGTGGTGTTTGGCGATTGCAGAGCCCATAAGCCATAGGCCGTAGTATTGCCCACTATAATATGCAGCTGTGCATGCGCTTATTTAAAAAGTCCTCTTATTATGTTTTTTTGTTGTTTCAACTTGTTCTTTTGGCGGTATACCATTGAAAAGAGAGTATATGGGCGGTATATGCAGCATAGAATTAGAGTTTAGTAATAATATGCAGCACATGCAGTGGTTCTATCCATAGTACCTATATGATCTAAAGCTGTAGTCTGTAAACTGTAGATGTGGCCACGATTTAAGATAGTATCTACAACCGTGGATGTGGCCGATTATAGATAAGCCATAATAATAGAGCAGCTGTGGATGTAGATGTGGCACAAGCACGGCCCAGATAAGAATCTTTTTATGAAAGTGGCATGAAAAAAAAAATAAATCTTAACCCATGGTCCGTGGCAAAAAGTAATATGAAATATAAACACTATAACTATAACTTTTTTTTTTCACAGTTCTTTATGTTCATGAGTCATGACTTGTAAGTTGTGGTATGAAGTATGAACGTCAAACGACCGCGATGACGTTTCATCTCGATGTATACTGAATAGTCGTTACAATAATTAATAATCTTTATTATTTACTCATTAATTAACAAATTTATTTGTTAACCGTAGTTTGTAATTGTTAAGTATAACTTGTAATTTTTGTGATGAATGTCAGTTTGTTAACCAAATAATACTCAATTTAATGAATCTCTAGCAACTTGGACTACTTAAAACTTTTCATTTTCTCTTCGTGAATCTCATTTTTATGCTTCATATGAGAATGTATTCGATTTTATTCAAATGTTGGGCACTCGCGTGTCTTACAATTATTGTTAATGCCAAATCGATTCGTGAGATTGGTTTTCACGAAAACTTTCTTGACGAACGATACTACAATGTAACAGAAATAACTAATCTACTGTATAAAATCGAAAGACAGTATCCGACATTAGCTCGAGTTCATGAAATCGGTGAATCTTCATTGGGACGGAGCATTTTGGCCATAGAAATAACATCTAATGTTGGACATAATAGAAGAATTCTTAAGCCTATGTTTAAGTACATAGCGAATATGCATGGCGACGAAACAGTCGGCTTGCAACTTTTACTTTATTTAGCTCAATATTTAACATTGTTTTATAATGAGGACGCCCGAGTTGCAAGAATATTGGACACTACTGATATTTTTTTGATGCCTACGCTTAACCCGGATGGTTATTCTGCTTCAAATGTGAGATCATTATTTAAGTTGTGTATTAAATTTAATTTTGCGTTCTAACTAGTTTTACTGTAGGAAGGAGAATGCGATTCCAAAAATGACTATGCTGGTCGAAATAATGCAAAAGGTGTTGATTTGAACCGAAACTTTCCACAAATAGATAGGAAATCTTTTGACATGCAGCAACCAGAAACAAAAGCTGTTGTGGATTGGATTCTTAATAATCCATTTGTATTGTCTGCAAACTTTCATGGTGGTGCAGTTGTAGCCAGTTATCCATTTGACAAGAGTTATCGGTATGTATAACTAACATTATCTATAACTTTCAAATTAAATAGGTACATACAGCTTAGTCTCTAATTTATCAGGTAGGTACTTAAATTTTAGCAAAATAAGTACACTCAGGTGTGGATCCAGTGCTTGACTTGGGGAAAAAAAATAGAAGTGGGACGCAGTTAAATAGAGTATCAATTTCATAATGATGTGCCCATACATCATCATAATAAGTACCAAATTAGAAAGGGTACGTTAAAAAATTTTTAAAAAAAGGAAGACTTCGCCCCCCCCCCCCCAAATTAAGCACTGGGTGGATCTGAAGTTTGTATAAGGGGAGAGGGCAAATACCAATATTAATGAATGGTAATATGTAAATCTATGTGAATCTCACCCATAAATTAATACGCCCATAGCTATAGTAATCTGTTTACAATATTCTAAGGGAGAAATTACCCCCCATAAATCTCCTCTGAGTACACAGTAGTGATTCCATTTCAGTTTGTAATTTTTAGTTTTTTTTTTTTTTTTTTTTAAAAATTATGTTCTTATTTATAAATAAACTTTTGTTTAATTTATAATAATTTGTCTGATAAAATGTAATAATTATAAAACAATAAATATCATAATATCCAGTGATGTATTTAGGATTTCTTTGAAAGAGCTTAATACAGTGTACTATTTTACTTATTATTGTAGTATTACTATACTACAGTAATAAATGTTCCCTCTTCCCTCACAATAAATAGGTATAGTAGATACTGTTAATTTTCATTAACTATTTTATAATAATACATATACCTACAATATCTATATATATTGTATAATTTACATTTTTAATTTGTCAGTTAGTATATGGTGATAGTTGTATGTGTACCTATTTACGTGCATTTTGAAACTATTATTGTTTATTTATTAACATGTGTAAAATATTAAACAAGAATAAATTATTATATTTAAGTAAGTTAAATTCTTAATGGTAACAATATAGAACATCATTAATCATGATCTGTAACTTTAAGATAATTAAACTAAATAATTATTATTTATTAATGTTCACTTTAATTGTTTAAGCTGACACAATTAGTATATTTAATTTAAATTCATTAATAATACAGGTTGCTGTTATTTATTGTTTTTGTTGTCAATCTAAATTTTTAGTTTGTATGTGTTATTACCATCTTCTTCCTCAGCTTATCGGCCATTCGCTGCCCTCACAAAACCTCTCTATTTCTCTCTATCATATGCGTTATCAAAAGATGACTTCTATATTTTTGACATCTTGAGCTATAACGTCCACCCATTGGGTCCTTGGTCTTCCTAATGGACGTTTTTTATTTATTTTGTTAGCTAAAACTTCTTTTATTATAACCATAGTAGAGATAAAATGCATTCATTTAAATTTTATATCTTACCTATTAGTTTTTATAGGTATTACTTCTATAATTTAATTTGTTTTACTATATTAAGTTTAAAGTTTGATACCATATTTAAAAATAATTTTTTTTTTTATATTTGATCATGCAGCATTCAGGAGATGAGTGAATTTATTTGTAAGTACTAAAAGGCTTCTGTGTTATTTTATTTGAGGGTTATTTGTAAACTTATGTTTGTGCTTTGTTTTTTTTCTTATAATATACATTTTACAATGAACTTGGGAAGCTAGTTTTTAATTTGATTACTGTTTTTACATTTATCCTTAAACTAAACCACAATTTCCATCTATACTAATGCAAATAAATATTTTTTATTTTTGTGTTTTGAATTTTAATTAATACAAAAATAATAAAATGCTAGTGTTTGAATTATCTATAATCCATTTTGTTACAACTATTAAAATAATACATTACAATTTGTTTAAAATGATTAATTATATATATATATATATATATATATATATATATAGTAAATGAATATGTATTCATTTTTAACAAGGCTGAGCAAGCTAATGATAATTTGGAACTAAAGTTAATTGAATCAACAAAATTATTTTAACTAAATTAAGAGTTTAAAGTTTGTGCAAGTTTTGAGTTTATCAATTTAATTAAAAGTTTAGAACAAATTAATTTAATTTGAGTTGATTTAATTTTGTAAAAAAAAGTAAAAAAAATTTATTTGTATTTCTTGTTTGAATATATATTTTAAGCTTGTTTGTCTTGTAATCAACTATGGCAAAAAGTCCAAATTGACTTTATTTAAACAAATTAATAGTTGTGTTAATAAAAAAAAAAAAAAAAAATGAATAACTTCTTAATAATATTATTTTTTGTGTTGTCTTAGCATATTTTTATGTTAAATTTACACTATTTATATATGACACACCCATTACAATGAGATACTTATTACTTAATTCAATTTCTAACTATTAATTGTTACTACAAATACTTATGTTCAATAATGGTATTTGTTGCTATTATTATTAGGTTGCAATATGGGTAAAAACCAGTATATAATAAAAATGTACATATGGTTTATGTTTTTGTTGTGTGCAATTTCAAACATGAAACTTATCAATATTCTTATTTATATTTTTAATTTAATTTTTTATGCTAGAAGCAGCACTTCTCATGGAGAGAAAACGCCTGATGATGCTTTGTTTGTACATTTATCAAAAAGTTATGCCTCAAAAAATCCCAGTATGGTTAATGGAACTGCTTGTCCAGATGAACATTTTAAAAATGGTATTACTAATGGTGCTGAGTGGTATGAACTTGAAGGTAAATATTTTTTGTTTTAAAAAAATGTTTAATTAGTTACTGTAATATTGAAATGTTTATTTGACTAAATATAATCATTATTAATTTCTTAGACATACAAAATTACTTGAGATTTTTTGTTTAGTTAGATATGTATTGTTTTTTCTCCTCAAAAATCTTTTTTAGGTAATAGAAATGCTACCCTACAAAAAAGATTAATTATCCAGGCTTAGATAGTAAAGCTTTTTTAAATTTTTATTTATTTTAGTGTTATAATCCAAAAAAAAATTCTCCAAATAACTAAAAATGTTGACACAACATTCAGAAGTATATTGGGGTGTGAAATTGTATCCAGTTAAAACAATTTTTAAACATTTTACTGAGCTTTGAAATTTGTAGATTTTTAAAGTTATTGTTTTATAAAACCTTCAATTTTTAACTTAAAAGACTATACTAGATATACCTGTATGTAGTGAAACATTTTCTAAACGTGATTTACACAATTTTTATTCATAGTTATTGTTTTGTTATTATGTGTT
>CM029358.1:24051097-24090577 GCA_017140985.1 Hormaphis cornu
TTTTAATTTTTCCAAAAACAGTCAATTGTGTGCTTATTTTTATATATGATTAAAACAGATACAATTTAAACATTTTATAAATTTCAATAATTATTGAGCATGAAAGTATTATTTAGTAGGGTTTATTTAATAATGTTGTAGTTTTAAAAATTAAGACTCAAAACTTTTGCCCAATCGTAATAACTTTATGTAATTTCTTATACCGTTAAAACATTTTTATAATTAAACACATAAAATACAGTTAAATCAGTCAATAAAATAATTTTCATGTTTTATCCCATTGTAAAAATTATTATTCTTTTAAATTGAATTTATAAATCGTTGGTATATCTTTTATAACAAAACTGAAATTCCAACTTAAATTTAAGTTACCTAATAATTAAATGTTATGTATAATGTTAAGGTGGAATGCAAGATTTCAACTACATCTATTCAAACTGTTTTGAAATCACTATTGAGCTAAGCTGTTGCAAATTTCCTCCACCAACTGAGCTAACAAAAGAATGGAAATCTAATCGTGAATCTATGTTGACTTATATTGAGAGTGTTCATATGGGCATTAAAGGTAAGCCATTAATAAAATGTCATACTTATTTAAAATAAAATATAACTTTAAATTTTTTTATTTTAAAGGTTTGGTTCAAGATGAAAATAACAATCCAGTTCCAGGTGCTGTAATTCATGTTTTAGGTATAAATCACACTGTTAAAACTACAAATAGAGGAGAATACTGGAGACTTTTGCTTCCTGGCACCTATACTGTCTCAGCCAATGCTCCTGGGTAAAATAAATTATAAAATATTTTATATATAATGTTATCAATTTATTTGTTAGGGTTGTTTTGAAAACCAATTACAGTATCTAAGTATTTAAAGTATTATATCTCAGTATTTAAGTTGAAGGGGTTAAAGTATCCTTTCATTTTTACAAAATCTTTAAGCATACCTTTTCAAATTTACTTGCCCTTGTAATCTGGTGCCTGTATATATATATATATATATATATAAATTGGAACATTTGTAACTGTGTAATCAACAGCGCATATTATTTTACCAACTCAAGCACTGGCGATTGTGTTTTTTTTTTTTTTAATTGATTTTGTTTGTTCGATTGTGTTTTATTTTCATACAAAACTGATAATTCATAATTTGCAATAAGTATTAATTATAAATAAAAAAAATACTTAGAATAACTCACTGCTATTTATACTTATCAATAACAAAAAAAGTATAGAATTTTAATAATGTATTAAATGATTGTAGATTTTATAAGTATGAAATGTTAAATCAATGGTAACGCATTAAATTAAAATAACCCTAATATGCCCCCATAAGTTAAAGCATTGATTATATATACTATTATTATAATTATTTATAATCAATGGTTTAAGTAAAGAAGGAGGACATTTTAGGGTACAATCGCCTCATTTCCAAAATAAAAGTACGGTTTTTATCAATACCTATACATTTTCAATATTTTGTTTTTTATAGAGTATAGATTAATATTTAATAATTATTGATTTTATTTTCTTATCCTGTCTCCAAAAAAAATAGTTTCCATTTACAACCATGACCTACACTCATGTTGTTGTTATTATTATTATTATTATTATTTTGTTATTGCTAAGTATATTTTAATACTCTACTGTTAGGTATAAGACTTATTTAAATAATTAAATAAATATAGTAAATATTTAAATTACAATTTTTTTGGTAGCTATATTGAATCAAAATGGCTGTTAAAATGTGTAATAATACCTTATGTAAATTGTTTACTGCTCGATATTTTAAGTTCTATTATCCTTTGATTTTTTGCTAAATCTTTCTATTAAATTTAATTAATTCAATAATATATGTTTTGGTATATTATTACCTGTAAAATGTATAGGCTTTGGGAATAGAATGTTACATTATAAACACATAAATTATATAAAACTTGCTTGCGTTTTTATAATTCTATATTCATTCAATTTTTGTAATAATGGTAAAAATTGATATATAATGATAAAAAATTTAATAAACCACAATTGTGTATAAACAAATTATTATACCCGAATCATTAATTGAATTCTTATTAAAATAAATTATTATTTAATTGTTTCAAAAATATCATATGCTATAAACATGTACTAACAAAACAAAAATTTAAAATTAATACTTAAGCTTAGGAATTCAAATAGTTTTATGCCTGAAATTTATTTTGTTTTCAGAGCATATAAAGTTGGTTTCACAAAGTTATAATACTTAAATAATTTGTTATTTGGTTGTTTATGTTTTTGTTGGCTTAACAGTTTACATGGTTGTTCATAACCATATTGATATTGATTAAAGTATATAATATTTATAAAGATTCAACTACTAATTTGGATGTGTTCATTCATTTATATAGTTATTATTGGAATTAATTAACTATAAATTGATATCAATTTAAACGTGAAGCAAGATTTTTATAATTTATGCAACTATCATAAAATATTTGTTTTATATTTTGGAATTTTAAACTCTCACAATATTATACATTATTTTATGAAAAATAATTAGACTTTGTCCTTAAACTTCCAGTCCTTTAAAACGGTCTTATTCAAATAATAACTATATTTTTTTTTATTAGTTACAATTCTTCAGTTCTTACAAATATTGTGGTGGAAAACAAAAATTTTCGGGCCACAACTGTCAACTTTACACTTCACACATTAAAGCAATCGTCAGGTAATTTAATGTATAATTTATTTTTTCCTTATAAATAAATTCTACTCTTCAAGTCATTAATGATTTTGAAGAATATTTTAATGTTTGTACTAGTACTAGTTTAATAATTTTTTAACCCTAGAGTACATGTCTTACTATATTATGTCATTTATTCCTATTATTTTTTGGAGAAAGCAAAATCACCAAAAAGTTCTACAATCTTTTCTTTCGAACTAGATACTAAATTAATGTCAATATTTTCATCAATGAAAGATTATTCAGAATCACTATTATGGTTAGTATATTTTACCTCATTATTTCCATCTTCACCACTGCTACCTACTTCATCAAACTCAAAATTTTTATTTCCAATATTTTTGAGAAGTAAAAGGATTTTTTTTTTTTTGCTTCCATTTTATCTATTAAAAAAATAATTTAAGTATACAGTTCCTTTGAAAATATTGGTAGACTAAAACAAACAAAAATAATTACCTCGTTAAAATATTGTAATGATGAAATTATGAAAAAGATCTATAAAAAATATTCTGCATAAAATTTTTGTATAGGTTTTATAATAATATACCTAATAATATTGTTCGTCATATTACAAACACCGTATGACAGCCAATATCAACTGTAGACTAGTGCTAGTTAATCTTGCCAGTCACAACAGACAAAGCATTTCTTATGAAATAACGATAATGTTAATTGGCCAATAATTTCGAAAAAATTTAAAAATAACTCCAAATTAATCTATCATCGAATATAAGTTGTTAGTAAATCTCACATTATAGCACGCACACGGTCTTTTAGACTGTGTTTAAGTGAGTAATGAACTTTGAACGTCTCTTGACTACATACATTTGTTCGTATAATATTAGGAGTTGTATCTAGTTTTAGCTTATCATGTACTTAGAAGATATTAATTTATTAGAGTTAATATTTTAAACTTGATATGTGAAATTAAATTTAGTTAAAAATTCTGAAAGCCCGGTCTTTTAGACCGTGAAGCGTGTACTCTAGAGTTAAGACTAGAAATAGTTTATGTATATTATCAATCCCATCTTATTAACAATTGGTGATGGATATTTAATATTTAAGTTTTAACTCTTAAAATTAAATAAAAAAACAGATATTAAAATTAAGTTTTATATCAATATATGTTGTGTATTTTTTTAGCTAAAAAATACAAAATATCAATGGATTTCTGCATGCTGATGTTGGTATTGCATGTATCATTAACAAATTTTGATACACAACTCTTTGTATAATTGTATAACATTTTACTAGTAGATTTTTCATTTTATCCGCTTTAATCTAAAATAACTAATTTTGTGATACAAAGAACAATTAAATTATAAGTACGCAATTATTATTACATTATAAATAGGTACCCAAGGTTATTAACTCAAATATTTGATGTATGAGTGTGAAATCACAGTGCTAGATTTGGTGATATTGGTCAAGTGTGACATGTCAGATTGGGCCCCATGTAACTTGTAATGTAAAAAAATTTGTTATAAAATAAAATATATTTTTAGTGGCTCTCCGAAGAACTCAAATTCTAAAATTCTAATTAAACCTTTTTAGTATCTTATTTTTATTTTTTTAGTGAGTTATTACTTATTTTTCTTCTTTTCCTTTGCCTCCCTCCCAACTATTTGTGGTTGGCCTATACTCTTGATCTTTCACTACCTCTATGGCTTGTACACACACCAATCATTTTGTTCATTACTCTTTTTTCAGTTTTCCTCTCCTTTTTTCTCTACAACGTTCATTTCCATAACCGCTTTTACTTTTTCTGTTTTCTCTCTCCTCATCACAAAATCCCCTAAACATTTTAATATATTATTTCACATCTTGTCCACTATTGATGCAACACCAATATTTCCTATTCCATGTTAAATTAATTTTTTGTATCTTCTCTTGTTACTTCATTCATCCTTATGTCTCCTATGTGAAATATAAAATACATATTATATAACAAATTAAAAATATTGCATGTTTTTATGAAAATTTGTTTTTATTAAAATCAGTTGTCGTTTTTGCTTGTTGGTGTTGGAAATAAAATTTAAAAACTACATAATTACCTATTATTAGTTACATTTTATATATTTTTGGAAAAAAGTTTGATTTAAAATCATTTATGTAACATATGTTTTTGTTTTAATCTTCTTACATTGATTTTATAATTATGTATGTTGATCAAGTAAATGTAAATTTAAATAATCTTGCTTGGTAGTTTTTATTTATATTTTGAATGTATTAGTATGTATTATATAGTAGTTAATACTACTGAATATTTTGATGAAACATATAAATGTGACATTTTCAAGATGTAGAAGTTTAAAATTATGGTAACATTGATAGTAATTTATTATAAAATGGTTTTAAATATACAGTATACGATATACCATAGTGCATGTACAAAATAAATTATAATTTGCAATGACTGATAACTGCATAAAACATATTTAATATATTTAATATAATATAAATTATAAATTATAAATAGGTTATATAATAAATAAATAGCCCTCCTTAAAATTTGCAAGTATTTCTTAACCAAAAAAAGTATTTTATCATTATCAGTTTTAGATCTCTCCCTCAAATTTTGACTTTTCACTTTTGTCTTTAATTTAACTCTATAAAAAAGTATTAAATACTAGCTTAACTTAACTTAACCACTGACACAAAAAAAATACTTATGTATCTAAAAATCAATAAGTATATCAACATGCTTTATAACTTAAAATATGTTTAACATTTGAATTTATTTGATTAAAGTGTTTTTCTGTTCCTACTTCTTAGTGTAAGTGTATACAAATTATATTTGGAAATGTTATTACATTTTCTAGATCTAAAACTTAACTGACATTCCACATTTGCTTAAAATTGCTAATTGTAAAAATTATTTTGTTATTCATAAAAGTATTTTTGTACTTTATTTTTTTTATATACATATAGAATCTTTACTTTCTATAGTGTATTTTTTCTAGTTTTTAATTTTTGTATAGGTACATACATTATTTAGTTTATTTTTGGATATTATTCTCTTAGTCACTACTCTACTCACTTTTTAAGGTCATTTAAATTAAAAAATTAGGATGTTGTAAAAAATAAAAGGCAGTACATATATAATTACTCATTTTACATAATAAAATAGACTACAAACATAGATCAAGTTTAGATTGATGAAGTATGTACAATTTAATTAACAAATGAAAAAAGAAATAAGGAAACAAAACTAAACTTTTTATTAATAATCTTTTATTTTTATAAATAGGTTTTTTTCTGTTTTTTGGTTTACATTTCACCCAGGGTTCATTTATTATAGCTTTCTGATATGTGCATTGAAATAACAAAGTTCAAATTATTATAATAATTGTTTATCATATTTTTTTTTTTTAGCATTTATTTGGTATTACTCCATTTTAAATAAAAAAATTTAAGTAAATTCTATGATATTTATAAAATAAAATTTCTTAGCCTTCCTCACTTATTAAATTATACTGTATTGTTTATATACAATGCCAAACAATTTCATTTTGTGTAGTGTATGTTATACAATTGTTATATTTTGTGTTCTAACGTAAAAATTTGGAACTTTTAATAAAAAATTTTAGTTTCATCATTGACAAAATTCCATCTCAATAACCTGAAAAGTATTAATCAACAACTGTTATTGATTAAAATCATTGACAAATTATAATATACAGATATTTTTATCTTTATAACTATTTTGAACATAGTTTTTTTTTTTTTTTCAAAGTACAGTAAAATAACTTTACTAAATAATAAACATCAATAATGGTAAATCAATAACTAAGCTTAAATATTTTTTTAACAATTATATAGGTATTTATTATTAGTTTTGTCTTATGGTTGGTAATGTAACAACTGACAACACAATTGTTGTATTACGATCAGATACAGTGATCCATAATACACTTTTTACTGTGGAATTTTCTTTATAAATCCCCAGGTTTCCCACCCATTCAACATCAAATTTGGCCGCATGTTTATAAAACATTTTCATGTATGTGTTTCAACATGTATGTTTGACTAGATAAATACTTCCAAATTATTTTTCAATTTTAATCGGAGTATCAGTTGTCAATATCCATGTGCTACAGCTCATATTTAAATATATTTTTTTCTCTGTCTATCACACTAAAATCTAGTAATTTAGACATTTCTCTTGTTAACATACAGGTTAATCTAACGATGCGATGAATATTATGAAAAATTTATTGATTTTGTCATGAAGTCTTACTTAAACACAATTTTTTAACATTTTTAATTTTTTGTCTTTAGTCTTCCAAACTTAAAAATTTTTAAAATATAATTTGTATAAAGTAAGGGGATAAAATGAAAAATGTGGGAAAATCGTTTTCATGTGGACTTCATGAAAAATTTAAATAATCTATCAAATTCTTTATTGCATCATTAGATCAATCTGTACATTTGGCTAGAGTTAAATCTAAATTCCTATGATTTGTGTGTGATAGAGTAAAAAATTTGAGGACCCCAATTGCCTTGAAACGTTATATTGTGTATTATACATACAGTATCAGATCCAAGAGTGATCCTAAGGGGAGTGCGAATTTTGGTTTTGTTGTAGTTATAAAGGTAATGATTGTAATATAGAACTGCACTTATTTTAGGGTTACCATACGTCCCAGATTTGTCGGGACATTTCACATTACCAATTTTTTGCCAAGCATGCCAATGTGCAAATTTTTGGGTAATTCTTAAAAAAAGATTTGAAAAAAAATATCCCAGAATTGAAAGGCTCGCTAAAAAAAATGTGTCAAAAACTATTTGCTAAAAATATAAAAAAACCATATTTTCATCTTTTATTTATTTTGTCTAATAAAATTATGTATTGCTATAGATACTATATTCAGTATTTAAATATTGGTTGAGTTGTACAAACTGACAATATAATTTTTATATTTTGTTACTTACCTATTTATTTTGCTAATTTGTTGTTCAATTAATATCTAATTATAAATTGACTAATGTCAAGTATTATAAACTGTATTAAGATATTAATTGTTTTTCAATTGTATAAATTGGGTTAATCTAAAAGTTTAGTTATTAGCACTTGCGACAAAAAATTGTTTGTAAATATTATTTGAGAAAAGAGTTTACCTGCTTCATAATACCTATTTAATATTTATTTTTAATTGAAACTTTTTTTCGTAATATGTCCCGGGAATTAATTTTTAATTGATAAAATACTAATTTTCAACTAGAAGAAATGATGTAATGTGATTTGTAGATAACAAAATGTTTGATTATTTGCATATGTTTTGTTTTAAGACATTATTTTTTGTTTTAAGTATTAAATGTAAAATCGGGGCATTTTTCCATCCAAAAAAGTTAGAAAAAAGCAAAATTCACACGTCTATGCAACAATTTCAAATATTTTTTGGTTTTTGAACTTTTAAGTATTGCTATAAAATAATTAAAATTTCAAAAAAATACTTTGAGTTATGTATGGTAGTACCATCTTGGTCCAAAATTCTTTCATGGGAATTACTGAATTTATAAATCTGTCTACTCTTAAATGAATTTATACATATATATATATATATATGTATAGTATAAATTTACATACATAAACTCGGCTCAAGAGAGGGGTGATCATCCCATTGCCCCCTCCCTCCTCGGATCTACTACTGTTTATATATTGTAAAGTTCATATAAAAATAATATGCCTACTGCCTATAGCTGCTTAATATAACTTTTATTTTAATGTTTTAGTTCTGTTAAGAATAGAACGTGCAAACTCTTATGTTTTTACATTAATGTAATTATAAAAAATATTTCCTCGGTTATAATTATTTACTTTCATGGTGATATTCTATAAATTTGAGTTTCAAATGCTTTGTTCATAAACATTAATTAGTTTTTAAAAATTTTATATTTATATATATATATATATATATATAGATATAATGATTTCTAATAGTTTATATTTTCCTAAATTATTGCTTGTAGGTTCTTATCTTGTACTAAAATGTCTGAATTTATTCTAGAATCTAATATCAATACATTAATGTGTCAATTTTTTTATTCTATATTAATTTAAAATGTTTGGGGTTAATAAATAAATTTAATATGGTGTTATTAAACCTACTAATTTGTACGTACAATATCACGGTTAGTTATATTAATGTTTTTATAACTGTACTGACATTGAATGTCTAATTTAATTATTTGATCCCTAATCTTAATTATGTACCAAATCCTTATTTAGTGCCCAATAATGCTGTAACATCAAATGTGGTTATTGATTTATCTCACTGGAATGTCAATGTTGATCTTGGATTGGTTAAAAGTAATGATATTTTAGCTGTAATTCATAAGGTAACTGAAGGGATTCATTACAGAGATTTTCGCTATAGCTCAAGACAAAAAGAAGCTGAAAAACTAGGTCTACTTTGGGGAGCATATCATTTTGGAACTAATGTTAATGGCTTTATTCAGGCTAATCATTTTTTAAATAATGTTGGTAATACATCAAATATTTTACTTGTTCTAAATGTCGAACCTTACAAAAATAGAATTATGAATAAAAAACAAGCCACACGTTTTATACAAAGAGTACAAAACAAAACTGAAAATCGTGTTGTGATGTATGGTAGCTACAACACCTTGAAAAACTACTCTACTCCGTTTTTAACCAAAAATCCATTATGGATTGCTCATTACAATAAATCAATTAAAGTGCCTCTTGGTTGGAATAAATGGGCTTTATGGCAGTATACAGATGGTAAAAGGGGTCCTAAGCCACATAAAGTCAATGGTATTGGAGTATGTGATAGAGACAAATTTAATGGTTCAGTTGATGAGCTAAAAGCATTTTGGTCAAATGGAATTTTTAAGAACTTTTCAAATTTAAACTAAAAAATGTTCATGACATTAGATTACAAAAACTAATGTCAAATACTCATTTAGATAATAAACCAAATTTAAGGGAAATTTAGGTGAATTCAAACATTTGTTGACATGCATTTATTTGTACACAATATAAAATTGTTTGAAAATTACTTGGAAGGATAATTCTTTAGTTATATTTTAAACTTTTAAAAACTAAAACTAATTTAAAATAAAATATTGTTTTTCTCAAAATTACTTGATTCCACCATTTCGTAATTTGTTTTCTTAAATATAAATGTAGTGAACGTATATTTAATATACGTATAATAATACAGTTAATTTTTTTTTTTTTATAATTTGTATGATTTTAAACTATTATTTTAATATTATTTTTGTTAATGCTTGTAACTTGAGTTTACTATAATATGATGATACCTGATTATTGCCTAGGACACTCATTAAATTGACCTAAAAAAGTGGTGGAGGGGTTAAGACTATCTTTATATTTACTATCTAAACTACTTTTAAAATTAATAAAACATACTTATGGCAGCTATGTGTTAACCAACTGTAAATTAGTTATTTGTTACAATTGACAACTGATTATATATACAATTTTACTTTTGGTATCAATAAATTAAAAAAATTATTAAATTACTATTAAATCTTAAAAAAATATTTAGATATAATAAATGTTAACATAATTATATTATGTAATTTTTACTTATCAATGTTGTAGAATTAGTAATATTCTTATTATATAAATTTTATTTTATCAAAAATGTGCAAGTGTTATTTTTCATTATATTTAAAATTCGTCAGATTGTGAAATTCTATTTTTAATAAACGTGTAATTTTGGTAGAATACTTTTGTTTTTATTATTATTATTATTTATTAGTATAGTGACAATTTGGTTATTTTTGCCAATGTATTGTACTGTTGAACGTATGTGCACTAATTAAAATCACAATCAACTAGAATGAGGTGGAAGTTTTTCAGTAAAAAGTGTTGGATGACCAAGGAGAATATAAACAAACACTAAAAAAATACTTTTTTTACCACTGACTAGTTGTTATTCCCTACTCCCTTTGTTATGATTTTATAACTATTTGCTCATAACTTATAAATTTGTTGAATTACTTATAGCATTTTTTTTTACTCACAATTAACATCAAACTATAATTATGAATGTTTCTCACTTTGAATTATTGTGGTATATATTTAATTACTTAAACTTTCAAATAAGAACACGTTTTAATTGTATTTAAATTATTTTGTGTACACAATTTGTATTATAATTTTCTCAACTTGTCATAACAAAATTACATTTAATTTAGTCTATGCCATAAAAAATAAAAAAGAATAAAAAGTACTTTTTTCTTTCAGCTAATGATTTGAATACAGTAGAAATAAAGATTGAACAAAGAGACAATAACGGTTTTCCAATTCCTGTAGAATTTGTACATCACAATTACATTAAACTCGAGTCCATGTTAAACCTTATCAACGTCAACTACCCAAACATAACCAGACTATACAGTGTGGGTAAAAGCGTGCAAGATAGACAACTGTACGTGCTAGAAGTGTCCACTAATCCTGGACAACATGAACCTGGTAATTTTGACAAGTGGTGGCGGTTTTAGAAAGTTTTTTATTTTTATTATTAACTACCTATAGTATCTAAAATAAATAATTGTGAGTTTAATGTTGAATATGAGGTGTATGGCGTGTGTGTGTATATGTGTGTTAGGTAAACCAGAGTTCAAGTATGTTGCTAATATGCATGGCAACGAAGCAGTTGGTCGAGAAATGCTACTGTTACTGGCCCAATATTTATGCCAAAATTATGGTATAGACGAACGAGTCACCAAATTGGTAAACAGCACACGTATACATTTAATGCCAGCAATGAATCCGGATGGATATGAAGTTTCCAATGAAGGTAGTTTTCTTATTTATACTTAAAAAGTTTTGAAACAAATTTGCAGTCTTGTATTTCAGGAGTGGAAGACGTTAACGATTTAATTGGACGAGATAATGCTCGAGGAATTGACTTGAATCGCAATTTTCCAGATAATCGACATCCACTTCATGTGAGTTTAAACTAAGTTTTTAATAAATTTGTTCCATAGTTTTTATTCAGTCTTAATTACATTTAAAGTTATTAGGATTTAATTTATTTTTTAGAAAATTTATGAAGACTTGCTACAAATTTTAAAGCTATCAATAGATGTATGAGTCAAGTGCATTTTACCAATTTTATTTTCTTTGTAAATTGGTGTAAGAATTTTTAATAATCAAGTGCTTTTTGATACAAAAATTACTTTAAAGTTTAAAATTAATTTTGATGCAAACAAATATATTTATTGCCATGAAATTTAAATAATATTTTAAGTAAAATATAAAAAAATCAGCCATTTTAAAGTAGGGTGAGTAGTTTGATAAAGTAGTGACTATATTTTTGTAGTGGATAACTGTATGTTACATATTAAAATTTAAAATCCAAAATGATAATATCGTTGTAGCTACATATTGTTTTCAAAAAATAAATCACAGATGATAACTTATAACTTCAGAAAACAATTTTAAGATTGTGAATTTTTTAGCTACAAATGGAACTGACCATTTCCAACTATGAATTTATTTTTCAAAACTTTTTCTTGGAAAATTAAAGTTTTTATTAAAAGAAAACAACAACAAAAATTAATGTTTTCAAAAAATATAGTTGACAAAAAATTTTTCAAAATCCTTATCAGACTTGTATTTTAACTGTATAAACTGAGTGAAAATTGCAGGTTTTTTTAATAATTTTTTTGAAAATTATGACCAATAACTAAATCAAATTTACAATAATTTTCCTCCGTTTCCTTACCATACTTGTATCTCAAAAACATGGAAAAGTTATAAAATAATTTTTCGTTGGATTTTATAAAGATTAAAACGGTTGACTTATTATGTTTTTTTATAGTTACCTAAAGCAGAACCTGAAACAAAAGCAGTTATTGAATGGATTAAATCCATTCCTTTTGTATTGAGTGCTAATTTACATGGTGGAGCCCTTGTAGCCAACTATCCATATGACAGTAGTTTGAATAGTGGTAACTTAAATGAACAAACATCATTTACTTCCCCAGATAATGACGTATTTGTAATGCTGGCAAAAACGTATTCAATGGTTAGTATTTAAAACACAAATTTTGAATTGTCTCTAATATAGAGATATAATATGATTAATTTATTGTTCATAGAATCATCCAAAAATGCATTTAAATAATAAATGTCCAAATGATACAATTTCATTTAATGAAGGTATTGTTAATGGAGCTTCGTGGTATAATGTAATTGGTGGAATGCAAGACTTTAATTATCTAAATACAAATTGCTTTGAACTTACTTTTGAGTTGGGTTGTACCAAATTTCCATTTGAAAAAGACTTAAGAAGTTATTGGCTAGATAATCGAGAGTCTTTAATAACATTTATGGAACAGGTAAATAGAGGAGTAAAAGGTTTTGTGTTCGATGATAAAGGCAAACCAGTGCAAAATGCAGAAGTCATTGTTAAGAGTATTGAACACAGCATAAAAACAGCAAGTGATGGTGATTATTGGAGATTACTGACACCAGGCGATTACAATATATCATTTATAGCATACGGGTAAAACAAAATGGATAAATTAATTAAGTGTTTGTCAAGTAATTATAAATTATATATGAATATTAATAGGTATAAGAGACAAACTCATATTGTTCACGTATACAACTCTACAACACCTGTTTGGTTAAATGTCACATTACTTGAAGAAGACCTCAATGATTGGTCTGAGGCTCATGATTTTGGTTTGAAGACAAACATTGACAAAATGGAGACTTATAGTAATAGAGAATTATTTTTAAGTGATCTTAAAGAATTAGAAAATAGTTTGTCCAATGTGGCTGAATTAGTTACACAGATGTCTGATAGTACAGACAGTTCAATTATTCAGTTCAAGATCACTGAAAATGTAAAAAAAGATGCTGCAATATTAGTAACAAATAACAATAGTTATAAACTACATTATTTATAGGTTGGAGCCCCTGATGAATTCAAATTTAAAATAGCCATACTGGGTGGGTTATATGACAATGAGCCTGTTACTCGTGAGATGTTATTGTTTTTGGCTAGACATTACGTTGAAGGTTATAGAAAGAAGAACAAAGACGTGACTTCATTATTGTCAAATGTTGTGTTATTTTTTATACCTTACTTTGAACAAAGTAAAAACTACATAACGAAATGTATGACTGATGATCAAGTAGTTGCAACTGGACCGTTACTGATAGCTACTGATCGGCCCAACGAGCAAAAAACTACAAATAGTTTATGGAAAATGTTACAACAAGAACAATTTGATATGATGTTCAGTTTAGAAGGCGGATCTATGTCAATAAAGTTTGTATATTACATTATAGTTTGCTGTAGATAGTTTATTATGCTTATATTTATTTTAATATTAAATTTTATGGCTTTGAAAATCTAAAACTAGTGGCCCAACAATTCATCCAAGGAATGCAATTTCTTTTATATATAAAGACTTTGAAGATGTATATAAAAATAGTAACATAAAAAATGTAAGTAATGTTTATAGAAATTAAATTGTTATACCTATGTTAGTATTTTTGAATATTGTGTTTAGACTTGTGATGATCCATTAGATCTCAAAATAAATTCTATTAAACAAAATGTTTTGGATACATTCAACAACGTACTAAAAATTAAAACTGTAAGTAAAACCAAATAAATAATAGTATTTAATGTACAATTTTACTCATATTTGAATTGTAAAAATTGTATTATTAAAATTTAATACAATTTTAGATAGCATTACGGTTAACATGCTGTAATTATGTTGATCCATCACAAACTCCATCTATTTGGATGAAAAATTATCATATGATCAATGCAATCATTGAATATATTCAAGGGGTTCAAGGATCAGTTATAGACAACTTTGGTAAACCCATTCGAAACGCAGTTGTTTCAATAGATATGTATGCAGAAATTCACAAAGTCACTCCTAATTCTGCTGTTTTCAAAGCTTACCTACCAGTAGGCACATTTACTATAAAAGTGAGTTATGTTGTTATTTATTTTAACTGTATTAAATGATTTTATTTAAAACTTTATTTATAACTATTTAGGTTAAAGCAAATGGATACTCAACACGAATTATTAAAATTAAAGTTCGTAAAGGAAGTGTTACTAGCATTAAAGTTATTATGTCACATGTTGGTCATGGTTATGCTACTCAAGAATTTACTACATTAATCAAAGGTAATAGTATAAAAAAAAGATAGTTATAGTTATGAGTAGGTCACAGATTTGAGTGAGGCTCTGGTTTAGAAGTTGTAATTTGATATTTATGTTAAATTTGTATGCATTGGATTGCTTATGCTAATAAATATTCTAAGCAAGCTCAATCAGTCACATAAACCAGAGTTGTTGTGTGCAGTAAGACACTACATTTTGAGCGAGTCACTGTTTTTAATGGTGCAATATAAATGATTACATTAAACTTGAAAGCAATAATTAATAAATGCTTATGAAAAAAATAATATTGAGCTAGAGCAAATGCTGCAAAAGTGTGAATCAAAATTCAAATACTTGGAAAGTTTCAAAGCTCTATATTCTAATATTCTAATCAGCTCAAAAATGCTTTAATAATTATGAATTACTATAAAATACTTTATGAATTTCACTATATAGGTTATGTTTTGGACGTAGAAAATAGACCTATTGAAAAGGCAAATGTAACTGATGAATTGTCTTCTTCAGTTACGAATAGTTTTAAAAATGGATCATATATGCTATCTGTTGGGGAGGGTAAGTGTTTTATTTTTATTAAGACATGTGTTATGGAGTTAAAAATTTAAAATATGCTTATATTATTTACCTATATTATTTTTTTTATAATATAACATCAAGGTATTAGAAATATACGAGTAGATGCTAAAGGATATTATACTTTAGTGAAATCAATCAATATGCAAAGTGACCAACCTGTAACAGTTGTATTTAAATTAGAAAAAGATGAAAGAATTTTAAACATGCCCAGAATGATGTTCATAGCTCTCACAGGTTACTTAAAAAAAACAAATTTTCTATGGTACACTAACATTTTTTAATTTAATTTTTTTATAATTTTAGTTTTTATATTTTCTACTATTGGAGTCTGCTGGTATCATTTCTATCTTCGATGTAACTCTGGAAGACCATCACATTTTTTCTACAAAAATGGGTTTGCATTACTTCCACAAAAACCATATCTTTTCGATGATGATGATGAAGTAGAACTTTTCCGGAGTCCAGTCATTAAAGGTAAAAATCCGGAATCACTTTAGGTCGCATTGGTAGTTTGATGCTGTAGGTCTGTATTTTAGAAGATTCAATTAAAAGTCTTATATTATAATTGTAAACAATTATAAATTGCTTACAAAAATAACAATTCTGAGTGAGCACAGTTTATTTAACCTATAAAAATTGAGCCTTAACAATAGAATTTATTATTAGTCTTTTATTAGGTGATATAATTAAAAAGGGTGAAAACTGATTAAAATTGCCATAATTTTTTAAAATCTTTATTTTATCATTATGAGAAAGGTATTTTAATAGGTACTAAAACAACATATTGAAAAATATCAAATTCCAAAAGTAATTGAATGGTTTACTTTTAGAATTTTCCTGAAAATGGTCTGAAAATTCCTAAAATATCGAAATAAAACATATGCAAATTTCAAACCATTTGAACTTTTATTTGAGAAGTTATTACGATTTTGCACTACAGTGCTAAAAGACATTATAACTAAAATAAGACGGTTTTGTTAATACTTTTTTTATACGCTTTCAGAAACTACTTTGCGGAATTTTTTTAAATTGTTTGATGCAGATAGTAAATTTTGTTGCACATGACATATTCAATTTTTAAATCATTAATAACAAATTGGTGTAATTTACAAAATTTTTTCAAAAATGTCACAGGTATAACCGAGTTATTGATAATTTTCCAACTTTAAATACACATAAAAAATTGAAATTTTTGAAAATTACAAGGTTCTATACTTGGCTTAAAATTTTTCAAAATCTTTTGAATCTTGTATCTTACTTATAGTATTTTAATATCGTGTGGAATTTTCAGCTCATTCCGCTTAATATTTTGGAAATTATGGCCAAAAAACTAAATTGATTATGTCAAAAACACATTTGCCGTACTTGTTAATGTTTATATTTTAGTTTTTACTTTTTTTATTGTAACTTATTCAATTTTGATCTCTGTAATAAAAAGTTCTAATTCATAACCTCCAAAGTACCATGCAACATAGTAGAGCTACCATAAACCGGGTATAAACCTAAAGATTGGAGCATTATTGAAGAAATTATTGTGGTTTCATAGTGATAAAAAAAATAATTAATCTGGGGTGGAACATATCAAGTAATGACATGATGCATTATAAAAAATGGTGTTTTGTATAAATTAATCAACAACACCGTCCTCAAATTTACACGCGTTCTTCTTCCAGTCTTCAATCCTTAGATTGGTTTGCTGCAGTTCTCCATGCTTCTCTATCATTACTCAATTCCTTTAGTTCTTAATAACTATTCTTCCCCATGTCACTTATTATTTGCTTCATATACTTCATCCTTGGTCTTCCTCTTCCTATATGGCCTTCAACGTCGCCTTCTATGACGGTTTTTGTTATACTCTCATGGCGTAGTAGATGTCCTATCATTTTAGCTAACTTTTATGGTATGTCATAGTATTTTCTTTTCTTTTATTCTATTTAGTACTGCTTCATTTGTTATTCTATCAATCCATTTAATTCTTAACATTTTACGATAATACCACATTTCGAAGGCCTCTAGTTTTCTTTTCTCTATTGCACTGATTGTCAATGTTTCACAGCCATATAAGGCAATACTCCATGTATATATATTTTTAAGAACCTTTTCCTTACCTCTAAGTCCATACTATTGGTGGTTAGTAGGTGTTTTTTATTCTGGAAATCCCTCTTCGCTTGCGCTATTCTACTTAGAATTTCATCTTTACAATGGCCACCTTCCGTTATTTTACTTCCTAAGTAATTAAAGTGTTGTACTTGTTCTATGTGTGCGTTATCTATGTATATATAAAGTTGAGCAGGGTTTGTCTTGCTGCACGCTATAACCTTTGTATTTTTTTATTTAATCGCATTCCATATTTGTCCCATAATATTTTATTGACCTTAGTTAAAATATTTTGCAGGTCATTTTCTGTTTCTGCGCAGAAAGCGATGTCATCAGCAAATCTCAGAGCGTTAATTGATTCTCCGCCTATTCTTACTCCTTGCTTTACTTCTATTCTTAGATCTTTCATTACTTCTTCAATATATAGATTAAACAGCATGGGTGATAGGTTACAGCCCTGTTGTACACCCTTTTTTTTTTTGCTATTTCTTCTTTTCCATCTATACGTATTAATAGTTTGGTTTTTGTATAAATTACACGCGTTATGCAATATAAAATAAAAACATAAAAAGCTATAATATTCCAGTCAATAGTCATAGCTTATATACAATAACAACAAAATGTACTTATTATCTTTTAGATGCTGAATTGATTAGACCATACCATGATGATTCAGATATTACCTATACTGATAGTTCAGACGAGTCCTAATTATAATATATGGTGTTTCAAAAGACATTTATACTATGAAATAAAAACGCAATGTTGTGTTCTTTTATGTACATCAAACTGCATATTATTCACAAAATGCCATCTGTATGATGTTCCTAAACATATATTTGGTTCTGTGTTTAAAAAGTGTTGTAGAAAACTACCATGTTTGATATTTTACAAAAACTAATAACTTATCATTGTATACTATAAAATGTAAATCTCATTAATTTAAGTTTATATTGCATTAAGTTTTTATAAAATTTTTAGTACATAGGACAATCTTGAAAATTGTATTTAATATTAATTATTAACTATTATTAACTATTTTGAACTCTTCAATAATTACATTGTTATACACGTTTGAAGTATCCAAAATGTTATTTTTGTAACATCTTGGCTATTGTAATATTATCACGGTCGTGATTTGGGAAGTGCTTGGGTGCAGTTGATTACAAATACCAATACATCTACCATATACTTGTCATTTAATTGTTAACCCAAAACATAATACAACCTGTATATTATCAATTAAAGTTTTTTTTTTAAATTTTAACTTGTACTTAAATACTTAAAATTGTGTCATTTGTACATTGACTAATAATAGTAATTACTTGCATACAATAAAATTCATTTATTTATAAAATATTGTTCTTGAATATTGTAATACTAATTAATACATGCTACATTAGTTTGATTTATATTTTTACATCATATGTGAATTTTTGAAAAGTATCAGCAATTAAATAGTTACTACATGTTCTTTATGCGATTTCACTTGGTGATCTCTGTTTAAATGGTTATCTAAAAATAATTGTCTTCCAAATGCCTGGCGACAAATCATACATTTGAATTTGAGTCTTTCTTCTGCATGCATTTTTAAATGTTTCTTATAATTACAAAATGATACAAAAGAGCGATCACAAATGTCACACTCGTGTTGTACCAAGTGCTCTTGAACATGATTACTCCTTGACACCTTAACACAACATTTAATTTTATATAGCAAAACTAAATATTAAGGTTCTTCATAAAAAAAGAAATTTCAATAAAATATCAATATTGGCTACATAATATCAATATATATGTATATCACATTATTATACAAAGAAATATTTTGATAAAAAATTGTTAGAATTTAACAACACCAATATAGAAAAAATTATCTTTAAAAACCCCTAAAAAATAATTAACTGTTTTTTAAATAAAGATTAGAACTTACCCAATTTTTAAAAAGTCTTGGACAATAAAAACATTTAAATTGTTTAATACCGGAATGGCCTTGTTCATGGTTTTTTCTACTGCTGGAAGCACTAAATGTTTTTTCACAACCCTCATGACGACATTTATAAGGTCGTTCTTTAGTATGAACACGCATATGTTTTTGTACAAGATCTTTTAGTCTGAAACAACGTCCACATTCTTTGCATGCAAAGGGTTTTTCTCCTGTGTGTACCCTTTCATGATTTACCTAGAATAAGTATCATTTAATAACATGTATTATGAATTCTATGTATACTTATACTATAAAGAATAAAAATAGAAAAACTATTACTTTTTCAATAGGTTTGACAAAAGTTTTTCCACAAAATCGACATTCATGTAATCGACGTAAACGTTCAGGAGGTTCAACATGAGTGATAGCATGATGTTTTAAAGAGTTTTTGTCATTAAACTCGGCTTGACAAACTTCACAAACCAACACTTCACGTGGCTTACGGCGCATTTCGTGTGCTTTTAAATGACACTGGAGTCGAAATTCGGAATCATAACATTTATTACATACACTGAAATAAAAAAAAAAATTATTAATAAAATAATTAAAAAATAACAATTTGGCAAACTATCAAATTAAAACAACAAAATTGTCTCATACTTGCATAAAAACTTTAGATTTGCAAATTCGGGATTTTGGTGAGCAATTAAATGCGTATTCATCATTTCTGGTGCAATTGGTTGATCACAGAGTGGGCATTTATTTGAGTCATTTGCATGTATTTGCATATGTGTTCTTAAGTAACCTTCTGAATCAAATTCCCCATTGCAGTGTGGACAAATATGCTGAGATCGGGCTCTAGAATTTTCTTGATTATTGCTTATAACAGTTGTATGTTTGCTTTCCACATTTTTTTTGGACAATGCTGCTTGTTTATCATCTGTACAGTTATGTTTATTTAATTTGGTCCAATGGTCAGATTTTACATTGCAAACTTTACACTGCCAACTCAATACTAAACAATTATCCAAGTGATCTAAATTATAGTACTCATTGCACTCCATTGCATTTTCCAAAATTGGAACTATGTTGTAATTAGTTGGTTTATTTTGGAATAATATTTGTTCAATATCAAAATGAATATGATCAACATCGTCTGTGAATCGTATGAGACGAAGTCTTTTTTTTAATCTTAATTTACGGGCTTCTACTTGAAAATATTCATTTACTTTTTCATCAGCTACATGAAGTAAATAAATAGGAAGATCAAAATACCGATCTCCATAAGCATCTGTAATGCAATGATTTGAAAACATATCAACAGATAACACGTTAGTATCAATTTGATACATGCATGAATTATTTTTATAAGCTTTGTGTTCTTCAAAACATTCAATTGACTCCAAAGTTGTAGTTTCCTCTGGTTTAATAACATTAACCAAATGGTCCATAACTAAATCTTTATGGTTTGTATATAAGTAGCCAGTTCCCCATTTGATCCAAGTTCCATTTTCAGAATATTGTTTGTCGATTACATCATTCTCATCACTTGAATGACTGATGATATTTTCATCTTCCGTTACCTGAATATAAATTTCCAATTAAATGAAAATTCATATGTACAAAAATAATTACGGTAAATATACTGCTTTTGACTAACCTGAAATACAACTTCTTGATCTACATGACAATTCGTAACGTGATCCTCTATTGATGCAAAATGTATGTTACATTCAAAACAGTGATAAATATGTGATTCTCCTTGAGGTTCAGTTTCTGAGGCTTGCGCTAATTTAGAAGTATCATCAACAGTAAATTCTTTGATAAATTTTTTAGCTCCAGTTTCTAAACTAGAATCAAGTGTCTGTACTTCATAATCTTCTTTCACTAAGCTATCATAGTTGTCAATTACATTTTCTGGTTCATCGTCTAGTTTCAATTATAATATTATAAATAGCTTTTAATTGGGTATTTATATTAATTTTATAATCTATACTATTGTAACACTTACCATCAGGATAAATAACAATCATTTCATCATCATTTACAAGTTTCTCATTACCATCTTCTTTATCTGAACACATCTTATCCAAATGTACAACCAACAAGTTTATGTCGTCGCACTGTTTTCCACAGAAAGGGCACTGGATGTTTGTCGTTAAACTCAATAAATGATATTTCAACAGGTCTTGGCGAGAAAATTTGTCTTCGCAGCAGAGCGGGCACGCTACGCTCTCCATTTAACGCTTGAAAGTCGGTTGTCAAACAATTAATATTGATACGTTGAAGATATTAACCTTTTAAGCTTAGTACCGGAGAGTAACCAAGTAGGTAGATTTAATTATTATCAGACGGTTAATTACGCAAGAACTTACGTGATGATGACGGTTAAAAAGCTTCTAAATCGTCTTAGGACCGACCAAACCGAATAGGTATGAAATTTACGTAGTTTGTAGTATAATACTATAATAAACAAATTACAAACACTACAAGCCTCTAGGTGAGAAAATCGAACGTTTTTTAAAATGTACCGCCGAAACGCGTTACCTACTCGTTTGTAACTTCAGAAATGTTACGTGCAGGCCTGTAGACTAATCGCTACTAGCTACAGTTTCGAATCACAAACTGTAGAATTGTTACGATTACACGTCTTAACGAATTCGGAATTACGATTACAATTTTCATCAGTTGTCTATAGTATAGTGTCACAGATATCTATATTATACTATAATAAATCTATATTATCTTATAATATAGATGTCTATGTATAGTGTATATCACGATTAAAGATAATCTTAAATCTTGGTGTTTATCAAATATCAATACAGATGTAACCTATATAGGCGTAATATTATTATGTAATAGATGCGCAAATAATATCGATATTTTGTTTGTGTCGATACTTAAAATTCGATATTATGATGATATCAATATGTTAATATTATTAATAGTTTTTGATCATGAAGACTATAGAGATATTTTATTTTATTTTATTGAGTTTAACGACAAACATCCAGTGCTCTTTCTGACTATATAGAGATATCTCTATATAGTCTTCATGGGTGAAAGTATTATCAAAATTTTGATAAATGGTATTTTTGTATTAATATTGTAAATTGTAAATTACCATTTACATTTTTAAAGATCGATATTTTTTCAATCGATTTATCAATTTTTAAACACGTTTACGCGTCCCTTAAATTGTATTGTGTAAACTCACAGATAAATTTAAGTAAACAGTACGTCCGTTAAGTTGGCACTACCATTTTTGCAACGGACATTGAATGCTTTGAACCACGGTCTTAGATTTTTTAAGACCGTGCTTTAAACCAAGGTGAATTTCTTTGAACCTTCGACCATAAAACTTATTATACAGTTCAAATGGTCGAAGCATAGTGTATAGAGTAATATTGCTTGATAAACAACGTGAACAACTTAAAGGGTTTAAGGATTTAGATTTTTGGCCATAACATCCAAAATAATGATCAGAACAATCTGAAACTAATACATAATATTATAATAGGTAAGATACATACCAGTTTGATAATAGTATCAAGTGACTTTGTAAATTTTTTAACTTTTTTCAAATTTTTGAAAAATTTACCAGGACGTATAGGTACTAGATAACTGACTACAGAGCTCGCTCAGTCATATTTCAGATATTAAATAATACGGTTAAACAACAACTTCCAGTGATCCACCTAAAGCGTAGTTGCTACCCCGTCAATCTACCCATGCAGCTTGTGAGTGATCCCGGTTTTTTTTTATCTTGGTTGTGCCAACTTCACTCTCTAGCACTACCACTAATATTCGTGTTTTTTTATATAATTGATTTAGTTTTTGCTTTTCAAAATAATGATCAAACAAACTGACCCTTTCACATATTATTAAAATAGATAAGATACATTTGTGATACAAGTTTCAAGTGAACATTTTAACATTTTTGAGCTAGGTATAGAACTCTTTTTTTTAGTTTTTTTAACGTTGAAAAATTGATCATATCTTTGACTTATTTTTGGAAAAATGTATAATTCACACAAATTTGTTATTTAAGATTTGAAAATTAAATATGTTATGTAAAACAAAATTTACTATCTGAATAAAAAAATCTGCCTTATACATAGATTCTGAAAACTTAAAAGAAATTATTCATAAAATTTTTATACTATTTGTACATAAATTATTTTTTTATTGTTTATTCTATTTGTATACATATTATTTTGTTTTTATTAAATTTGTTTTTTATTAGGACATATACTATAGGTATGAACTAATCCAACAGTGATAAATGTTCCAATACAGAAGAATTCTTTGTTTAAATTGTTTTTGGTTTTAGTACTAGTATGGAATAAAATTTAGATTCTTCTTTTGGGTTAGGATTCATATTTAACTTTTATTTTGGCAATACTTTAAAATTAATTTTAATTTACTTGAAAAGTGGCTACCTACTAAACCTATCCTTTGTCCCAAATTTTCTAAATTCACCTTGCACTAATGACCAGTGCCAGATCGTGATAGAGAACCTTTATATTTGTTGATAAAGACTCTATAGAAAGGACATTTTGAGACCATAGATATAAAGTAGTATAATAGCAATTTCCAATTCCTTTAGAATATAGTATTAACTTTTTATTTAAACCTCCCACAAGAGTGATTCACAGTATCAAATTACACACGCAACTTAGAGATATCAGGACATATTATTATTATCTATCATATATTAATTATAACGATTATAATATAATAATTTATAGTGTTTTTTGAATGGGTACGTTTTAAGATATTAAATTTATCTTAATTCATGATTTGAGTAAGAAATAACATTGATTTTATTTATAAAATTAATGGAAATAGTTTAAATTATAACTACATATTTACCATTCTCTAATAAATTTTGAATTTCAATTAGGTACATACATTTTAAATATATTTTTTGAATGAAATAATAGTTAATTTAATTTAATTTTAATTTAATTTTAGTTAATTAAATAGAATAAATACTCATTATAATTAATAATACATTACATTTATTATGCAAGAAGGTATATATAACTTTTTATCTTTATTTGATTGGATTATCTATAGCAAATTATTTTAAAAACTGTTATTATAGCATCTTTATTATGTTGGTGTCTTATTTCTAAAGCATAAGTATTGCATAAAATATATTTTATATATTCAAATAAAAGGTTATACATTTTTATATCTAATTGAATAAAACTATAAATATCTTTCTGAACATTTTATAAGTTTCATTTGATAAACTGAAGACTAAATACTCTGGTTCTAATAATAATTATAAAATAAATAACACATATCAAAGAAAAATGATTCAATATTTTTTATCTTGTAGATAAGTGAAAGATGAAATTTCCAGAAATAAGTTAGTTAGCACTAAAATTAAAAGTTAAAAATTAACTCCTTTTTTTAAGTAAAACGTATTTTTATGTACTTAACTTATTAAAATAAGAATATATAGAACACTTTGTATATCTAGATCTATCTGCAGATTAAATTCAATGTATACATAACTCATTAGCATAAATTGACACTTAAACAAAATAATTTAAGGTCCAAATCCATAAATAAATGCTACTCTTTGATAAAATTCACCAAGAGTGCGTTTTAAAAGAGGTCTAGTGGCTGATTCTGTCAATACTCGTACACCATTGAACAAGACTGGTAATAATAATTTAAATGAATCATCATCCAGCTGTGCTAATAGATCAAAAACTGAAATTAACATTTCTGACCAAATAGATTCATGTACTTCACTGTCCTGTAAATATAATAATAATAACATTTTTAGTAAACACTTACATATTTAAACACATCTAATTACACAATTTATCAACTATAATTTTGCAAAAATTTTGATATGGTTACTAAAGACCAAACAAGATCGGTTTTTCTAAGCTAGGTTTGTTTTATAAAAAAAAAAAAAAAAAAAAAAGAGTAAAAATTGTAGTGACGCGCGCGGGGTATTTATTTACCCCAGTCTATTTTTAGAATGCTATAACATATTTGTTGGATTTACCACACTTATGCAGGTCATGTTATCTAATAGTAACTATCTTACAATCATATGAACGAAAGAATCTATATTATATCACAGATAAGATAAAACTATTTATCTTATCTGTGATTATATTAACATTACTACGTAAGTGACCGTTAACTAAAGTGGTTGTCTTTGTAGTTCAGCAAAAATTTACCCCACGTGCACTTAATTTGTTAAATATTGGTCTTTTTTTTTTTTTTTTTTGTTATTATGGCCGAAATAAAACGCCGTCGTATTGCACGTCTATTGGACAACATAAGTGATGAGGAATTATTGGGTGGTTCATCTTCTACTGATGATTGTTCACCTGATGAAAATGTCAATTTAGAAAGTTCAAACACTGAACAATCAGGAGAATCGACTGACAATGAGATTCACAATTATATTCAACAAACACTATCAGCAGATTGCGACAGTTATCATGAATCCGACGATGAAATTCCACTAAGTAAGCGCGTACAGTGTTTTTATGGAAAAGATGGGACAAAATGAAATTGTCGTAAGCCAAATCAGAGAACAAAAAATCCAAGTTACAATAAGATAACTGAAAAACCAGGAGTGACTAATTTGGCAAAAGATGCAAAAACCGAAATTGATGCGTGGTATATTTTTTTTACGGGGCTTATGATAGAACAGATCGTTTCCTGTACAAATATATACAGCGATAAAATAAAGACAAATTTTCCCAAAGAACAAGATATAGCTCATACAACTGCACGAGAAATGGTTTACTTGGTTGCCTGTACATGATTGGTAAGTAATAAATAATAATATATTTTACACTATAGTTTTTTTGTTATAATTATTGTAAATTATTATATGTTACATGTCTTGTTATTATACTATAATACCAATTTATTATTGGGTATATATTTTTGTCAGTCGTCGTCGCGCATGTACACGCAATACACGCATGTAAATTAACTAACATATACTTAAGTAATTTAATAAGAAATATATTTTATAATTTTTAATTTAAAATCTGTAACAAAAAGTCAATAATAATGAATTATGACTTATGTAAAGCAAAAAGTATTTTTATATTAACGGAAAATAATTACCCCACGCGCTCAAATATGTGGTACGATACCACGCGCGTCACTAAAGGTTAAGTAAAATCATAAGTTGTTAAGTTGTTGTTTATTTGAAGATTATTAAAATATTAATTTATGTACCTTGTTCATACTAGTTTGTCTCTGTTCTTCAATTTCTGGAGGTAAATTTTCTTCATTTATATCAGCAGAGTCTGGTTGTTCCGGCATGCAATTTGCATGTTTTCTTTTTTTATATTCCTCGATAAGATTATCTAAATTTTTACAACTTGCTATTTCATATACAGCATCATCATCATCACTGTGAATTTCTTCATTTTTTGACGTTAATGGTGCATTTGGATATATTTTTTTAAAATCTTCAAACTTAAATGCTGTAGACTTCTCAGGTGTTTCAAAAATTTCATCATTTTGTGCAACAAAGAAAAAAACAGGTTTATCCCCTGCTTGATCAATAACGCAGTGTGCTCCACTTTTGTCTACAACTATTTCAACATATTTTTGACAAGCATCATCAAATATATCTTTGAGCTCAAGGATAAAACTTTCAATATCATTGGTAGGAGAGTTTTTTTCAACAATTTGTTTAATTTTATCAGAACTCAAGAAAGAAGTGTGATGGAGGCATATTTCAAAAAGTGCAACTAATGCAAGCGTCCAAGCTCCTCCAGCTTGCTTGTACAAATTAGCAGCTTTTTCTAAACCGGCCACCTTTTGAATAAGAAATTTTAAACCAGGTCTAGAATCAAATTCCCAAGACATATTGTAAGTCATATTTAAACATGCAATTAATGTATGAATTTGAGACTCAGTAAGTAAAGATAAGTAACCAGGCATAAAATGTTCTACAGATCCCGGTGGTTTGTCTTTTGGTGTCATCAAAGAAGATTGAAGAAGAATGTTTGCTAAACTGAAAAATATTTTAGTTTATAACTAAACATTATTAAAATTGTGTTACAAAAATACCTTGGAATAGCTTTGTTAGTTCCTTTTATTAAAATATTTCCAATCATTTGTAATAACATCTCATTTACAAACAATCCAAGTACCATGTTTCTATAAGGAACACGTTCAGGAGTTTTCTGCCATTGGTTGTCTATTTCTGAATTGCACCAATGATGACATAATAAAAATATAAAACTTCTCTCATCGTCAACAACTGTATCGGATTTTGCTCTTTGATTATCTAAGAGGAAGACCTGAAATAAATCAGAATTACCATTTAAATGTTTAAACTGTAAATATGAAAATGACGTTGAATAAATTAAAATACCTGCCATTAATTATACTTATTATTTATTTTAAAATTAATATAATTATAGTACATACTATACATTATTACAAAAACACATGATAAAACAATTTAAAACAACAATTTTTGTACTAATATGTTTGTTTCAATTATGAAATTCTGTTTATAGATAATATTCAAGGACATTAATACTTTTGTAATAAACAGATTGTAAGTTCCCACACTACTATGCCCCCACTTCTACGTATTAGATAAATAAAAACAAGTAATAAGGATGTAAATAACCACTAACTAATATATAACATTTAGAAATTCTGTATTTTAAAATAGAAACTTACCTGTTGTGACAGTTGCTTTAAATGCAAATTATCATTTATAGTACTATCTCTTCGAGCAGCTACTTTAATGCCAGCTGCTAAATCGCCATAAAAACTGTTAGAAAATGGACTGTAAGTCATTGATACTCTGGCCAATGGGCGCAAGGAAATAGAGCAAGCTCTGTGTAAACTAAAGCAAACCAATGCCCATTGTTTGGTAGTAAATATATGGCCTGCACTTAAAACAAAATGTTTCAAACAGGCACATCCTAATCGGACAATGTTTTCTACTGTTTGAATGCAAAATTCGTTTAAAATAAATAATAGCTGTTTTATCATGAGTGTTATTTCCTTTTCAAATTTTGTTTCATAATTTGTGTCCGTTTTAATATAAGTGACAATTAAATCTGTTGTTATGCCACACAACTGTTTAAAATTAGGTAAATCACTAAGGTCTTGTGTTGATGCAATTTTACGAGCCCATATTTGTATGGTAGGTAAAAGTAGTCTATTGATGCAAAAACAACCAAATACAAATCCTGCAATTCATTGTTATTATTAACACTGACAATATTCAAGAATAAAAAATTAATTTGGTACAACCTGGTGTTTCAAGAAATGATTGTAATAAGTCCAAGAGTAATTCAAGACTTTGTCTCTGATATATACCAGTTGTACCACTAATTGCAGAACAAAGTCCTTCTATTATACAATACCATACTCTTAATATTCCACATGGTTGATCAATATCTTCTAAAACCATAGTATCATCTTTTGATTCTTCAATAGATAGCTGTTTGTAGTTTTCATTTTGAAAATATTGTAACTCGGGTACATCATTATCAATTAGAGTAAAAACATGGTTTCTAAACAAGTTAAATTAATAATATATTAATTTTAGTGTAATGTTTTCTAGCTTTTTAAGTAAACAATTTTTCAAGAGTTGTATGTGAACTATTCTTTAGTTTTTGTAATCACATACAATATACATGTGCAAACACCATGGTTTTTACTCTAAATTTTTCATAAATAACATACCTTAAAATGTATGTAAAATTTATTTTGGTAGCAGTGTGCGAGCTATCAGATCAGAGCTATGAGACAAGGAGTTCCAAAAGTGGAAAAGTATGCCCCAAAGAGGAATGGGGGTAGTACTATGGTACGATAAATGTATGTCAACCAACTCATGGGTATCAAACAAAGGAGGTCTCTCGAGCAGTGAATGGTCCAATGCCATCAAGGCATCAATGAACTCAATGGCTAATTGTGGAACGGGTGGGCGCAGCGTGGGTGGTAGACGCCACTGTAGATTTCAAATTTGCAGTGAGAATAACATTATAGAAACTCTACCACACATTCGAGGCGCTTGTCCAAAAATGGAGTTATTGCGTAACTTGTCCCACCACCGGGTTCGTACGGCAATAGCCAATCTTTTTTGAAAAAAGAAGCTATTTAAAGTATTTGAGGAAATTCATTGCTTATCGGTTGTAGACAATAACGCGCAGAATCGACAAGCAAATATCATTGTAATAGAAAGGAGTAAAGACCGTGCTCTCATTCTGGACCCGACAATTCATTAGGAAACAAATGACTCACAACAAGATAGTAAAGTAGATGAAGAAAAGAAAAATATCTATGAGCCGTGCATTCCATGGCTTCAGCAACAATATGGAATCACACGTTGGGAAGTATTTGGACTTTGGTTTGGAGCTCGAGGTCAGCCTCAGGATTCTTAAAATCATTTTTCCGGTCATATAACCTAGCTGCTGATGACCTTAACCAAATATGCTTGTCTATATTAAAAGATACGCTATATATGATATTTTACCACTTGTACTCATAGCAAGACGTTTGTTTTTTTTTTTTAAATTTGTCATTTTTGTATTTATACTGTAAATTTAATAATGTTTATTTGTATTGTAGAATTGAAATTGTCCTATGTATTTATATATTGAATAGTATGCTGTGTCATCTGGCAACCCGCATAGTGGGCAGCTTGTTTTGTATTTTAATTAAATAAAAGTTGTTTCTCTCTCAAATTTAAATTTTGAATTAAGTTATTTAAGTCTAAACATTTAAAAAGTAGATGAAATTACAACTACTGGCCCAAGTAGATCATCTGTATAACAATATAAAAATGAATGTCTCTACCTTTATTTTGTTTTTTATGTGCTATACACTCAAAAACTACTCAACCAATTTTGAAGACGATATTTCAGGTACTTATTGATTTTTGGGATACCAGGAAGGTTTACAAAATAAAAAATCAATCCTTTAGAATGTGAAGTAGAGGTATGAAAGTTGAAAGATAATATTAGAAATAAGTATTATGTATACCAATTTACTTCAATGACATGATACACAAATGTATCTTACCAAATGCTCTTACCCCATACCATGGTAAAATTGGCTAAAATTCACCCTAATAATTTCCAAAACTAAACTCTTAAAGGGGTATAAAGGAAAAAAATTCATTTTTATCAGATTCTCTTAAAACTAAACAATAAGACTCTGTAACATAAATATTATATTTGTTAACCTATCGGTTATGACAACACTGTTGATGGTTGGTTATGTTTTCATACCCTCTTATACACATATTATGTTTTATACAAAACGTGTGCTTGAAAACAGTTGAGTAAAACTACAGCATAAAAGCAGTTTATCTTCCCAGTGATTTTTGGACTTTTTTTTCAAAATGTGTATTTTATATGCATATATATATTAAATAGTACTAAAAAAAGGTGCACGGCTGTATGCAGCGATGCGGGCCATTTGGTACCTTTTTAGTTATCAATATTATGATTACGGTTATTGAGTTATTTATTTAACTTCACTATTTTTCCACCCCTCACTCCTTTGAGGAAGTTTTATTTAATTTTTTTTTGTATGGTTTCAACTACATATTTACTTAAAGTTTTGAAGTTTTTATCATAACTCCCAAAGTTGAACTTTTTTTTTAGTACCATCAAATTGTGAATATAAATAACATAATAATATCATTGATTTTACAGTAAAATCAATAGTATTCAGTATTCTGTGTAGTGCTATAAATTATAATTTTTCATAAACAATAAATATAGTGATTATAAAAAATATAAAATGTTGGTTTATATTTTTTTAAAAAAATTGAACTTAAGTTTAAAAAGATGTCGCTCTAAAAGCAACAAAATTCATTGAATATAAAACTTACCGGTTAGGTAAATGAAATTTCGGACAAGCTGGCATAACATACATTGATCTTAAAATCAAACTGCAATGTTGTAAATGCTTAAGAGCGGCTTTGCACAATTGTAGTCTGGTATCAGAATCAGAATTATCAAAATCTAATCAAATTAAGAGATATATTAAAATTATTTTTATGATTTTACTTATAGAATTCAGTGTAAAACATATAGGTATAAGATACTTACTAGTTCCTCGCACATGTTTAATAAGACAAGCTATACAATCAACAGCTGCATTTGAGAAAGCTAATGTATCATCAGTGTTGATAAAGACTCTAAATACCTCTAATAAAGATGACAAATGACTGCTATTCACTACTTTCAGAGCGCCAAACAATGGCCTCCAACCTGATCTTATGTCTGAACGATTAGCTTCAACAAATTCACACAAGCAACTAACGATCTTTTATAAAAAATTAGAATAATATTAATTAATTATATAGTTATTGTAAAATAACATAATTTTAAGTAACTATAAATTAATTATTGTACTTGATCTTGAATTTCTATGTCGCATAATTCTAAACATAAAAGGTTTTCAAATGGTTTGAACAGTGATTCGTTAATGTGAAAATGAGGTAGTTCAGGTTGTTCATTAAGAAAAGCTAAAACTGTATCATGAATTGAAGCAATAGCTTGTTTAGACAATGCTAAATCTTTATGGCAGGACACCTGTAATAAAATGTATTTCAGTAAAACGTCTAAAAAGTAAAAAACAAATGTGGAAGATAGCATTTACTTACTTCCATTAGGCATGGTAAAACAACTGACCATATTTTTATCATATGAAACAATGGGCGACCACTTTTGATACATCGTAACATTAACCGAGATAATCGAGTTAAAAGAATAGTTTTATTGGTACTATCGTCAAATTTTGTTTTTTTATCTGGTAGTTTAAAAAGCTCATGGCGGATAGTTTCACATAGACTACGCACAAATTCAGTAAGTGCTCTTAGATTTAATTTCAGAGCAGCGTCTTCAAATAATCTATATTATTAATTTACTAGATTAAAATTTAAAATAAAATCACAAAAATAAATTCTTATAATTACCTATCAACATATTGGGAGAGGATACACACAACTTCAGCTGCATATTCTTGATTCAGTATTCCATTGTTTTCAATATCTGCTCTGCTTTTGTTTACTAAAGTTGATATTGTTTCAATAGAGTTATTAGGTGAAGTTGGCGAAGACAAGAAACTGTAGACATCCATGCTAAAAATAAAAAGGACTAAATAATTTTATTCTGGGCTAAGGGCGCTAAGGCTAAAGTAAATCAAAAGTGTTATATTAGTTTATTATAAACTTGAGTGTTTTAAAAGTCATAAATTTAATGTAACCAACCATTACCTAGAGAATGTCAAAATGAAACTAAAAAGAGAAGAAACAATTCTAGACAATTATAATATTTCCAGACTTAGAAATCAAATACTTAGTAATGTTTTTAAGGATGAGATGCAAAGTTAAATTGGCGAGATTAATCCTAGTATGGACACAGTAGAAAAATCAGCAAGATCAATGGAGGTTTCAAGAATTATTTCTTAGCAGAAGAAGATGAAATTCTAATAGCATCACATCAGGATACAAATAAAAATGAATAGAATACTTTGAAAATTTATTCAAAAGTGAAGACGTTTCTATGAACACACATGGTATACAATATAACAAAAACATCTGCTCTTCAACAATACAGCAAGAAATTGAAAGATAGAAGAACAATACATTTTCTGGATTAGATTGAACTCTTGAAAGATTGAAGTGAAATCTTGAAAGCAATAAATAGAGAAACAATTGCAAACATTAAACATACATTAATGTAACGTTATTGAACACGTTAAGGAAGATTATTATTATTTCATATGACTTAGATAAGATTAGATAGATTTTTTGAGAAATTTTTCACAATTAAAATAGGCAGGGCATGCATGGAGGAAATGGAAATCAATAATAAGAACCGTATCAAAAACAATACAAATGGAAAATGGCCTTTGGGGTTTCATTTAAGATGGAAGGATGATGAATAAAGATGTAGGAAGGTTAGAATCTAGAGAATAATAGAGGAAAGCAGCGGAAGACATAGATGGGAAAATATATACTTAAATGGCTTGTCTTAAAGCTGTTACTCCTTATACAAAAATTATTTAATGTAAAAATTCTCTTTAACAACCAATCTTTATGTATTTAAACAAATTGTAATAAACTTATATAATATTAATTTCTACAAGTAACTCATTACCAATATAAACTTATATAATGTTTAGAAATATGTTTCAGAAAAGTAAAGTCCTAAAAAGACTCAACACCAGTTTTATTACTATATTTCTTACCAAACTTCATCATCACTATCGTTTGATGTACCAAAACTTAAGTTTAAATGTTCAGTATGGAATAGCTTAGGTTTAGCTATTTTTAAAGTAGCAACTGTTGAAACACACGTCTGTCGAAAAAATATTTGTTCCAAGTATCCAACATATAAAGCACAACTATAAAATTAAGATTATTTAATTTTTTTTTTAAGTTTGAGTTATTGATTACATACTTGAAAATATGGGGCCAACAATCTTGACCATGGCATCCAAATTCTAAACCTCGAGAAAGCATTACGTCCATACTTAAAACATGAGAGGTAATGAGTTTTGGATGCTTTTTAATAATACCAGAAAACCAATTAGGGTTACTTTTTTGAGCACAAGAAGCCTTCACCAACAAAGAAAATATACCCTCGCAACGATTGTGCATACCTTATCAAATATATTTCATATTAATATTATGTACCTATATACATATTATAATATGTTCATAAAACATAATTTTAATAAAAAAAACTATTTGATGTTTCATTTTAAAGTTAATGTGTATTAGAAGTTTATAATTGTTAAAATATGTAAATACTTAAGTACCTAAAATATTTGCAAGTGTAGCTGCTTTTTGTAAAGCATCTAAACTGTGTTTTACTGACATTTGACGAATAGAATCCTTATTTAGTTCATTTCGTAACATTTTTTTGGCAGGTAAATTTTTTGATTCATTAGACAAATTAAATTGAAGAGGAACAGCCAAAACATTCATAATAGTGTCCCAGCAACACGTCACAATTCGTCTACTTAATTTTATACCTAAAAAAAGAAGATAAAAATTAAAAAAACTGATTCAAAAATTAAAAGTTATTATAGTATAGTAAGAATACAAGATTCAATACTACTAAAAATTCAACAAAAAAATATGTACTATGCAGGACAATAATTTTGTTCTAAATGTAATTATAGTAGAAGGATAATTTTATTTATATCATGAAGAGGAACAATTTATTATCTTCAAAGCAGCATCCTCACTTTTTTGGCATAGCAGTCAAGTACTTTTTTATAACCATTTAAAAAACTTTAAATTTTACAAATGTTAACACATTTATAGTTCAGGACTGTTAATGCTTGCAAAATTAAAATGCTGCTTTATACATATAAATAGCTACATATATATAGCTTAGATACAGTTTTTGTCAATTACTTATAGAATAATGTAGATTGTATACAATATTAATTTATATAATTATTTAAATTGAAAGTATATGTTCATAATTAAAATAGGTATAGTCTTTAAAAATTTGTATAAACAAAACCCAGTTAAAACCGGCTGTGTTCCATTCACTTAATGAATACAATTACAATTTATTAATCAATAAATGAGCATTTGTTAAGTTAGTAAGCTATATATGTTTGCTTAAAATTTAAATGAATTAACATTGCTTACTTATATTAATATTATATTATGAATAATAATTAATATAATACTAGAACGTATCATATATTATGTATAAAGCAAATAACCAAACAAATCTTACCAGCATCAACATCAGGACTTGTTTCAGATTTACAAACTGTTCTTTCTAGACGAAGACAATCCGATAGCAACCAGTTAACTTTATTTTCAAAACTATGACCATCAATATCTAAATTATTACAAAATAAATTGTAATATTATTAACAAAACAAGGCAATCAATTAGATTCAGATACAAGGTCATTAATTTATAAACCCATAAGTTCAAACTAAAAAGCTAAGCACAATCACTTCTGTGGATGACCCATCATTTGAAAAAGAAAGTATTAAACATATATTAACAATATAATAAATAATACTCAATAAAAAAGTAATTTTTAAATTTTTTCATAACTATAGAAAATGACAAATTTTAAAGTTTTAAGATTTAAAAGACAAGCAAGAAATGTTTTCAATATTGTACTTATTTCTCAGAGTTTTATAAGAATGACAAATTTCAATAAAAATAAAAAGTGTTTTTTTGTATGAACAGGCTACAGTACATTTTTAATGATAAAAAACATTTGTAGACCATATTTGAGGAGAATAACAGCTAAATAATTTAATATTTCTTTCATTGCCCAAAAAATGGCAACAAACAAGCATAATTTACTAACGTTCCATATGTGTTTTGGCGAATGACTGAATCTGGAATAATGTATTAAACGTTAATATTAAGGAACCTGGCATGACCTGTTTTTCCCTCAAAACATTACTCACTGGAAAGTCTCATGCCTCATACAATGGTTTGATTTTTACTAATTAATTTTTTGTTGGAAATTCAAAGACCTCTTATATAAGGCGCATTCGACTTCAATTTTTCAAATTATAATAATAGTATGAATAAGGCCTATTTTTATAAATTTTTTATTTTTTTTTGCAAAGCGCCCTAAAAATAAAATTATTGAAATTCGTCCATTTAGGCAAGAGAGTTTGTCTTGTGAAACCTTTTAGAATATGAAGTATAAAATTTGAGTGTATATTTTTTGTTTCTAATTAAAGATGATGCACATGCGTATATGGTTATTTAAATTTTATTGTAGCAATGACAAGTGTAAAGAATCACATATCAAGTCACCTCATACAAATAATCATTTATGACTAACACAAAGATGTTAGGCGGTAACAATAAGATAATGAAATGCATACATTTCTTTGGCCTTCAAAAAGAGCCAAATGCAATTCTCTTAACTTCAATATCAGAAAAACTAAGCTTAAGAAATTAAGAGGACGTCAAAGGTAAAGAAGAACGTATACGACACACTAGAGATGGCGCTGCACGCTGTATAGTCACTATGGTTAGTGGCTGTATTGGGTGTAATTTGTAATTATTCTTCTAAAAAACATTCCTTAGGACTTCCAATAGTTTACAAACACCATTAACTGCAGAGAATCGATTTTAGTATCAAATTGAAAATCAAAACTTCTTCTATATGCCAATAGAGTTTATTCCAAAAATTTAACAAACACTTTTTTTTTTTGAGTATTTGAAAAAGTAAAAATTTGAAGAATGTATTGATTTTACATTAATAGGACATCTACTACGCCATGAGAGTCTAACTAAAACCGTCATAGAAGGCGACGTTGAAGACCATATAGGAAAAGGAAGACCAATGATGGAGTATATGAAGCAAATAATAAGTGACATGGGGAAGAATAGTTATAAAGAACTAAAGGAATTGAGTAATGATAGGGAAGCATGGAAAACTGCAGCAAACCAATCTAAGGATTGAAGACTGGAAGAAGATTGATTTTACAATGTATAATAGTATGTTGTTGATTCGCGCTGAAGATGACAACATAGTTGTTGAAATACGTATACGCAGTAAAAAGTGTATCATTTTTGTGATTTCGGGTTTATTAAATTTAGTATAGTATAAATGCTCTAATTTTTAGTCAGTAACTTTTCTGAAAGGTCTATGGACTTTGATGATACTTTAAGGGTTCTCAAATTTAAAATTTCAAAATTGAAAAATTATAAACAAAATTTAAGTAAAAACTTTCAAAATTACGGTTATTGGGTTTTTTATAATTGATTTAGTTTTTTGGCCATAACTTCCAAAATAATGATTGGAGCTGAAACATTTGTAACACAACATTAAAGTAAGTAAGATACAGATTTGATACAAGTTTCAAGATATTTTGAATATTTTTGTTTGATAAAAATTTAACTTTCCACAAAAAGTTTTGAAACTTTAATACAAGGTTGGCAACATGAAAGTACTTATCCTACTAAAAAATTTGATTTATTTTTGGAAAAAATTTGTAACTCACAAATTTGTTACTTAAGATTTGAAAATTAAATATGTTAGGTAAAACAAAAATTGCTATCTAAAAAAATATTAAAATAATCCGCACAGTTGATTTATAGGAACAAAGTATTGAAAAACAGTGTTATTTTCATTATAACAATGAATTTACGCACCTATGTGCAATTGAAAGTAAAATTGTAATAAATCCTTAAATAGTCCAAATAGTTTAAAATTTTCAAACGTTATTTAAATTAATAGTCTCTATTGTTTTAATATTCCTTGGAATTTAAGGACCATTTTTAGAAAAATTAAAATAATATAAGTATTGATAAAACAGTGTTAATTCGATTTTGTTAAATTTGGTTTTTACCATGATGTATACCATAAAACTGAGGTTGCTCAAAATCATTTATTTTAGAATGCATAGTTTCTGAGTACTATTGAAAGTCCGGAGCATTGTTTTAATACTTGAAAAATGCACATTGGACGTCCTCTTAATAACAGACCTTTAAAAAAAGACTGATAGTTCAATAATGAAAAATGGATAGTAGTTCAAAATTAAAATCATAAATTATGTTTTCAAGATAAAGTTAACTTAAAATAATTTAATATATTAAATATATACATATATAAAAAAAATTTAATAATAATAAAATCAAATAAGACACACAACACAAAAAAACCAAAAACTCAAAAACTCTAAAATTAATCCAAGCTTGAAGTAAAACATTATATAAACCTGTTAATAGATCTATTAATGCCAAATGACCAGTTGTTTGAGTCTTGTAACAGGATAATTCTAAAATATTAGCTATAAGTACGTGTTGATAGAGTTCAGCTAACCAGCTTCTAGACACATACATCAACATGCCACTGCTATATATTTCTTCAACAAATTGGTCCTGTAGAACAGCCCACCCAATAATAATTTAACAATGTATTGTACACACATTTCAGTTTTATATATTTACTTAGATATAATTTTGTGATATTATGCAAACCCATATTTTATAATTTTATCAACAAGAACGTAAAATTAATTTTACTGATAATTTTTAGTTATAATTTTAAACATACAAAATACTCAAACAGTTCTGAGAAATATAAAATAATTTTTATAGTCATTACTCATTATTCTATTTTCAAGTATCAATACATTGTTTTAGTATTTTTTACTCACTTCTGACATAATAGGCAGCACAGAAGTATCTTCATAATAATTTTGATGAATCAATTTTAAATTAAGATATAGTGACATGTAAGTTGCAATATAAACACCATCAGCATTTATTATTATAGATTCATGTGTTTTGTTTTCTTGGTGGTTAATCCCTAGACAATCAAAAACAAAAATAAAATATTGAAATATATTTTTTGTGACGTATATTTGCTATTTAGTGCTTAAGAGTAAAACCATTTTTATAATCTAACTCAAAGTTGTATTTACTGCATGAAATTGTAAATTAATATGAAGTATTATTCAATAAGTGTTGGTACCAAATAACTAAATTAACAATATTAACCTACTAATGTAAAAATAAAAAACATATAAACATACTGTTTAGAAAAAATAAAAAGCAAGATTACTAGATTCTGAGCGTTATGTTTTTTTTTTCTGTGATCAAAAGTTGTAGTAGAAAGAATGCTTCGATTTTAACGTATGATTTTTCAAAAGATAGATAATTAATCCGATATGGTACTTAACTTGAAGCATTTTTTTAAATTTTGAATATTTTTGGAGTTATGAGCAAAAAAAGAAAACCGTCAAATTTTTAAAAGTATATTACATAAATACATATTTTATACGTCATTAAGAAGTGTTTAACGAGTTTACTGTTGAAATTTCAATCGATTTTAATCATTATAAAGGGAGTTATGGCACATGAAATTTTTTGAATTTTTGAATTTTACGCAGTTATTATTCCATAAAACCTCTAGTTTTTATGTTTAAGTCTCAAAACTTTAATCTATATATATAAAAATGAAAGTATGTTTGTATGTTCCCTATGATCTCG
>CM029358.1:24090587-24167352 GCA_017140985.1 Hormaphis cornu
AAAACCGTTTGACCGATTTTGATGAATTCTTTTGTAATACATTCCTTAAAGGTCTGGGAAGGTTTCTAGCACAAAAAGTTCTGAGTAATTTGTAAGGAGGGCCGTGTAGCCAGCAAGGAACTAAAAGCATGCGTTAACTATATGGAAACTATATGGTCCGCTATATGGAATTAATTTACTAAGCTTTAACCGACTAAATCCCGGGCAACGCCGGGTCGGGACAGCTAGTACAATCTAAACAAGATAGTTTTACATATGCGGTAAAACAATTTAGAAAATTGGTCGACACAATTTTGGTTTATAGCCAGATTTTAAATTGTTATTTTGTCGTAAAACTTGTAATTTCGGGTGGCCGTGTATGGGGGGAACTAATAATTATAGGAAACTTGTTTTTTACATATTGACTTTGATTTATCTATATATATAAAAATGAAAGTATGTTTGTATGTTCCCTATGATCTCAAAAACCGTTTGACCGATTTTGATGAATTCTTTTGTAATACATTCCTTAAAGGTCTGGGAAGGTTTCTAGCACAAAAAGTTCTGAGTAATTTGTAAGGAGGGCCGTGTAGCCAGCAAGGAACTAAAAGCATGCGTTAACTATATGGAAACTATATGGTCCGCTATATGGAATTAATTTACTAAGCTTTAACCGACTAAATCCCGGGCAACGCCGGGTCGGGACAGCTAGTTTGATTATAACATCCAAAATAAAAATCAGCACAAGCTGAAACTTTTCCACAATACTAAAATAGGAAAGATACAGATTTGACAAAAGTTTTATTGTTAAATTTGTTTTTACCAGCATGTAAACTAGACAACTGAGCTCGCTCAGAATCGTATTTTTGAAGGCAATGATCTATTGTTGCTTTCAGATATAAAATGATGCGTTTGAACCACAACTTCTAAACTAGTGACCCACCCAAAGCGTAGTCGCTACCCCGTCAAACTACCCACGCGACCTAGACTGATCCTGACTATTTTATTTTTTACATTTCATATTGGTGTTTTGTAACAATTTCATTCACAATTTTTGAAAAAAAAAATACCTTATACAAAAATATTTTTTTATTAGAGTTATATTTTTAGCACAATTTCCATTACTACTGATTTACTAATAGTAATTGCTAACCCTTATTTTAAATATGCTAAGAAACTTTACCGCAGTATTTGTAGTAAGGCAGTTATGTTTAACTAGATTTTTGTGAGACAAATGTGACATTAGTTAAAAATGGCAATTTTTACTGGAATTATCTTGTTATGTCTTACATCAACATTAAATTTATTTACTAGTATAACTTCATTTGCATGCATATATTAATTTATTACCTATTTGTTTTTATTATTGGTAATAATTATTTATGATTTTTTTACTGAATAGTGCAATTATTTATATATTTTTCTTAAAAGTTAAGTTATAAAAATCAATTTGTAATTCAGTTTCTTCTAGACCAAACAATAAGATGATCGATTTTCGCTATAAAAGAAACTTTTATTATTAAATAATAAATACACAATATTACATTAACAATTGAAATCATACATACCTATAAAAGAAAATTAATTTTTTATAACTTATTATTTTAGATAAATTATAACAATTTAATAACACACTTAGTAATTACATTTATAAAATTAGTAACAATATTATGAAACGGTTTTCCATCTGATACGTGATATCACATGAACCAATATTGAGGTTACTCAACAGTGTTCCTACTGTTACATAAATTGAAATTAACTGTGAGAACTATAAGTCTAGCAAAGAAATGTGATTAATATTGTAGTATATGAAATTTTTCATATCTATTCTGTGGTATAACATGTTAAACTTATACTGCTTGAAATAGGTTTGTATGTATTTCAATTAATTTTAATTAATTTTAAAGTAAGAAAACGATACATTTGTAACATTTTTTCTCAGAAAATTAAATGTAAATAATGTAAGTATAATATATTTAACAGTAAGCACAATGCACAAATAACAAAATATATTTATCTCTATGTAGATAATGTAAAAAAATATTACAGTAATGTATTCTATTTTATAACTGAGTGTTAATGGTTATAAGAAAATTTAAAAGATCAAAAATAAAAATGTCAAGTGTATTAAAGTGGAATCATGGAAACATTCAACACAATTTTTTAGAAACGTAATATGTATTAGGCACACCTTATTTATTAAGAAGTGGTATAATTGTGATTATTTTAAAAGCATATTTGTCAGTTTTGAGTAAATGTTTTTTCAAGAAATTTGGTAGTATTCAAAGTAGAAATTTAATTTTTAATCACTTAAATTAAAAACATCAAAAAGTTGTCTAATTGTTTGAATTTTTATATTAATTTCTAGTAGACTATACTTACCAAACTTCTTAATAATTGTTATTATAAGGTTTATTTAATTGTGGCACAATACAAATTTTTAACAAAATATTTTCTTAAGTTGGTAATAAGTTACTTAAAGATAATAACAAATTCTTTTAAAATTAGGTATAATGGGCATTGGGCAATATAGTGCATAATGTAATTAAAACTACATAATGCAAGTATATATTTAATTATTATTTTTTTATGTACATAACTTTTAAAAAATCAACTTAATAAAATTTTTTAAACATTTTATAAACTTTTTAAACATATTTTAAGTTAATAATGCTTCTGTACTTAAAATTAAAAACTAATCTTTAAGTTTACCTTCACAATAACTTGAAGAAAATCTCTGGATTTCTTCATCAACTTGTAATGTGCTTCGAAGTGGCAACAATGTAGGAAGAAAACTAACTAGTGTCTGGACAAATTTACCAGCATTTTTTCTTTCTAAATCAAACAACTCTATTGACTCCTAGTAGAGTACATACATTAAAGTATTATAAAAAATATTAATGAATAATAATTATTTGTTAAAAATTACAATCAGATTAAAATAGGAAAGGCATTAAATAATATTTTAGTGCACAATAACAGATAATAAAAAAATTAGTCATTTGTGTAATATACACTACTCAACTTAGAACTGTGCCAGTTGAATAATAATCAGAATGCATTTAAAATTCAATCAATGTTGAATAAAATTTGCAAAACAGTTTTTTAAGTAATTAAATTTTGTTAAACAGAAAAAATAAGCAAATTACTTAGCAATTAGTAAACACAGTTTTTATAAAAATTATTGAATGCAAGATAAAACTTACTGGAGTGATTTGAATAACATTAAGAGCACTTAATTTTTTGGTTACTAGTTCTAAATGAAATACTTCATCTTTTAAGGTTTGTTCAACTGCTGCTTCCATTTCATCAATCTAAAAACACATGAAATTAAATTTTATTAATAAAACAAAATTATTTATCTTTAGTTTTCTCACTTTAGGCCTTAATGATTAAATGAATAACATACATTTATAATAAAAGTATTCTAGTTTCTTAAAATAGTTTTATTAAAACCCTCAAGTTAACCAGTAAAAACTGATGCACTAAATTGATTAAAACTTCCATAAATTTGTGTATTATTGTGTTATTTTACGTTTACATCCATTTTATGGTAGTTTCCCCTTACAGTTCCGTTGATGAATTTGAAACGTCAAAAAAACATTGAAATATCATAAATAACACTGATATATCCGAAAAAGAACAAACTACTGAAAACTGGTGTACTGATGTAACAAATGTTTCTCCTTAAATCTGAATCTAGACTAAATTATTTAAAAATTTTTTTTATAATTTCTATTTTTGACTAAAAAATAGAAACATTATAGGATAATACATCAAAAATTATGTATTTTGGATAAATGTATTTTATTTTGAATGTAACTTAACCAAAACAAAGTTAAATATATGAAACATTAAATTACTTGAGGGTCATTTTGATATCCACCTTCAGGACCTTCTGTATTACCACTACTTGGTACACCACTACTACTACTTGTGCTATTTACACGACTCCTATTTTTGCTAGACGACTCAGTAGACGATAGTTGTTCTCTATAGACACTTGGTAATCGCATCATTGATTCATAAGTTAGAGGTCCTGAATAGTCACAACTCGTTAAAGACGGAAACTTTTCATTTATTTTGTCTGTATAAGCATCATTGATTCCTTTTCCAGTTGATAAATCAATAAGTGTAGCTAATAAAGAAAGTATACACGAAACACTTATGTAAACTATTTCCCAATCTGAACATTTGGAACATTCTTCAATTGAGTCCATCACTCTAAAGTACAACCAAATAAATACACTTAAAATAAAATATGTAGAGCAAACTAAATCATTTAGTTAATACTAACAAACGGGTCAATGCCATGTCACTCTGTTGACAAACCTTATCATCTTCAACAAGTATTGGTCCAGCAAAATCAACAATTCTATTTGGACTACTTAATAACTGAAGATAGAATAAAGTGAATAAAATAATTATACATTAAAATATTGTAAATAAATTGTTCCAAAATTATACATAATCATGGGGATTTACCAAACCTTTTTAAGACACATATTTAGTTATGCAAAAAAGTTTACAAACACATTACCAAGATAATTATTATTTATTTGTATATTAGTAACAATTAGTTTATCCAAACTACAATAAAAACATTATTTTTCAAAGTGGGTCAGTTAAAAAATTTAATGAAAAAAAAACCCTGTAAACATTAATAAGCTAGAATTGCATAAAATAGTCTTTACACGTTTTTATTAATTTAAGTAATTTTTGTTTACTATAATTTATATATATATTATAGTAATTATAATTTTCAGACTGATGATAGGTATATTTAATGATATTTATATATTTGGTACTTTTTAGACTTTAGTACTAAACACTACCAGCATTTTAAATTAAAAAGAGTATCCCCAAAAAACTGATAAATCAAAGTATCAAGTTATTTTTTTTGTGAAAGTAACACTAAATGCTGGCTATTTGAGAAAAATAATGCTTCTAAATAATTTTAAATACCTACCTCTTTTAAAGCTTTTAAAGCATCAATTCTATACATAGGCGGTGGATACAAAAGCATTCTATGAAATACTGACTCCAAAACAGGTCTAAGAGAACTCACACAACCAACCAATCTCACTAACTGACTTCCAATACTAAAATTAAAAAGCAAGCTTTATATTAGTATTGTTAATATTAGACATTAGTTAGTAATGAATTATGTGAGTAAAATGTATGCATTATATGCATTATAATGCATTGGGTATAGTAACTAAATACTAGTACCTTTCACAAACACTTAAAAAAATCAATAACAACATAATTATTACCTGTAAATAATTTTAGATTGATGACTGTTAAAACTAGGCGCGCTTCCTAAGACACCAGATCCCCTACCTAATTTAGTGACATTATCATCATCTCGAGATACAATTTTTTTATCCACTCGTGGTGAGCCTAAAAAGGCAATAATAGCAGGACACAGTCGTTGCCACAAAAACATAGTGAAATGACGATTTTCATGCACTTTTTGAGGTAAACTAGCAACAAGTGTGTGAAGACATTCAAGATAAAATACAACTGATTGACTGCAGCGATTACCACTATTCATAAATCAGATATTAATTAAATTAAAATATACAAAAAAAAATAAATAGTTTAAGCAGAAAATTTACTTTTGAGTTTCATCAATTTTACTAACAATAAACTGCATAATTGGTAATGATTCATTAAAACATAATACTCCACCAGCACCATTGTCTTTCATTTTATTCATTTCTTCACATTCTTCATCTGAAAGTATAGGAAATAGTATTAATAAACTAAAGTTTTGTTTGTAAATATTAAGTTTTAAAATAAGTACTATTAAAATTTGAGTTGTGTAGACATAACTGCTGAAATATAACAAAAGAGCTCAAATTCGCAAATGAAAACTATCAAAAAATTAAAAATAAACACAAACATTTATTTATTATATTAACGTTTATTAGGCGTAGGGAAAATGGCTCCCATCGCCCAATGTACATAGGGTACATTGCAATAGCCCTACCCTAATTTTCATTAATTGGACTAGTCTGGTTCTCCAGGTTGGGGGTTAAGTGCAGGGTTAACAATCCTGTTTTGTAAAAAATATTGAGGTACTTACAAATTTGCCTCAAATTAGTGGAGATAATGGAAAAACGACTGGAAATTGGAAAAATGCTTTAATTTTTAGAACATGGAACATTTGCACTTTTTTTAAGACTGGAGCTGCACAGTATGTAGTTTCTAAAATTGCAAGATATAGACTAAGAGTGGTGGCTCTACAAGAAATTAGATAGAGTGAGTTAGGATCAGTATTTTGGCCTAGAAAGCATGTTTGGTTCAAAAGTTCTATCAAAAAATTTAAAAATTCAACTGTACATGACTCTGATAAGACGAGTAGTATTATATGGCTTTGAGACATGGACTCTAAGAAAGGCTGAAGAAACAAGACTTTCAGTGTTTGAACAAAAAAATTTAAGAAGAATTTATGGACCATGCATCAACTCTGACACAGGGGAATGGAGGATAAGACACAATGAGGAATTCAAGAACTTGTTTCCAAAACCAGATATTATTGCTGAAAACACAAGAAAAAGATTGATGTAGCCGGACACACATGGAGAAAAGTTGGCTCATTAATTAAGACAGTTATTAAAGAAAATTAGTTTGGCAAAAGACCATTAAGTAGACCGCGTTTACGATGGGAGGATCGTGTCAAAAAAGATGTTCAGGTAGTAGAACCAAATACACAATAGAGAGAAGTTACAGAAGATAGAGAGAGATGGCGGCTAATTTTAGTGCATGGATGGCCTTGAAGGCCAAAACCAAGAAGAAGAAGAAGAGTTGTTTAGTTTTAAAGATATAATCAAAATACTTCAAAAGCGGTACAATTTTATTTTATTACATTTATTTTTGTTTTTTTTTTTAGTAACTCTCCTAATTTTTTTTTTAAATAACTTGAAATTTTCACACTTTATTAGAATAATTCAAGTAAAATTTTAAAATAATTTCACCTGAGTATAGAACTGAAATTATCAAAAAATTTACAGTTTTTGTTTTACAAAACCTTAGAATATTAATTTAAAGACTTAAAACTGTTTTACAAAGATTAGTAGATAATTATTTATTTTTGCTATCATATTAAATACAATTTGTTTATACTACATCATCCAAAAATCAATGATCTATTTAATATTTCACACTATTTTTTTTTACTCATTTTTGTTTGTTTTTAAAATAACTTTTTTTCTTGTAATTATCTGATGCTTAATTTTAGGTTAAAGAATGGCATTGTGTGTAATATAAAACAACACATTAATTAATTGTAAATTATTTACAATTTTTTTACATTTTGGTTAATGAAGAAATTATTTGTTACCAAGAAAGTTGCAAAAATATCTTAATGTCTGACTGACGGCTGCTTGTGCAGCAGATCGAATTCCTTGATTTCCATTTTCATACACTTCACATGATAATGTAAGTATTTGTATTATTATTCGTCCATTCATTGTCCAGTATGAAGAACAAGCAACATTTAAGAATACCTAAAAATTAATTAAAGATAGTTAATATAAAAACAATTTGTACATTAATATAGTAAATTAAGATTTTTTAAACTTATCATCTAGATTATGATTTTTTTTAATGAATGAATGAGTGTATTGTATAAGAGCAAGCCAAATTTAAATTTTGTAAATTTTATTTTATTTTCTTATTATTGAAAATTCTATAAATTATAGATAAATGATTTTGCATTTAATATGACATAGCCACCTAGAATATTTAAAAATTTTAAAATCTAAATCACGGGTATGAAATAAAATTTAAAATTTTGAAAAGTTTAATGTACTACAAGAAATGACTTTTTCAGATTTTTTATAGTTCAATAACAATATACCTAGTTGAATTTTTATCTTTTTGGAGCAGCAACAAAAGAAAATATTAAAAAACTCTAATTTAATCAAAAACCCAACCAGTAAATTTGTATAAGTGGTTACAAACCAAATAGTACTGGTTTGAAATGTTTTGTTTTAAAATTATAACCAAAATACAGTTAAAAAATTTATCAAAAAATTATAAAAGTTTGAAATGGTTATGGTGTTCTTTTAGGTAGTTTTCACAATAATTTTGTTTATATATTGTTTTAAATAACTAAACAATATTAAAATGAGTTATATTTACAAAACATTTTTGATTAAATTAGGGTATACATGGAACTTGTAACTACCTATAGATTTTGTGTTATAAACTTTTAATATTCAGTTCAATTTGATGAGCTAAGTCCAAAATTGAACTTATAATATTATATTATAAGTTATAATTATTGAATTATTAGTTGTTCTTTCCGTTTTCTTACTATGATATTCACACATTATATATATATATATACAATTTAATATATAAAAAATATATACATATTTTCACTATAGTAATAGGTTACAATTTCACTTTATATAAAAAAATTTAAATTCCCAAAATATATTCGAGATAAACGTCAAATTGTTGAATAAAAATGTTATACTATTTAAAAACATTTTATAACCTACCTAAATTGTTAAAATAAAATAACAAAAACACAAAAATCTATTTTGTGGTTTACAAAGTAGATTATCAAACAATTCAAATGTTGACAAATTCTTAAATAACAGATAATAACCCATTAATTACATTATGCTATATGCCATTCAACAGCGTGAGAATGTAACCATTTTATATACAACTCTACAAAACAGTAGTTCCCAAATAGTGGTTTGTGGACTCATCTCAACTGGTCTGTGATGCTAACAAATTGTTTTCATGAATATTATTTTTTAATTAAAAAAAAAATTAATATTATAAGATGGGGAAGGTGAAATAAAGTTGTGGTTGAAAAATTTATACAATTGATTAGTGCCTAGTGTTGAGTTGGGAACCACTGCTATAAAAGAATGCAGAAACCATAATATCACCTTTAACATATCTATTTGCGTGTCATCAGATTGTGTTAAAATGGAACTAATTGTATGTAACATCTGTGATGGCAACCATAATGAATCATCTTCAGGTTCAAAATTTGATTGAAATCGGTCATCTCTCAGGATTTTCTAGTAACAAATCATATCATGTTATTCAGCAAACCAACAAAAATATTTAAACAGGCTTCGTACATTTAACCCACACAAAGCATGTGTTACCAATTTGCTTTTCCTGGACTCAAAAGCTTGTTTAAAAACACATAAACATTTTGCTCTTAATTCATGAGCTGGATCGCGCAATGTTCCTTGTTGTTTTTCTAAAAATTCTGAAAAATTAAACAATGTTCATATATTTTCTTAGTTTAAAAATTGAATTTGGTGTAAGAGATAGTAAATCATCAACAAAAATTGGTTTAGTAAGTATAAAATGTTACCATATGCTTCAGTTGCTAACTGACTCAAACTGTGAAGTTTATAGTTTGTTGCATCTTTAGATATCTGAATGAGTAAATCTTCCATGTTAATTGTGTTCTAACTATAAACAAGTGCGAATTAAAATCAGAAACCTTGTTTTAATATGACAAGAATGAATGAAATTAAAAACACCTACTGAGTAACATTCACTTTCAGGCAAATTATATTGTTAAAAAGAATGTTAAAGTCATTTGAGAAAATAATCTTAACGATGAATATTTTTGTAACGTGAAGATTAAGTTAAACTATCGTTTCAAATTCAAAATAAAATCTAACTTGTTCAGTACAGAAACGTTCAGTGACGGGTCCATGTTTTTGTCATTTCTTTAGTATAAACACTATTCACGAATGAAGTTACTGCTTAAATGCTATCACTTTTCAGTTTTGTGTTATCAATTATTTCAATCACGATAAGTTCACTATCAGTTCACGCCGGCATGCGTTTGTAACTTTTTTTACGTTTTTTAAAACTGAAAAAAATGATACGTGTTGAAACTTGAAACCCAAGATGGGTTTGTATTTTATAAGTTAAACTTGTTGATATTATATTGATTGTTATTTATTGACATTTGACTACTATGTATTATTGCCATTGGCCAAAAAGATGCAGTGGTAAACGACCCATTGAAAAAATATAAATATTTATGGGTGAGGGCCAAGGGGAGACTGAAATAATTGTAAACAAATGATATTTATAATAAAACAAGTACATCAAACAAAAATTAGTGCTTCATAGACACATTAATACAAAAGGTACCTATATTTGTGTACTCTTATATTTTTTTCAAATCAAACTATTTGATACTAATACCATTTTAAATTTTAATTATTCCACGATACATTAATGAAAATAATTATCAGGTAAAACGCAACAATTATTAATTGTTTACAAATCAGTCATAGAGTTTTAAGAATGCTTAACATTTTCAATCGACAACCCCAACGGCCATCACCATTACATGGGATCAAATTTCTTTTAACTAATCTTTTCAAAAACTAGGGGGTGCTTAAGATTAACAGTGGAATAGCCGCCACTGAGCTGTAAGTATAACCGTATAGGTAAACGCTATCAATTATAGTACTAAGCACGGTTATAACCGTAGAATTAAGTACCTACTGGTTTGCTCTTATTGATTTTGTCAAAAACTATAATGCCTCCATAATAATATATTAATTATGACTAATAAACAAACTTTCGTTTGTTTGTTTAGCCTTTAACCTACAAAACAATGGTTGATTCTTTCAACCGAATAATATTAAAACAGTAAATGTAGATTTTCAAAAATCAAGTTGATTTTCGCACACACTTCACAAACTGGTTCAAAATTTAAAATTATATTTTTTCATATTCGATATCTTTTTATTCTCTTGTGCTAATTAACCACTCAAAACATTCAACAATTTGAATTAAGGTCATTCAGCTACCATGTTAATAGTACCATTGGGTTTATAAGTTATAACATATTATTAAAATGTATTATAAAATTAATGATAATAGGTTTATTGCAGGTTTCTACAATTGGAAAGAACGCACTATAAATGTATATTGAGTAATAATGATAGAGATAAGAATAAGTATTTATGTAATCTAATGATGATATGCTGTAGAATAATACTACATCTCCTTTTTATACAGTAAAGGTATCGTACAAACAATAAATGATCAGTCTAAATATTACTCATTAACTGAACACTTGTGAAGTGCTTTTGTCAACTATTTATTTTATATTATTTGTCAACAATTACACATTTCTTTTTAGTTTAAAAACTTCACATAATTTTTTGCAGTTTCATTTTACTATTATTATCGTCAATCTGTTCACACAATTTTTAGGAATTGGTACATTTTAACAATTTTTTTATTGGCTATTGGTAAGTAAATTTTGTTAGTAAAGTTTTTTTTAATTTTTACTGATTTGTGTCCGCATATCTATATGCTTTTATGTTTAAATAATAGAACCCATTTTTTTATACAGAGCTATTTTTATAATTTAGGAATAATTATTCATTATTTATTAGATATCTACTGCATAGTAGGTATTTGAATTTTAAATAAACGGTTATATTTGCTAGACAGTGGCTACCTATTTTGATGTTATTATTTAAATCACATGTGGCGTATTTAGTAGACTGTAGAGGTGCTGGGTGCTACATATTGCATTCAGGATTCAGAACCCTTCAGCTGTGTTTTATAAATTGACTCCAAAGGCCAAAAACCATAAAATATTTCAAACTTGGTAAATCTTCTCAATTTTTTCAAACAAAATATAGTTTGATTAATGGTTAAAAAATTGTTGTGAAATAGATGAAATTACTTTTTAAAAATGGTAAATTTTCGTTTTGTTAATTTTTTTTTTTACTTTAACTACCTACTCAAAAATATGTTAAATTCACTTGAAATTACTATACATTAGACTTCATCAATTTATTCAGCCCTGTTAATTGTAAGATTTTCCCAAAAATACCAATTTGAACCAGTTTATTTATAATAATAAGAGTGGCATTGCTACATTGCATCTTTCCATGATCCATGTATTGCTTTATTTTTTTTTAAATTTAAAAATAAACTAAAAGAAAGTTAAAAATAATTAAAAATTTCATATTTCAAAATTAATTTCAGAATTTTTTAAAGAAAGTATATTCAGTGGCGGCGCGAGGTAAAATTTATATGTGGGCGAAGTAGATTTAAAGAGGCCCTTTTTTGGCCATATTTTTCTATGGTTAATGATAAGTCCCTTTGGAACGCGAGGCCCTTTGAGGTGCGAGGCCGTGGGCAATGGCCCACTTCGCCCACGCCTAGCGCCGCCACTTCGTATATTTACCCACAATATTCAAGAGTAAGGAATTTGAACATTCTAAAATGTTTAGAAATCGGAATTTGAAAATGCGGTGTTTTGGAAAATAGCGTACAAAAAAAAATTAATGACCCGCACAAATTTTATTTTTTTATTTTATTTTTGGAATCCCTGCACACTTGATAGTAGTTATCATCTTGAAAAAGTTTAGCGCAAATTTTTGAAATTTGCAGCCTATATCTTACATATCAAATGTACTCCTCATGAGTATGCGCCAGTGCTGCAGCGTCTTGGGTTATCTACCCTTTGTAATAGGAAAAAACAGGGTAATCTATCGTTTTTGTCCAAACTAATTAGTGGTGAAATTGATGCTCCTGCCCTGTTATCTAAAGTAAGATTTAGAGTTTCAGCTTACCGTTCAAGGTACTCTGTCCCGTTCCGTATTCCGTTTAGCAGTTCTAGCTATTTAACTAATCGTCCTATTATAAGAATGATGAAACTAACTAATGAGGACCCGTTATTCCTTAGTTCTTATACTTAATTTTATTGTATACCTATTTATATTTAATTGAATGTGTTGTTATTTATTTGTATACTTGTGTATTATTGTATTCACTGTAATTGGGCTTGTCCCGTATTAAATAATAAAAATAAATAAAATAAAATAACTAATAGCTTACGAGAGACAACGGTGTATCATACAAATTAAATTAAATGAATAGCGTCTCAACCAAAAACCAAATCTCACCCACAGTAATTTCGTAATTCGTAATTTCTTTAGATTTTGTCTTTTAACATAAAACAACCGTTCTTTTACTGTTATCACATATCATGATTTGATGAGGATTATTATAGTCTATAACCGCCAAATATTACCCCTGACTTTGAAAACAATATTTCTCATAAATACTAAAGTAAGTACCAGCTACTTTTATTAATCTAGTTATATAATTGAACATTTTCAGGTTAGAATAATTTAGAAAAATAATATGAAGCACTCGTACGGTAAATATTCTGACAAATCTGCAGTGTTTAACGATTACGAAGAATCAATAATGTTTGATAATGACGATCCAGATTTTAAACCAAGCAATTTTTCAGAATTCGGTTTTCACAGTTCACATACATGCAACAAAAATGGTAAGCTGGCTTGAAAGTTGAATTGTAATACATCATAATACCTTTAAAATAATAATAATGTGCTGTAAACAAAATTATATAAAGTCTATATATATATGTATACATATTATCTATTATAATTATTATATATATGTATATAATAATATCTTACTAAGCATCTGTAAAATGTTTCTATATACCTTAGGGCTTAGAGAACCATGTACGATATATGATACTCAATTTGATTTTATTATTACTGAAGTTAAGTGTTACAATTTTTATAAGGCATGAATACATAATATAAATTTAGGATTTTGACACGGACATTTGTGACAACTTCTTAAATATTAATTAAAAATACCAAATTGTTCTCATATTTTGAACACATAAGATTTTTATTTAAATTTTCTTAATAATTAATACATAAAATCAATTAGAATGTTTTAAATTATAGTTCATTAAATAACAAACAAAATGTAAACGATTATGAATCTCAGTAGTGACTTGTATTTCGATAAGCTTTGTTTGAAACGATAATAATAAAATATAACAACGTATACCAACTGTGTAGTGTCTCCAAGCCGTCCAAGGTAATCATGGTTGTGCAACTATTGTATTTACTGTCTAGGTAGGTAATCTAATGGGCAGCACAAAAGAATAAAAATAAATTTGCAAATATTTTTTGATCCGTAACCCAAGTCCAAAATATTAGCAATTTACTGTTGTGGTGTAAAAATCGGGTGAGCCAAGTAGGCAAACGGGCTCTCGGAACTAAAATTTTTCTATATTAGTTACCTATTTATAAAATGTTTGCATTCTCTAGGTACAAAATTAAAAATTATATCGAAAATAAGAATGAAAGACAAAGGGTGGTTTGTTTTGCTCATACATAGATACATATAGATAGGTACCTACTTATACTAGATACATAGTAAGAATTGTATTAATACGTTTACAAATTATAATAATATCGATCATTGTAGTTTTTATATTATAATATAATTTTAAACATTATAATATTATGGCGCTAACCACAGATCATTTATTTTTATAAATTTCTCAAAAATATAATAGACTTTATACTGATCACATTTGTGTGAAAATCCATGAAATCATATTTGTTACAAAAACATTTTCTAAATTCATTTTCCAAAAACACACTCATTAATTTTGTTTCCTAACATTTTTTTGAAATGAATAAAACATCAAAATTCAACATCAAAAAAATAACTATTAATTTTTCTCACATTAAGTAAAGAAATATTAAACAAAAATGTTTTTATTCTTAGACTTTCATCGTTTCGTATTTGAATACATTTATATAATTATTTACAAAATATTAATTTTATAATATTGTCTAAGCTATCATTAAATATTTATTTATAATGTATTGTATAATCAATACAATACATTATAATCTTGTATTTATAATCAATAGTAGTATGTATTAATAATGATATCATATAGCATTACAATATTTTCAGCAGATTGGTAAAAAAGATTCATGCAAATTAGTAAAATTCAGCTTAAATATTTTACGTGTAGAATCTTGGGAAATAATTAGGTACCTATCATATTTTAATACAAATTAAAATTTTTATAAGAAGCCCATTTAGGATGCTGCTTACGGTCATTAATACATTTTAGTCAAGCTTACGCCACTTTTTGCGTAGTGAGCAGTGAGTACTGAAGAACTTACAATGCTACTTACCAATACTAAATTAGTAATAAGATAAATTATAATATTGCAATCAAGTTGAATTTATTGAAAACGTTTTTAAAAATACCCAAGTATTTTCATATAATGATTATTTTTAGCGCTGATAAAATGTTTAAATATACGTGTTTAATTATAAAAATTTTAAGTGTTATCGTTGTATTATAAGACTGTAGGTAGGTATACGTTATCTATGCCCTATGGTATAACCTTTATAATATATATTAAGCCATATATTATATATTTAGTTATATACATTTATATGTATAAAATATATGGTGGAGTGTATCAATTATCAATGTAGGTAAGCATTTTTAGCAGTGTTTAGTGGATACACATAAAAACATAAATTGATATTGTATAATTAAGTGTGTACATAATATAATATTACGTATTATGATGTTCTATGTACGTAGTGTTTTTATACGGGTCACATAAAATCGCTATACACATCTTAATCAAATAAGTATGATCGCATAATTGTTCGAATGAATTATTTTGAGGGAAATTGAAAAAAAATACATCAAGGGTCTAGGCGCATAATATAAAATAAAATAAATATGTTAGTATAATATTTTAGCAATTGAATTACACTTTCATAAACAGTGACCATTTAAACTATACCCCGTGGTTGATTGTTAGTCTTTTTAGATTCTGAGCGGAGCGAGGAAACTTTTTATTTTTGTGTCCAAGTCCCGCCGTACTCCTATAAGGAAATATGTAGTTAGACCCGTAGTTATTAGACTCGTTTTTTGTCAGCCCAACGTATAATATGTTGACGAATTCAGAGTCCGGACCCAAAAAATTCGGCACTCCGAGTTTTAAAATTTTACTGATCCAATTCAATACAAATTACAACCAGCCCCAAAATTATAAGTAAAGAGAATTTTATATACCTATTATTGAACACTCTAATCTTAGAATGTAAGTTGTAACCACTGTTTTAGATTCTGAACGTAGCGAAAAATGTATCGTTTTTACAATGATGTTTTTTTTTTCCGTGAACAACTTTCAGGGTAGTAAAAATGTTCCGATTTTTTAAGTCAGTACCTTTTCTGAAAGGTATATGGACTGAGGTGGTACTTGAAGTGGTCTCAAATTTGAAAGTTCGAAGTTTAATAAAAAACATTAAAAATTACGGCTAACGAGTTTTTCGACATAATTGATTTAGTTTTTTGGCCATTGCATCCAAAATATTGATCGGAATTAGCTGAAACTTATACACAATATTAAAATAGGTAAGATACAGGCTTGGTACGGATTTCAAGTGATTTTGAAAATCACATAATTACAATTGGTTTTTTGTAATTGTGGCACTGCGCATTGTAGATGTAGTTTACTATTTGAATTTACATTCATATTATTTGACATTCGTTCATAGTTTTGGTCAGTTTTTAAATTAAAAATAAAAATTAAAGTTTGAAATCAAATTACCCAAACTTTGTACATAAATTAGATTTTGTTCCTCGTAATGAAAACATATGGTGGTGTTTCTTAAATATTTACAGTTTTTAATGTGGATAAGTGTGTATAAGGACTTAATTTGTATTCTGTTTCATTCTTTTTAGTTATTTGTTAGTGACAACAGGTTTTCAAAAAAATTTTTCCAAAAAATTCTTTGGATTATAATCTCTAAATGTAACCTCTATGATTAGCAATTTTTTGGATCACACATTGTGGACGAATTACTACTGTGTCATTGTCTGGTATTCTTGAAATATAAAATATTTTAAATTAAAAGATATGGCGTAAGTCATTAACCTTGATAATGAACAATGATAATAATTTGATATTATTATATTTATGTAATAATATAATTTATTATGCATATAAAACAAGAAACTTCTGAAATTATCAGATTTTTACTTATAATAAGTCAATATCACAAACCTGATTTAAACTGGTTCAATTCAAGGTAATGTGTTTAATATTTAACAACTATGCTTTATTATTGCAGAAACATTTAAATGGTTTTTGAAATTTGTAATAAAATAATTACCATTTTTTATCAACAGTTAGGTAGGTAGATGGTAATTTTTTTTTTTTGCGTATATACATATATTAATCTAATCAATGACAAACCTATAACAAAATAAAAAAAACTGTACATATTAATAGACAATATAGTAACCTATAATAACCTAGCCTCTTTTTGTTTTGAAAGGCTAAATAATTCTTAGGTAGTTAGGTTTTCCTTTTAAATTCAAATGATTTTTTAACAATTCTATAGTGAGTGATTTGTATAAAAATGATTTAAGTTGAACTTAAAACACAAATTGGAAATTGGAGGCCTGTAAACACAACATAGATTATTTTTTCTTACATTTTCAAATTTCATGGTTTAAGAATTCAATATACATATGCTGTAATTTTTTATACACATTAAAAAGCTATATAAGAAACTATAAAAAATAAACTAAATTTATATAAATAAAAATTTGATTTGAATTTTGTGGTGGTGTGTGATGTTATTATGTCATTATAATAATGTCAGGGTGACTAATGTTATAGTACAAAAGTGTTTTCTTATGAAAATCCTAATATAGTGCCGATGAAAAATTTCAAATTATTTTACATAACATACCTAGGTATCAGGGGCGGTGCGTCAGGGTAAACTTTGAGACGGCGTCTCCCCAATAATTATAGCCGGGCAAAAAAATTGTCTAAATGTTTTCACAAATGTTTTAAATAATCTTAGAATATAAATATACAATATTATACATCTATTGTTGACTACGTTCAGTACATACGTTCTGAGCTATTCTTAGAATTGCCGATAACGACGATAACGCAATACCAATCTGCGGTGTGCCGTAAATTACGGCCCGTAATAATAGATGTAATATAGAAGAGACGATTGAACGACAGTCTCAATTCTAATAGGTAGGAGGTTATTACAAAGTTGGGGGGGAATCATTGCCATAATGGTTTTATACGGAGTCCTGGAGACTAGTCTCCTTCAACGGGCGTCGCTATAATCGTTTTTCATGTGTACTGTGCGTTTTACTTTTTAGCGTTTTATACTGAATAATTGTTTAAATTATGGAATCGAATCATTTTATTTTAATGTAATATAAAATATATACATTTTTCAGTAGTTTAAAATAATTAATATTGCAGTTAAATTTATAAAAATAAAATTAACCAAAGGTATTATTTTAGTAAGTAAAATGTATCCAATTATACCATTGATTAAACTGCAATATTTCAAAAAAAAGTATTTGAAAATAACAAAAAATTAAGTCTCCCCATAAATTTTATGCACGCACCGCTACTGCTAGGTATACAGATTTGTAATGTATGTTAAGTTTTATGCATATTATTTTATAAAGTTCATTACTTAAGGATTATAATAATGCAGACTGCAGATATATAAAATTTATGATTTATTCAAATGTTTTTAGTATGTTCAAATGCTTTTTGTATAATCTTTAATTTGTAATTAATACATCTCATTACATTACTAAATATTATCTACATATACAATTACTTAAAAAATATTTTCCTTAGAACATCGTTTCAAATATTACTTGTCGATTTCTGATGAGATAAATTAATACCTGCATGAAACGCACTATGTGTAGTGTAAAATGACTTACATATACCAGCCATAGGTATAAATAACAAACGTAAATACTTTTTATTTTGCTTTTAATCTTTCACGTGTTATAACACGTGAACAAAAAACAGATTATTATATTGATTAAGTAAAACATCAATAAATGTAGGTAACACTTCCTAAGTTAAAGACATTTGATCATAAGTAATGGTGCACCTATACAAAATATTTCATTGAAAACAATATAGATTTAAAACAAATAGGTATAGTTTTTATAGATTACAACTTATTGTATAGAGTATAGATAACAACTTATCTGTTTTACAAATAAGTATCAACAAAGCTATAACTTATTTTATATCAATTAAAAAATATTATATTATTTAAACTTAAAGCTTTGTTGATACTTTTATCCCAAAGATAGTAGTAATTACTAATTTGTTGACAATAAAACATCAACACCTATTCACGTCATTCTTATTGTGAATTTGTGTATAGGTATGCCAATAAATACCTACTGGTTAATGTTCGTATCGTAAATCGTTAGAACTTTTTTAAAAAATGTCATTTTTATTTATGTTATTGGTAGTCAAAAATGTCAATAGAACATACATTTTTAGGTATAATCACCTTCGATTGTCAATATTACCGTATGCTGGTCATTCACCTCCAAATAAATATTAAAACACAAGTATATAAGTACATAATATAGTATAGAATGTGTTACGTCAAGTTCAAAGACCAAGTTCAAACCAAGTTCAAACCAGTTCATACCAAGTTCAAAGACTATATGCATGACATATTATCGTCTATATATATTATGTTCATATTTTTACGTATGAGGTTAAAAAATTTAAAAAATTTGTTCACATAATTTTGGTTTGTAGCAGATTTCACGTTGTTATTTTGTCGTTAAACTAGTCATTCCGGGCGGCCGTGTATTTCTTACGGGGGAACCAATAATTACGGGAAACGTGTTTTTTCCACGTCGATTTAAAATTTTTTGATCATAACATCCAAAATAAAAATCGGACCAAGCTGAAACTTTTACATAATACTAAAATAGGAAAGATACAGACTTGATAAAAGTTTTTATTGTTATAAATGTTTTTACCGACGTATACTAGACAACTGAGTTCGCTCAGAATCGTATTTTTGAAGGCAATGATTTATCGTTGCTTTCATATACACAGTAATGCGTTTAAACCACAACTTCTGAACTAGTGACCCATCCAAAACGTAGTCGCTACCCCGTCAAACTATACCCATGCGACCTAGACTGATCCCGGCTTTTTTTTTTTTTTAAATTTTTTTTTAAAAAAAAAAAAAAAGAGTTGTAAGTAAGTAACTATATTATATAACAATAAATGAGTAATAATTACTATACTTATAAACGTGTTAAGTACATGTCTTTACGTACGTAGATTAGATATACCCATTTTTGACAAACTGAAAATTATTATGTATTAGGTAGGGAGTGATTAATATCAGTTTCCAATAGGTACATATATTTTTATTTTTGTGTTAAGTATAGAACTTTAAAATTTTCATAATTATGTAGGTTTTGTTAATAAATCTCGTACTATTCATACTTAAGACTTGGAACTTACAAGAGATATTTTTCTATATGCTGTTTAAAGTGCATTTTGATAATCAATCAACTTAAAAAAAATTCAACTTGTGGAGTATAATTCAGATCGCATAGAGTTGTAATTTTTGTAAGCAGTCAATTGCTTACAGATCTTATGAATACAAAAATCCAGGTTAATTATTCCTATACAATTTCTAAATCTGTAACCTATTTACCTACCTAAAACAAAGTTGCTACTCCAACAAGTTACCTACCTTGGATACTCAACCCGGTATACTTCATTAGTAATTGCGAGTACACTCTATCATTTTGTTATATGGTTGTAGACGACAATTTTTAAAATTTGCCCCCTCTGTGGTTGATCTATATTATGATTTTGCCTCTGACAAATCTATAATAAATTTAATTCTAAGCCGTCAGCTGTGGCGGCCTGTACACTGTGCACAAAGTCGATTGATTGAATTAAAACGTTAGCTAAATTAGTTTGGTGAGACATTGGAAATGAACAAAGAAGTTTTCCAGCACATTTCTCTATCGTGCAGCTCATTTTTTTTTATTTCTGTGTAAATTATTGTGTACCTTAATACCTTAGTACCTAATATTTATGGTAAGAAACATTTACACAGTACGTACTATATAGGTATTAGTATGGTAACGTTAATTGGATAGGGTTAACATATAGGGACATTTAATTTTTAAACTTAACCCAAACAAAGTGTTTTAGTGCCTAAATAATATTTAGATAGGTATTTATACGAGTATTATAAAGTATAATTTTATTAATTCCATGAATTCATTTGTACCATAAAGCGATTGGCAATTTAAATACTTTGGTACAACCCTGAATTTAACTTATACTCATAAAAGTTTATGCATGTATTATTTTTATTGATACATATCAACATATACATACTCATTACTTAAAAGAAATTTTAAAATTTGTGAAAAATGTTAGTGAAATATGATAAAGAAATAATAATGGAGAATATGATAGGTAATATCGCATTAATAACAGTGTACAACATTATATAGATTGGTTCAATTATATTATAACCAGCCATTAGCATTTTTGAACTACTAAACTGTGAATAACTTTTTGTTCAGTTATTTGCTATTTGGTAAATTTTTATACTATAGTTTCCCACTTTTGTCTGAAAAATTATTATTTTTTAAACCAAACCCGGCACGTGTTAAAAATTGAATTATTAATTAAATAAATTATCATTAAATTAAATTATTAGGATCTAAAAATAAGTGCTATATATCGAAGTAGTTTAACTTGTTTTGTTCTTAATGCACTTGTTTACTGGTATACGTATATCTGTTCGTAATTGTTCGTAATTAAAAACTATATAGATATTATAGATATTTATATGAATACGTGTTTATAGATAGATATAGGTATTACTAAAGTTTACATATTCGCTATTATTTATGTCACATAAATGATACTTGTGTAATGTGTACCTACTCTATATAAGTATAAAGGTTTATGCTAACATTTTCTATTGTTTCAATAAACAATCAATTTCAGAATGTATGTTGTATAAATTAACTTTGGAAAATAAAAAAACTGGTATTTATGAATGTAAGACAATAGATATCAATCAGTTTGTATAATATAAATTTAACCTTTAGCATTCTTTTATCATTTACTCTTGGAATTTTAGTTTTTAAATTAAAAATTTCTCTACCAGCATAATAGGTATTTGATGGTAAAAATTAACATTATTTATTCACTAGAAACGTGTAATTCCATGGACAAAGTCATGTGACCAACGGAGATGTGTCTTAATCTTAATGACTAGGTATTTTTTTTACCACAGAACACAATTTAATGTAGGTAGTTATACATTAAATCATTATTTGATAAGTTTCATACCTCCAGGTTATAAATTTTAAGGTATTTTAAACATTTTCAAAGGGTTAACTTTAGAGGGGGAGCGTTATTATAAAATAATATACAACGAGGGATGTTATGAACTTACCGAAAAGAAGATTGTACGTAGAACCTTTAAAAAAAAATTGCTAGAAGTGCAGTTATCTATAGGTGTTACACAAATTTTGGACGGCGTCGTACCTATAAGGACGAAATTTCTATTTAAAAACAAAAAGTGTTTCCAGGCTACAAAAATATATCGATCAATTGGATTTTTCGACAGTGGTTGAGGAACAGCTATTTTAATCACGATGCAGTTTCAGGAGTTACATTTAAAAAATAGATACAGTTTTAATGGTTCTTTATTTATATCTTTTTGCAGAGGTCAACAAATAATATAGTTCAGCACTTTTTTTCTGCATATAACTCATAAAACAAGATTGTGTTGTAGCAACTATCGTTTTTGTATTATATAATACCCATAATATATTATATATAATTATAATAATATATTATATTTTTTTTTTTTATATGTATGTCGTATGTGTATATTATGTATAAAGGTACTTTTGAAATTGTTAAGTACGTTTGACGTATATTTTCAGAATAAACCTAGCTTCACTCAGAATCGTTATTTTCATACACAATTTATATAATTTCGTACAAATTTAATATAGGTACAACATCCAACCAAACCTTCGGAAACAGTGACCCACGGCCACTGCAGTCATGTAGTTTCAACTCCATTACCCGACCTTAAAACTTCCTGTGTTTTTATCCTTAAATCTATTAGTAAAACGTAAATGTCTTGGAAAAATTATTGATATTTTTTCTGTAGTTTTTTTGATTATTATCTATATAGTTAATCATACGGTTTCAATAAAAATATTTTAACGATTTTTCACATTTTTTGGACGTTCCTACTTATAATTTTTCGGCGTTCTATCAAGTAATTTGTTTACCTCATACATTTTAGCTATAGTACTAAGTAGGTAATATACTTATAAGTACCTGCTATCATATGTAATCATTGATTTAATGAATGTACCACGATCAACGTAGGGTTAAGGGTACAAGATTCGTAGATACCTGCGTTCGGTTGAGGGTACCTACTTACAGTGCAGATAAAGTGTCACCGGGCAAGGGCGTATTTGAGGGACGCAAAGAGAACATTTGCCCCTCTCTCATAAACTCGTATTTTAAAATTTTTTTTTCGTTTTGCATTAGCTTGACTCACTGGAGTATATTATTACCTATACAGATTTCACAAATTTTACCATATCCATGGTTAAACTATTATATAATAGTTTAAAACAACACCTGATGTTTTGTCACGTTATTATTTCAAAATCAACCATAATAGACAATTGTTTTATCGTTATACATAAAATAAGTTTTGCCTCCCCCCATGAACTTTTATCAAATACGCCCTTGTCACCGGGTCACCAGTTGCAGGTTATAATATATCAATGTATGGTAGGTACCTACCTACCTATAAGTATACTTGTTAAGAACTTTGTAATTTTCAATGAGTAAAGTTGAAAACGGAACAGTAAACAGAAACGGTATTTCGTAAATCTGCATAAACGCAGTGACGTTCGTGTGAATTGAAAAAGGAAAGTGTAGCAGCGATGTATATTATGTTGATGAACGATTGGCAGGATGGGTAGGTACGCGTAGTTTGGCTCGTGGGAAATAATAATATAGTAACCTACAGTTTTAAATGGCCTCGAAGGACGATATTAATAATAATTTGTGTACTATATAGCATCGCAGCGTCACGTACGGCTAGCAGCGAGGACTCGATATATTAATTGTTTACATTTTAGTTTTTACCTATCTCGTAATCTATCTTATACATGGAAAAATATATTAAATTTATAGATAAAACGTATTTTAAATTAAATTTAATGCGTATATTAATTTACGACCGACGTACTTACACTAACAGCAGTATTTCCCGGAAAATAAGTGCATACCTATATAGGTATCGAACTGATTGGTCACAGTGGTTTTACCCGACGTCGTTGTCGAAGAAGAACGAACGCACGATGGTAGCGCATGCGCGAGGCCAACACGCCAGGTACCCCGGGCCGCGTGGCGAACCGAACTCGGCAGCGACCGTCAGACGTACTCGCTATAAAAAAATAGTCTCTACTCAGTAGTCAGTACTCTCGCGACCTTTCAAACGTGTGATCTTCACGCGACCGATCAGTTCCGAAAAAGAGTGTTCGAATATCGCCCGATCGTTTTTCAACACTCCTGTCGGCGGTCTCTGTATTAAATTTTGTTTGATATTCCGTTGTAGTACCTACCTATTATTAGTGTTTTTTTTTCCTTATTAATACCAAGTGTGTAAGATCGCGTCGGCCCGTACAACCGGATCGTAGATAGGTATAGAGTATCTTTTTAACCCTTTTGAGTATCCATCTCTTTTCAGAGTATCTTTCTGGCCCACTTTTTTTTATTAAATATTGTCACGCGAGACATCGGTCGACACGTCAACGCAACAGTTGAAATAATTAATAACAAAATATCCTATCCGTATAGTCCGTAAATTCCAAACGTAGCTAACAGTTCGATCGAAGTAAAATGTAAGTTGTTCTTCATTTTAAACAATACTACAGTAAAAAAAAAAAAAATAGCTTAAGCCTTAAAATAATAGTACATTTACAAATTATTATAAGTTTAAGCTCAATAATATTTAATTGAAAACGTAAATAGTATCTTGTATTGTATATTATATAGTAGATAGTTTGCGTAAGAAACGCGGAATTAAAAACTTAAAAAATATGTACCTAGTACTTAAGTTATTATAGAAGTGTTCTTCAAAATTTTACTAATTTTTGTTCCTATCTCATGTGAGAGTAGCTTTACTTAGGTACACTGTATTTTATTCTTGCCATTTTGCATTGTATCAATAATAATTGCGGTTACAGATTTTGTTAACATTTTTACTGTTGCAAAGGCTTTTGTGTGGTGTAGAACAAAGTTTTATCTAGTGGGGTGGCAAGTACTGACTGGGACGGGGGTTGGTTCAAACTTGAGGTGAAATCTTCGAAAACATAAATAAGGAGTAATATTTTCAATTTTCATGCAAATGTTGGGACGAGTTGCATGATTTTCCACAACGATTTTACGACCTAATATGCCCCTTGAGGACAGTCTAAGGGTGTTTAATTCTAATTAACATTTCGTAATTTTATTTAAATGTTTTTTTAAAAAAAATTTTAATTTTACATTTGTATGAGAATAGAAATTGCTGTCAGTAAATACAAATTTATGATGCAAAATCTTCTCTACCTATTTATTTCCTTTATCATCTTTTAATTTGACTAATGTATACTTTGTTTGAAAATTAATGCAATCTTAGATATACTTGTTATAGGCGTTATACCTAGTTCATAAGTTTGGAGGGACTAATATTAATTGTATTTTATGATGAGAGACTATTTTTAGACTTGGGCGTGAATAATTCACTAAGTTTTAGGAGGACAATTCATAGTGTTGGGAGGCTCAGCTCACCATTCTAAGCCCTCCCCCCCAAGCTACCCATATTGCCTTTTTTGAGATCATATTTGAACCATATTACACTTTACCATAAAAAATGATTAATTAAGTAGGTAACTGTGATTATACCAAGTGTTTAATGAAGCAGTGTTTTTGAATTGAACCTGGTATGAGATATAATACAGCCTACAAGTTATAACGGTAAGTGACTTTGGTCGTCATGGTTATTACTTTATTTATTTAGCGTAGATTGAAAAATGGTTTTAAGTAATCCTATTTCTTTCTATTTGTGGGGAAATCGTTAATTTTTGAATGATTTAATTTCAAGGTAAATAAAAAAAAAATAATATTTATTTTTTTATTATAATTTCAAGGTCATACTTCTAAGTATTATATGTGTAAACACAAATGACCTTTTACTTTCAATGCACATCAGAGCACATATTTTAACAGTAATCACTTAAACGCAACACGTTAAAAAATGTATATTGATTGTAAAAAAAATTAATTTTTAATTTACTATGTGAAGTTAGTAGAAAAATATTGAAAATTGCATATAAAAATATACAAGTGAAAAAATATTAGAATATTATATTGATAAGTTAGTTAAGGTCTAGTTGTCACAATATGTTTACGCAATACGTTCATGAAAAAAACAAAAATCTTGTTTTATGTAGGTAGTCACAAGCGTGCGCAGAATTTTTTGCAGGTTGTGCAAGATAAATTTAGCGACAATAACTTTACCATAATTTCTAACAACTAAATAGTTAATAAAGTGAATTTATTGGTTTCACATATTTATAATAATAAAAAATTTCTATTTTTAATTTCTAATTTTCTTTCTGAGTTATCACAACTAATTTCATTTCATAATTAATTTTATTTTTTGAACATAAATAATAAAGTACCTATAATAATATAAGATCTGTTAAGAAGAAATGACATATAATGTGTATACCTATACCAAATTCCAACGTAAGATAACAATATAAAATGTTGAGTAATTTTAAAGTGAGATTTCATTAAAATATTCTAGAAGATATTACTGACTATAAAAGTATTAAATTTGACTTATAAACTGGCAATGATATTTGATGTAGGAATACAAATATTATAATTGTGTCTCCCCAGACAATATAAATATACTTTGATTCGAATCTTTGAGGATACTGGCAATAATCAAATAGTATTCCATGCTTGTGAACACAATAAATTGCTAAAAAGTATTATTAGTTATGATTTGTAAATTATAAAATAAATCTAAGTAAAACTTTAAAAGGACACTTGTCTACTACACGCATACTAGTATCGAGTACAAACTAAAATTAATTGTTCAATGGTACTCACAAAATCGGTCGGAATTTTCTTAAATTAAACTAAAATAATAGCATCTAAGTATTTGTAAAAATACAGCACTATTGGAATATCATGGGGGTCTGACCATTATGGTCCCATTAACCTCCACCCCTTTTTTATTACACCTCTAGTTATAATGAATAACTTATTACAGTATTATTATTCATATAATAACCCGGTTTAATAAATATCATTATATTGTCATTTGACACTATTTAGTATGTAGTTCATATACTTGTGTAATGGAATAGGTTAAGAAATTTTCAAGAAAGAATTAATGTAATTAAATTTTGAGCATTCTACAGACGTTTTTATTTTCAAGGACAAAATTATAAAATTACTACAATACAAAGTACAAACGCATTCCAATACAAATATCACTAAAACGTTCACATATTACATTGTAAAACATACAAATATTTTATTTTATTTTTCGTATTTTATTTCTAATAGTTAAAAATATACTTTATATCTCGCGTTATACTTAAGTTTTGGTGTTGGTAATTCTGACATTGACTCAATGAAGTAATAATGAATTTATATAGTTAGACATCAGTGTTACATTTAATTTGTCAGTCATCAGCCTTTTTTACTTACAAACAAACCTGTTTTCCGAGAGAACTTTAAATCTTAGAATTTCCACTTTTGTTTTTCAGTGATATCAATTATATTGTTATGTCCGCCAGTATAATGAATCTATAATAATTTTTTTTAGTCTCAAAATTAAGTTTTGTGTAATTGGAGATAAACACATATATTTCTATATAGAGGTACCTATTATTTTTAGGTCCAAATGGTTTGAAATTTCCACACATTATTTAAATTAATATTCTTTATACGTGGATACGTTTTTCGGAATTTTTGGACCATTTTTATTGTTAAATCTGGTTTTTACGAGGATGTATACCAGACAACTGAGCTTGTTCAGAATCGTATTTTCAAAGGCAATGATTTATCATTAATTTCAGATATTAAAAACAATGCGTTTGAACAACAACTTCTAAACTAGTGACCCTCCAAAAGCATAGTTCCTACTCCGTCGAACTACACAATCTACACAATCTAGAGTGATCTCAGCTTTATTTTTTTATTTTATTGTACAACTTCCATCTAATAAAATGCACCTTAAAAGTTAAGTACACCTAATGAAATAGTTGGCTTATACTTAGTGGGGTTGTATAAATTTAATTTTTTTGTGGAATTATTTTCAAATGTTATGTATTTGTTTTATAATAACTTTAACTTAAATAATTGTATTTTCTTTGTCAATATACCTACATAGTATATACTAATGATATGAAATAAAAAGTTACTTTATTTATATTTGATACAGGCTAAAGTATAACACGAAAATATAAACATTAAGCGATGATATAAATCTGTCAAAACTTGGATAAACCATTTATAGTATATACTTTTACAATGTAGATATTACACCAATACACTGACTTTACCATTGATTTGGAAGAAGGCCAATTTTGAAGGCCGTATTCCCGGATATAGTTATTCTCTATAGTATATTTCTTGTATATACTGACAAGATTTAAACATTAATTATTACTATTTGAAATTCCAAAGTAAATGATAAAAACTACATATGTATTTAATACTTAATAATACATTTATTGCTAAATACATTCTTTAATTTTATTCAAGCATAAATTATTCTGTGTCGCTGCGTGTCTGAATTTTTATCAAAAACGAATCCAAGGATTTCGTCAAAGTTTAGTAGTTAGGTTTTTTTTTTATGCTAGAATAATGACTAGTAAAAGTCTAATTTCTGGTAAAATTCAGATTGAGTTTTGCTCACCCCATCCATATTTTTCAAATATTTTTCAACTGCTATGGGTTTCAACTTACAGCGGTCATTCTTGCATGCATCTGCACATACATAGTGCTCTATACTATCAACCCATAATACAATTACAAACTAACCCAGGTATAAGTTTATGTGTAACATACTATCAAAAGCTGTTTCTTCTCTTTAATCCAAAACTATACTTAATTATATTTTTGAACACTTGTAACTCCGGTCTCTGGACTTATGATGGAATTGGACGTTTGCTGTTTTAGCGACCTCAAATATCCAGGACCCCCCTTAACTCTTTAAACGCTTAACACAAATTTTTATCATAAAGAGCACTGGAAGGTAGGTCCTCCCCTTTGGTTAGATCGATCTTGGATTGAGGCCAGGGCCGTACCGAGGCTGGTGCAAACGGTGCGGTGCACCAGGGCCCCCATCCCCAATTGGCCCTCAAGCTTCCGAGTCGCATAAGGTCGACCGAGAAATGTATACTCTAAAGTATGGAAAAAATGTTATCTTTTATTTATTGTAGTATCTAAAAACCATCTAGTTAGGAAAATATTTTGAGCCATGCAATATATAGTCGTATAAATAAACACAATCAAATTCCACTCATGCCAACGATTCGAGACTCGAGAACTGAGCGTGCAGTTTATCAAAACATATAGTAAGAAGTAGGGGCCCTTCAACACATACTAATACGCACACAATTTATGTGAGCGTACGCTCTTATAAACCAAAAATTTAATGTATTTGTAAGAAACTGAAGTTCCATTATATGTATATATGAATATATAATGTAAACCAATGCTGAAAATAGGAGAAATTACATGTAAAGAGAATGTAAAGAAACTATGTATGCAAGATATAAAAATACTCTATTAGCAAAACCTTTTGTGTCGTGTATAACTTTTTTCTTTTTGAAAAAAAGAGGCCTCCGTGTGAATTTCGCACAAGGGCCCTCACGACCTTCGGTACGGCCCTGATTGAGGTTGTTGCACAACTTGTATTCGACACACACCCAGGAATCCTATAAATAATATTGTTATTGTATATTATTTAACCTGTATACCTACTCATAAGTCGTAGACCATCTTTGCACTTTATATGTAACCTGTTGTAAGCCAATATATACTCGTAGAGATAGAGAACTTACGAAGTAAGTAAGTACACACTCAAGTACTTAATGTCAGTATTGTATATATAATTATGCTATATTTCAATAGTTATTAGATTAAATATAATAATTGTTGTTAAATGAATAGAAAAAAAAAATTTGACTCCCCATCTTGCGTACGCCACTAAATACTACGTAAGTATTATCTTGTGGGTTTTAGGCAATAAAAAATCACTCACAATTTAATTTAATTTAAAATAAACACTATATTACATAAATACGTATGAATATAAATGTAAAAAAACAAATATCAATATACGTTACAATGACGGAGGAATTGCGGAATATATCGCGAAGAATGTCGCGGAGTGTAATTAACGGTGTGTCGCGGAGTGCACTCACGGACTGACTAACCGACTGAGCGTCTGACCAGCCGGTATATATATAAGCGTCGATTATTCTAGAACTTTTTCGTAATTACCTTAACGAGATAATTATAGTATATTCTAGAACATGGGTTTCCCTTTATTTACTGACAATATTGTAAACAACTTGGACGACTCGTGGTGCGTTTACGTCGCCGCAATCTGATGAATTTTCGGGAGGGCTGAACCCCTGACGGCTGACTCCACCCTTGTGTCATTTCTTTCTTTCTTACTCAGCTTTTTAAAATGTATTCCTTTTTTTTTTCATGTTAATAATACAATAGGTATTACAATTTATTATAGAAATAGTATAACTGTGTGAAACAGTGTTACCTAATTGTCTATACTTAAAACTACATTTTGCCACAGATATATTGTTATTATTAACAATAATTGTTTTTGTTATATACCTTTCTGTGCATTGTATATTTATATACGGGTTGAATATTTCAATGAAAATTAACCTGCAGCTGATGAATTTTGGTTTATGATAACAATTTAACTAACAGGTTAAACTGTATAGGTAGTTACAACATTAATGATCAAATTATTCAACCTTTTTTTATTTCATTATGGTATTTTCATACAATGCAGAAAAAACTGCAATTTGAAATTGTATGATATGCAGATTAATTACTATTGATATTTTTTTCTTTATTAAGATTTTAGATATTTTCTTTTCAAGACTATTTGGATATTTTATAAAACTATATACTGTTGATTTTCAATTAGAATCCGTGATCCGTGAATCTATACTTTGCCTGTTAAAGTGTTAAGAATTTATTAACAATATTATGAAAACATCCAGTGCCGGATTAAACATTGGTGGGCCCCTAGGCAATTAAAATTTTGGGTCCCAACAAAATTATTTTTTACATAAATCTTTAAAAAAATTGTGGTTTTTCGTTTTCACGGGGCCCCTTAAATGAGTAGGGCCCCAAGGCGGGCGCCTACTCCGCCTTATGGGTAATCCGGCACTGAAAACATCTATTTATAATAGGCGTGTGTAATAATATGTATTACTTATATTATGTACCATACATGTTTAATAGATAATTATTAAAGCGTTAAGTATTATCTGATTATAAATAGTTTAAAATCAGCTTTCTCCTCCACTCTAGTCACGGCCCATTTTTTATAAATACAAAACATATCTTGACTGTTCTTAATTCACATTTTCTTGTAAAAACGTTAGACCGTTATTAAATTGAACTCGTTTATGTACATATTAGATATAGGTTAAAGTTGGAAAATTTTCAAAAATTGTTCATACCTTTGACTAATTTTTTGAAAAAAATTCGCACTCATATAAATTTGCTACATAAGAATCAAAACTAAAGTATGTTTTGTACAATGATGTTTTTCTTTTTTTTTCTCTCTCTGTGAGTTCCAAATTGAAAAAGTTACTATAAAAAACTAGGTCAAATTTGATTAAAAACGAAACAAATTACAGCTAACGTGTTTTTGACATAATCGATTTAGTTTTTTGGCCATAATTTCCAAAATAATAGACGAAACTAGCTGAAACTTTTACACAATATTGAAATAGGTAAAATACATTTTGGTCAGAGTTTCAAACGATTTCGAAAACTTTTGAGCTAAGTATAGAACTTTCTTTGTGATTTTTATTCAATAAATTCGAAGGCAATAATCTATCATTGCGTAATGCGTAGTCGCTACTCTGTCAAACTATCCACGCGACATAGAGTGATCCCGTCTTTTAGATTCTGATGTTTTTTATTTTTTTGTGTCTGTGAACACTTTTTAGGGTATAAAAACTGCTCCGATTTTAACGTATGATACCTTTTAAGATAGATAATTTATCTGAGATGGAACTTTATTTGAAGCGTTTTTTGAAATTTTGATTATTTTTTAAGTTCTGAGGAAAAAACGAAAATGGCCCAATTTTCGAAATCGCCGATTTATTTGCTCTGTTCGACTTGAAATTTATATTTACCATTCTTAATGGTTTAACGAGTTAACTGTTAAAATTTCTATCGATTTTAATCATTTTAAAGGGAGTTTTGGAACTTTAAATTTTTTGAATTTTTGAACTTTACGCAGTTATTCATAAAACCTCTAGTTTTATGTTTAGGTCTCAAAACTAATACAATCTAAACATGATAGTCTTACTTATGTGGTTAAAAAATTTAGAAAATTGGTTTATAGCCGATTTTAAGTTGTTATTTTGTCGTAAAACTCGTCATTCCGGGCGGCCGTGAATTTTTATTAGGGGAACAAATAATTACGGGAATTATATTTTTACACATTGATTTAGATTTTTTTAATCATAACATCCAAAATAAAGATCGGACCAAGCTGAAACTTTTACATAATTCTAAAATAGAAAAGATACAGATTTGATTAAAGTTTTTGTTAAATTTGTTTTTACCACGACGTTAACTAGACAACTGAGCTCGCTCAAAATTGTATTTTTGAAGACAATGGTTGTTTCTTTCAGATTTGCGTTTAAACCACAACTTCTAAATCTAGTGACCCATCCCGAGCATAGTCGCTACCCCGTCAAACTACCCACGCGATCTAGACTGATCCCGGCTATTTTTATACTAAGAACATTCCTCGACCGCGTTGCAGCATGAAAAAGCGAGCAGCGATAGTTACTTATATACGTATACTTATATTGTAAAACAATACGAAGGACACGCATACCTGTTTGTCAGGTTTATATGCTTTCCGGGGTAAACGGTCTGAGTATATTAAATGAAATATACATTGTTATGTATCGACTATCGAGTTTTTTAAAAGTGCATATTTGTCGTAAATACAAATCCGGATATTATGTTAAATACAACAAGTATACTGAGCATATTTTCAAGGCAGTCGAGAGTTTAATATAATTGTTAGGTATTAATATTATTTGTAGACTAGCAAGAATGGCAAGTTCAAATTTCCTGAAACAATGATGCAGTACGGTCGTTGTAAATGTTAAAAACCAAGTTTAGATACATATTGACTTATATGATACATAATAATCATGTATTTACTAATTATATTATATGCACAATAGTACAATCTAAGTAAAAATAAAAATCAGTATAAATTACAATTTTTTATTATACTGTAGGTAGGTCTACATTAAGCAATGATAATTATCATCGTCAGATTCTTCTAGGTACTTTTTAAACACGCCTTAGAATCTACACAATATACTTGAATTTATATAGGTTGGTACCTTAATGAGTAATGTTACCTAGAGTCTAGACCATAGGTCAGAACTTGCGGTAAGAAAATTTTAGAACTGCACAATAGTTCTTTACAAACCTTAAGACAGGTTGAATCCGGCCATCTAGTTTTGAAAAATTTAATTGGAACTTCCTATCTTAAATATGGGTTGTAAATATAATAATTATCAGCTCCAATAAACTTAATATTTGTTCCTTAAACTGTGACAGGCACAGTTTAAGAATATGGGATAAAGCGGTAGATTTTTGGAAAACAGAATAACTAGAGATGAATAAACTAAACTAAATAAACTAGGATAATACATTTTTACCTACTGTGCAGTTCAACTTTGCCAATAATGGTGACTGTTGTCCGTTTAAATTTTCACTATCTAAAATACTTCCATAAATTTGACCATTACTTAAAGTGTAAAAACAATTTATAGTTTTTATTATTTTACTAAGTTCCATTTGTAATACTTAGCACTCACTAATTGTTTTTAGCTGATTGTAACATTAAACACAGATAGGTTTTGTTTTTAAACTACATAACATTTGCCGTTCAGTTATTTGCAATTTAGCATGGATAATATATAAATCTGTGGTTATTATTTAAAATGAAATAAACGATCTGCAAATATTTATTGTTTTAATAATTGGAAATATTTTTACCTATCGAGGTTAAAATTATACCCTGTGGCCCAGAGGATAACTCAAAGATTTCAGACATAAGTTTGATGGTTATACTATAGACTGACATCCGAGTGATGACCAAGGTTAGAGCCTCCATTCCCTCTTTAAGCATTCCAAAATTAAACAATTGAGATTAGGGAGGATAAAAATTGAGAGAAGCTGTTAGTCTTTATGTCCAAAATCGTCGCGTTTTCTCACTGGATAGAGCTGTATATTGGGTATTAAGCTTAAAAAGATACATAATGATCGTCAGCTACCAAGTGTTTTTATAACTGTACTAGCATAGTCCTAGTAAGAGTACTGCATGTATTATTATATTGTTGTTTCAATTTAATTTTAGTTTTTACATGCTGAAAAGCCTCTATAATCTCACACTGTAAATCTATTTTAACTTTTAAGGGATTGGTATTATTATTAGCATTGATTATAAGTACTATAAAAGAAAGTATTATACTACTATAATACTACTAGTAATATATATATATATATATTTAATTAGATAGGTAGGTATATATAATTTAACGGCGTTTGTCATTTTTCTCTATTTTGTTAATTTTGCATAGGCAGGTGATCCCAGTATTTCGTTGGATACATGCTACTACCTAATATTGAATTGATTCATTTTTAGGTTTTTATCACTTTATGTAGCATTAATGTAACCATTATATCTATTGCAAAACAGACCAAAATTACAAAATTATAATAATTTTTTTAAATTGTTTTTCAGAAGACATTTCTAACAACAAAATGTCATTATCAAGTGTCCAGTCTATGAATAATCCAAACCTGAGGAACATAAACAACAAAATGCTTGAAGATATTGATCTAGTCAGTGACATTGAGCAGGCAGTCACTTTAGAAGAACTTAAAGGAGTTTTTAAATATTGCTTCCGGTATGTACCTGTACTAAATGATTTAGTTAAGTAGATATAAAATGTTAAATTTTTTAATTAGTATACTATTAAATATTTAAAATCTATTTTTAGATTTTAACTAGAAATTAAAATGCCTACAATCTATTTTGGTAACATTAATAACTTCTATTTCTAAAAGTTTTATACAAAAAGTTCTGTTTTAATAATATAAGTAATAATATGCTTTATTATTATAATATCCTTTTATTATTATTCACTAAACTTTGATTATTTTATTTCCTTATACAATCATACCAAGTATTTACCTACCTACTGAGTACACAATTCATAATATTATTAATAGTACATGTATTTAAATTATAAACTGCGTTAGTTAACTAAGCTAGGAATTTACAAATAAACAAAAAATTGTACATGATATAATGACTTGTGTTTTTTAAGTAACTATTATAAGTAATTCAAATAATCCTCGCTTCAAATTGTAGGTACCTAATAATATTTTAATGTTGTTATATTATGTGTTACGAATTTTGTCTTGCACAATGTAAACAAACCATTTCATTTAAAAATTATTTCTCGTTATTTGGTTGTTTATAGTTGTGGAGTAAACTGGGAACAACATCATGTATCACTCGATTGTTTAGAATGCGGAGGATATTCCCTAGAGAGGCCCTGTCCTATGTGCGCAGGTCACTGTCACAATGTTTGGAAACGTGACCTTGAAGAAGTAAGTTTTCAAAAAATATTCCAATATGAGAATAATTTATCCTAGTATGAACTGATTTTTATGTGTTTTGTTTTTGTTTTATAGTCTCACAGAAGTGGCGAAGCTAGTTGGATTGGAACATGTTCCTCTAAATGCGAAGAAATGGAACGTGACGTCAACCAAATGTGTAACAGAGTTAAGAAAGTAAAAGCTACATTTTGAGAGTTGATATTTCAAAAAACAAAAGAACTTGAAAGTAAAACGCAAATGAGTATTTTTTTATACTCAGTTTTAAGTGTACGAATTTTATGTAATAAATGAAAATGTTTGTAGAACATTATATAATTCCCTAAGTAATGGTGATTGTACCTATATAATGTATCTTTTTGAAGTAACATGAATTCTCAAAATTATTTTTTTTATGTACATAATAGTTTGCCATTTATTTTCTATGAAAATTGTAAAGAAATGCAGTGTAAATTATTTACCTTCAAAAAATTGTGACAACAATTTTGGATACAAACCTTGAGCTGCAATAAATATTTAATTTATTTTTTATTTTAGTCTGTTTATTTATTTCTTTACCTACACACATTCACCTATAATATTTAATTCCCTGAGATTTTATGCAATAATTACACAAATTGGAGTAGGTGCTCTACTTTTTATTTTATACAAAATATACTTTCTAGTTTTTTCTTTTTCCAACATTTGGGGTCAGCCACCCTTATTCTAGATCTTCCTCACCTCTACACACACACCAGCATCATTCTCTATTTTATTTAACCATATTGTTTGGTTGGATACAAGATAAAAAAACTATTTGTATTCATTTTAATTTATAAGTATAAAAAAACATATTTTATTTAGGTTCAAGTAACATGACTAAAAATCATCTTAACTGAATTAAATTTATATATAATGAAGTTTAAACATTTTTTTTTTTATTCATTAATATTTAATAGAACTTTGCCAAAATTGATTCTATCTGCCAATATTTTCTGAGCTTCAATAACCTTTAAAATAATAATAAATCAATTGTTAATCGGTTTAGATTCAATATACTGAATTCAAAGTTTTCAAGAAAAATATTTAGTATTAAAATGTACTATTTATTTTCAAATACAATGAATAATTTAGTATTAATTTTGAATTAGTGTTTATAATTAATGTCCACTCTAGTTACGCCAATAGACTAGATTCAATTACGGTTAGGTTATTTTATTTATTTGTTTATGCATCAATAATAATTCTTAATAAACTTACTAAAATAATGAATTTGATATGGAGCCTGTATTATGACATTTTAAATTTCCTTATTCATATATATTGTGTGAAAATTTCACAACAAATTTGATGAAATAATAACAAGAACAATAGATAAGGGAAAAAAGAAAAAAATTAAAACTAAAAATCAATTTTTTTTCACTGCAATCAAAAAATGTTATTTTGAACTTGTATAATTAATGTTTCGAGCATTAAATTTGAAAACTAAGTTATTTATCAAATGAAACCTATATAATTATAATAACTTTAATGTTCTATATTAAACTCAAAAATGATCAAAATTGTTTGAAATTTGCAAGATGATAAACTGCATGTATTTCAATGATGTCTGAAATGTACATCTTTTTCAATCACTTTTCAGAGGCATTATGACCAAAAATTATACTGACAAAAACAAAAATAATTTTCAGCCACATATGGGAGAATATGTGATAGATAATGAATGAATCTCACTTACACTATCAAACGGCAAAATTTTAAAAATTGTTGGCTTTATTAATTTATCCTCCATCATCCTGAACAAGTCTTTAATGATGAAATGAATTTTGCTTGGATTTGAATCAAAAATATTACCCAAATGAAGACCAGAAATAGAAATATTGTGTTCTATCATAGTCTGAGGATCTACATTTTTTGTTTTCCACTTTGTGGACAAAGACCTTAGAACATTTAATGTCTCACCATTGATGTAAGAACTACCACCTAAAATAAAATGAATAACAATATATTAAATAGTTTCAAAAATAAGTGAGAAATTTGTGCTTTATGACAATGATTTATATCATTCAATATATACTAGTTCAAGTATCAACTATTCTCTTCAATATTTCTGATAAGGCAAACAACCAGTTATTTACTATGGAATTACCAATAATTACTAAGCGGCCACAAGGTTTAAGTAACGTCTGACTGATCTCAATATTGGGTCCCCCAATACTATCTATAATCAAATCATAACCTTGTGGTGAAAAAATTTTGGCATGAACTGAATAGTTTTCGTGATGTAAAACATGTGACACTCCATTATCTTTCAATTTGTCATGTTTGGAAGCTGATGCAGTTCCAACAACAACTATGTCTTTTACAGTTTTGGCTAGTTGAGTGGCAGCACAGCCAACACCTCCTATAAAGAAACTTTAATTGTTATTACTTCTGAAACTAAAAGACTTAAAATATGCAATACCAGCAACTGAATGTATAAGAACTGTATCTCCAGGTTGTATATTGCCCATAGTAAAAATACTCAAATAAGCAGTCAAATAATTAGCTGGTAGAGCTACTGCATCTTGACTACTAACACCTTCTGGTACTAAAAAACATTTATTTGCTGGTACTATTACTGTTTCTCTAAACAGGCCGCCTGTCCATACGTAACATATAACACGATCTCCATACTGCAGATAGTTAATACAAAATCAACAGAAAAATACAATAAAAATTTAAATATCTAATAAATATGTTATGCTCTAAAATCTAAATTGTTACAAAACTGTAGAACACTAATAAAAAAAATAGGTAAATAATGACACGAATAGCCTATAATTTTTTACATTACTTTGAAATTGTTTACATCCTTTCCAACAGTCTCTATTGTACCATAACATTCTGCTCCAAGTATACGGGGTGTTTTCAACTGCCGTAAAAAACCTTGTCTAGTGTAAATGTCGCTGAAGTTAACGCCACATAGTTTAACCTTAATACATACATTTGATGATTCCAGTTTATCAAGTGGAGAATATTTTATCTAGAACACATTTAGTAGGTATCTATTTTACTAGAATAGGTAAGTAAGTACCTAAATTTTTAAAGAATGACAATATAATAAAAAACACCTATAAGTACTCATCTATACTACTATATAAAATGAAGTCGCTTTTTTTTGTTCGGGATAAACTCCAAAACTACTTATTGGATGGTCGTGCAATTTTTTTTAAACTAAAGAGGACATCACAGAGAAGGTTTTAGGCATAAATGTAGTCCGATAAAATTAATTAATAATTAGTTATTATTAATTAAAATAAACGTGTAAAAGTTACACGTCCAGTAGACCTGCAACCTAACCTTACTCTTATCTGTAAAAGTATAATTCAAGCCAAAAATTAAATAGTTAATTTAGAGTCTAATGTTAATAGAAGGGGGTTATCTTTTACAAGTTTTTGCTACCCCAACAATGAACTGATAATTACACCACTGATTTCTATATTTCAAATGCTGTAAGCTCAAAAGGGCCCAGACCGTATAAATAAATAAATTTAAAAAGCCCATCAAAATTAAAATTTAGTAATTATACATAAATTACTTTATTAAAACTAGGTAAATTTATCTAAATGAACGGTGAACATATTTTCTTTTCTTATTAGATGAATTGTCATGTAGTTGCAATATCAAACTACCTAAGCAAAATTAATTTTGAATTTTCCAAAATTCATGAAACAATAGCTGCCATTAGCATATTAATTTAACGTGTTATACATTTTTAACTACCTAATTTTCAAAAATGTTTGTATTATACCTACCTACAAAAGTAAACTATATAAACTAATAATTCAATGAAATCCCAAAATAAGTACATTAAGTAGATAAATGGTCACTTACTTTTATTTTATCATACCCACCATAGCCTTCTAAAACAATAGACTTAACTTGTTTAATTTTCTCATCTTTGTCCATTCTTTGTGTTTTTTATTTCTCAAATTATTGTTACGAATTACTAAAGTAGACAATGGTCACAGTTGACAAGTGACAACACTACTCACGTCTTGGTATAAAAAAAAAAATTAACACAGAAACATAGAATAGAATTTCATCTATTCTGTGATTATATAGACATCACAAAATTGTTTATCATGTTACATTCAACATGGCTGCATAATTTTAACCAATTTCAAAACAATTCTAATTTATACAACAGAATAATCAAAATTCAAAATATAAAATAATAATACATTTTGTGAGCTTAGATAACAGAATCTGTGCTCAGATCATGTGATTATACTTAAGATCAGTGTTTCTTAAACTGTTTTCCGCAAAACTGAAGTGCTTTGTATCAACATTTTTAAGAAAATCAAAAATTTTAATTGAAATGGTTCTACTCCTATGTATCAACATTCAACAAAAACAAAATACCCTGACAGACTTGATGCCGAACCTAATATGATAGTACAACTTTCATCAATAAAGTTCAATATTAAGAATATATTTAACAATAAAAACCAATTTCTCTTATCTTATTAAAATTGAAATTTAGTCTAAATAAAGTAATTTAAGTACCTATTATTGTATAAAATTATTATTCTTATTTTTATTTTAACATATATTTTGAATTAAATACATTATAAACACATTATTATTACCTATATGAAATTATTATAATTTTTATTACAATTAAATAAAAAAGTAATTATTAAAGCTAAAAAGTAGGGGTTCCAGGATAAAAGATGGACATCAAAAAGGGCCCCACCAATAAAAAAGTTTAAGAAACACTGCCTTAGAATTTAAATCATACAAGAAGTTGTATCTACTTGCTTGTCATTATACTCTGTGTAATGTGTTGTCATACGACATATGTTATATTTGTATACTTATTATCATAAATATATTATGTATATAATATTTTCCAAGCAGTGCCTCAGCTAAGCAACTTCTTGAGATCTCTGACAAAAACCATTTTTAAAAAAAACTTAATTGGAGAATTTGGTGAAAATTGGGATATTCGGGCCTAAAAACCATTGATGGGTTGAAGTATGGCTTTTGGGTCTGGGAGAAAACAACAAAAATTTCAACCCATCGATGAAATGCCTTTATTTATTTATGCATATGACACTCGGCATGAGCTATTATTACAAGATAATATTATTACAAAATTATTAAGATTGGTATGTGTATAGGAAGATAAAAAATAAAGTAATATAATAATAAAACATAAAACATAACAAACTAAAATAATAGTTGTATAAACTATAAGAAAGATAAACAAAATAAAACAAACGGACTAGAAAATGTTAATAGAATATGTTCTTCTAACAATTGCAAATGCCAAAACAAATGCCTTTCACCGGGGCATTGCCCTATCTGTACCTTCGGTACTAATTCTTAGCACAGATATATAAATACATGTATTTCTTTCTCTATTGTTCTTTCTGTATTTTTTTATACATATGTGTTTCTAAGACCATGATTATAATCTAAGGATCATAAGTTGAGCGTAGTCACTTACCATATGTAAATTGTCTTTGAATAATCTGAATAATAGTATCAATCATCGTGCAATATGATAGACGTCAAACAATAATAGTTGAAGGCACGATCTTAGAAGGGATTCCATTCTAAGATCGTGGTTAAAGCACAGACATCTGTAGGTTAAAAGCATGCAAAGTTTGTACATACCTTGTAAGGCATCAAGGTTTATAGATAATAATAAAATCTAGTATAGTGTAGTACACTAGTACTTAACTATTTTAGTCACAACACTATTTTACGTGTCTGGAGCACAATGTAGGTAGAGTTCTCAACATCATGGTAAATGGTAATTGGTATTATCAGGCCAGCACTTAGGTAATTCAGTATGTATTATGATTATCTACCAGTGTTTGCTAAGAGGGCCATGCCCAATTTATTCAATATTCATGACTGATACTGATCTGGTGTGCCCAATTTTAATAAGGAAGTAGGTAACTAATAACTTCCGTGTTCTGGTCGGGTGCAGCTCAGTTGTATATCATCAATTATACACCTATTTCATATTTTGTTTGTCATAAGCACGGACGTATTCACATACATATATACCATATACGTCTGTGGTCATAAATCATAACCGAGTAATAAATATTAAATTAATAATATAATATAAATGTATTTAGTAATTTGTAAACAAATAATTAGTAGAATTCATTTTATTACTTGCCATTAGACTAGAAATGTTGGACAAATAGGGGATGTAGTTCTGAAAAACGGAACAATACCCTCTAATAGGGGATGCCTGGTCACCCTGTTAAATTTGGGGAAAACGATCAATGGTGCTGATATTCATACATGGTAGTTATAGCTTCATCAATCTATTGTAATATGTATCAAAATAACCATACAACAATGATGCGTCATTTAGTAATTATTTAATATTTTACAATGTATTAACCAATTTATAAATACAACTAATAAGATATTTAATGGTATCAGATACCTACTTCTGAAACATATTCAAAATTTTTAACTTTACCAAAATATTGTAAGTAGACTAAAATATATTTGAACTGAAACGACAAATGTATTTTTTCTTATGGACCAGTTCAGAAAGCTAAAAAAATTTGTTTTTCGAACCCTGAATTGATTTTACAATAATGGTTGTTTTCTATTTTAAATTTTTTTAGAAGAAGAATCTTTTTATATTACACCTCTATAATTGATTAAATATACAATTAGATAGTAAATATATTTATGTTTACTTACAAAAGGTTTAAAATAAAATGTGCAAACATTTTAAATTTTAATCAATTTACGGACCAATTATTACCATATTTGCATATATTTTTGCATGTAACTCAATATCTATTGATTTCTACAAATTATATTTCACACAATATATATTTAGTTAAAATGAAAAATTTAAATAATCTTTTGGGAGATTCCATAAAGAGGAAATTCCAAGCAATGAAAAAATCAGGCCAAGCGAGGAACAGGATCTCAACCAAGTACAAAAAGAACAAGATGAGATTCAGGAAGGTGGAGATACCAACACGGTTGTTTGGTGTTCTCAGTGTACCAAAAGAAGACCTTCTTATCTAGGCAGTTATAAATTTTTAGAGTATTATAACAAAAGTCATAATTTTTAATCATTCATTGTACTCTTTCTTTTTTTTATTTATGGTTAAGTATTTTACTGTATGGTCTACTGATTAAAATTTGTGATGATTTTGTTTGTTTAGTTATGGTCAGTGAAAGGGTGATGTGTACAGTTAGGAACTCACCCACGAGGGAGTGAAAGTTAGTTGGATGGCTGAATGTTAACACGCTTATTTGGGCGAAAAGTTGGCAGTTGTCCCACCAAGTCAGGCGGTTCAGTTCTGCTTAACCCCCATCTCGTTCAGGACGTTTTTGTGTCGCGTTATACATTGTTTCTGTGTGCATCAAGTTCCGTAAACGTTGTTATTATAAAATATTTACTTTGTCTTTAATAAATTATCAATATACGTACTATCCTATATATTTTATATCTATATGTACTATATGATCACCTATATTATACTTTATTATAGTGAGTCTAGTGATTTAGACTATCCTTTCTAACAGTAGTAAACTTGATTTAAACAGTGTTGTTTTTATTAAAGAAATCGACAATTTATAAAAAAAATGTACAATAAGACTTAATAAGTACTGAGCACGGTCTTTGAAGATCTGGTCACAGAATAGATGAAGATATATTTCATCTATTCTGTGATCTATTATTGAATAAATAAACAAAAACTTTAGTTTCTTAGCTCTATATATTTATTCTTATAGTTATTTAACATATTATGAGCCTTACCAATTTTAAGTAGTAAGTATATTAGATTTTATTCAAAATTTCTTGAAAATTTGTTGGTGCTAAATCAATAGGTGTTAAGTTTTCTTTATTTGTTATAGTGATGTCAGCACCATTCTTAATTAATAGTCCAGCTTCTTGAACACGTCCTTCTTCACAAGCTAAATGTCTAAAAAAAAAAAATACACCTAATTGATTTCACACTGAAATATTTGTATTTGTATATTTTTACAGTGGCGTATTTCCATATAAATCCTTGACATTTATTTCAACCCCGGAGTCTATCAACAATTTCAATATGCTTGTATTTCCTTTTGATACACATCTATGAAGTGGTGTAGCTCCTCGTTTATCAGAAATATCAACATCAGCACCTTTAGATAGAAGATATCTAACAATCTAAACAGTTTAGATAAATACTTTAATAATTTTAAAAAACAATTGAGAGACAACTTACTTCTGTCCAACCTTTAGAAGCTGCATATTGAAGAGCAGAATGTCCTTCTTGATTTTTTGCATTAATATTTACTCCATATTCTATAAGAGTTTTTACCACTTCAACACGACCAGCCGATGCAGCTAATATAAGCGGAGTAGTTAGCATCTAAATGAAAAAACAAACTTTAAGCTAATGTCTACTATTAATTAGAACTGATTAAAGTTTACGTCGTCTTGATAGTCTTCTGGTTGACCATTTTCGAGAAGATAACGAACGAGTCTGTCATGACCTCCAAGCGCAGCCCAATGAAGTAGCAAACGATTGTTCTAAAAAAAAAAAAAAAAAAACTTTATTTAATTTTTGTTAATTAATTAGTTGCACAAAATGAAATGGGTTGTACCTAAATTACGATTGAATTTTAATTAAGTTTGATTAAAAACAGTAATTTTGCATGAGACTAAAAATAAATAGGTGTAAATTATAGATACCTATCCAGATACTTACCACATCTACTTCTTTTAACAGTCTCAAATGTTCTTCAACTGCTTTCATAACTTTGTCAACATCGCCTTTGTAGGCATTTTCAAAAGCTTTTTCTTTCACATTTTCAAAATCCATGATTTCTAATAAAACATTAGAACAAAACACCTATTGTACTTACATAATAATTACAAAATAATAATTTTAATCATACATCTATGATGGTTTAATAAGTTTTAAAAAATATTATTTAAAATTTGTTTTTTATGATTTTAGCCCAGTTATAAGTGGTACTGTAGTAGGTATGTATAAAACTATAAAATGTAACAAAAATAAATTAAAGTAGTAGTTTTGTGTAGTTTTTTAATAGATACTTACATGTTACTAGTTAGTAGTTAGTCACGAAGTCACCAGACACTACCGGGGAAGTAATAGGAAACTCGTTCCCCGACGCCGCCAAGAAAAAAAAAAAAACAAAAAGACACTATATTTTATAAATGTGACACAAAAATTACAACTCGCGAAACCGAAAACACATTTACTTTTCTAATGTCTATGCGACAATGGCTTATGCTCGACACACGATTATAGATTTTATTATCTATGCACACGATTGTCAATCACGATTTAAATTAAAACAATTAATTTATGATCACGGACTAAGGCAAGACTCGTATCATGTCTATCATAGAAAAAGATAATGTACACTGTACATTCATAGATTAATTTAATTTATGGTCATAAATAGATATATTATATATAATAATAGATATATAATAATTATATATATCTGTGTTTATGGTACAGTGTACACTGCACACGCGCCGACCCTATAGTATATATTTTATATATATATTATATATATTATATATTCTTTACTCTATGGCTTCACCCGACCCCGCCAGCCTTATATGCTCTATCACACATTATTGTGACCCCCGCGACCCGCCCGCCATAAACCGGCGGCTAGCCATGGGTTCTCAATCTGCACCGCGCTGCCGCCGCGATGTTTACACAATAGACAAAATGACGACCACTGAGTGGAAATGGCCGCTAGAATCGCGCCGGTCACCGGCCAGTTTTCGTTGCGCGGGCCGCGGACTAAAGTATAATATTTAATCTATTCTGTGGTATAAGGTCAATGAATTATAATCTACCCACGAATTAAGATAGTATTTTTTAGTAATTAAATTAAGTAATATAAGCAAACTTAATTCGTGAATCTATTAAATGTTATCTATGCACCAGATAGTAGGTACCCGTCATCCAAATCTGTGGTTAAAATGTTATACTGACGTGTTATATTATACTTATATCGTATTTACAGTAGTAGACAGTAGTGTTTGGCATTATGTGAAGATTGTGAAGCATGATTTAAGAAAATTGAACATAAAAGGAATAGGTAATTATAAATTTAATTAAAATCTTTTATTATATTATAATATAACTTATAAGTAAATACTATAATAAGTAATATAGATATAAGTAATATTATAAGTAATATAGACCTAATAATTAATAGTTAATAGGTTTGTGTTATCTTAAATCGTGATGTGAAGTATGCATAGACATTGTACGTATATGCCTAGACTTGTTTTGTTTGTCCTGTTCTTGTGTAACAATTATGGTCCTGCTGTCCTGAGCTATTATTACAGTATAGTTAATCAATGCTATTACTTTATCTAGGTAGGTATGATTTTTGTCTATCGTGTCGTGATCAGTCTTGGGTCTTAATTTCATGTGCTTGTCGATCGTCTTACGTATATTCATATTTCAATCCGTTTAATGATTACAAAATACTGGTCCAGCCTTCTGGCAAAAATGGTTGGTTGAACTCTGGCTTTTGGGTCTGGGAGAAATATTGAAAATAATTCTAAGTCCACATATCAAAGAACGCTGAAAACTCGCGCTTACCTATCGTTACTCACTTTGATAAGGACTTAAAAATTTTTTTGTTGTTTTTTCCCAGACCCAAAAGCCAGAGTTCAACCAAATGGTTATAGTCTAGGTAGGTGCAGCTGTCCAAACTATAAAACTATCATTTGATTATTGTTAGTTGATAACTTGTTACAAAAAATAGGGCATAAGCATTCTTTCCTTTGTTTAAATGTTAAGTTTACAGACTTCAGTTTGAGACACGGTCTTGATTAATTTATCTTAAATCGTCAATTTCAGATCTTCTGCCATCTGTAATCTGTTCTTATAACACAAACGTTAGCGTTTATGTAACATGTTGTCTCAGTTAAAGTGTTTTTTGTTCTAGGTAATTGGAACGCCTTTGATATATCTGTTACAGTTTGTTCGTAGTTAGTTAAACGTTAATTCTACCTAGTTTCGATTAGCATTGTAATCATATATTGTAGATAATATTGCTTGAAATGTAAAGCTTAATTTACGGTTATATTTTATCTACTGAAGAAATGTGAAATCTAGTTTGTTGTAAAGTAAGTAAAAAAAATCCTTTTTTTTTTTCTTAAACAATGTAAGATACTGGTAAAATTACTTTGGACTTAAAGTATATTTTCCTGTTACATTTGTTGTGCTTACTTCATAATATTATAATATATAATATCTCCTTACCATGTTTTTAAAACACCTAGCGCTTTTTGTGTTGTTAATCGTAAAGCAATACAAGAGTATGAGTTTGCTCAGCCCTGGATATCCCCATAGCCTTTTGTTAAGGGTAGGCCATTATTGAATGGTTTTGATCTTAACTATTTATATTCTAGCCACCTAATCCAAAAATCAACACGTACCTATCTTTAGCTTATATAGGTATTGTAATTTATAAATTTGGACGTACCTATGTAGTTACATAATATATTCCCATTTAGGTAATTTGTACTTTTTTACTTCATTATTGCAAATAATGAAATTGTGCCCTTGTTTAAATGTTATTGTTTATGCCACGTATAATTTTGTTTTTAGTACTACCAGGTGTAAAAATGTTATTGAAAAGTTACTAAGTTATTAATCTTCAAGATATCAGTGTTTTTTTCAGTGTTATTTTGATCAAACCACAATATTTGTGGATTGATGTTTATTATCAATAACAATTACTTGTCTACTGATTAATTGGTATACCTATGCTAAAATAAAATAAACGTAATTAACTTGTTGTTTTTTAAATTGTTATTTATTGACAACATACATCCATTTTACTAAGGAAGTTATACTCAATTAGATATTGGCGCAATTTTGTATGATTATAAAATACAATCCTAGGATTAATATATAGTAGTTAATGATCTGTATATATGTCTTGTTTATTTATGCTTAAAGAGATCAATTCCTGTGTTTGGAACATTCAGTAAATATGTGAACTCGTTCTTGTACACAATTTTTGGCAAAATAAACACATTCCCGTTCATTTATTTTTATAAGAATGCGTTCATTGAATTGTTTGGGGTTTTCTTTTGCCATCTATTTTAGGTAATAACTAATCAATATCAAACTCATCAAAACACGACTGATATAACTTATAAGTAATTATTGAAACCACAATTTATAATAGTATATTTAATAAAACATAACTATTTCAAAGTTCTACAATTAGCTCAAAAATGATTGACATAATATTAATACCAAACCTGTATTTTGCCCATTTAAATAGTGTGTAAAAGTTTCTGATCTAAGAAATTATTAAGTATTTCGGTGTTTGCTGTACTTTTTACCGTTTTTTTTTTTTTTTTTTGTTTTTTCCGTATAACTTTTTTGAAATTAGAAATTTTAAAAAACCCAGTGTACAATGCACCAACAATATAAGTTGTGCTTTCAAAAAACGTTTGACTGTTAATATTGGAGCAGTACTTTTAATGCAAAAAAAAAAAAAAATTAAATAAAACACATCTTTGTAAAATCAATAGCTTCCTTGCTTTGCTCAGAATCTAAAAAGTGATTGAACTGTAAAAAGACCCAATATCATACTATAAACATACAATACATACATTACAATAAATATAACACTTTGGACACTGAAGAAAGGTAAGTAAAATAATACAGAAAAAAAATATTGATTTATTTGTTATGTTGATGTAATCATTTATGAAATAATTAAGGTTAAAATAATTATGAACATTGTGAATTTTATTTATGTATACATTTAGACTAAATTCCAAATTTATGAAATTTAAATTAGTTAAGATTTTAAAATAATGTTGGTATAAAGATGTTAATATTTGTGAATTAACTATCTTTTATGTAATTTATATTTCAATATTTGCATAACAAATTGATATTTTGAACATAAATGTTATTTGTTTTTAAAAATTAGATGTATTATTCAGTTGTAAATGTTTAAAATTTAATTTAAATATTTTGCTAGGTACCTACTTTTTCAGTTTTTTTTTTTCTTTAACTTTAAGTGTTGTTTTTTAATGATCCTAATTAATTTATTAATTTGGACCTAAGATGCAAATTATTTTCTACAAATAATTAATTATTTAAATTAAATTTAAGGTTTTGAGAAACACAAGGATGTATTCAAACAACTTTTTGCATAGTAGCATTGCTCTTATCTTTAACATAGAAAATGTTTGCTACCTCTAAAGATAAATGTTTGGAATTTTGATTATTTATTTGGTTAAGACCCAAAAAGTAGAAATTTACAAAATTGCTCGAATTATTTAAAATTTGTACACATCATTGAAATGAGTAAAACTATAATAGAAACTAATTTCAACTATTTTTGAGCGAGTAACAAATTTTACACATTTTTGTGTCATTAAACCATTTATTTTTTAGTACCCTTAAACATGATCTAAACAACATAATTTTGTACAAATTTAAAAAGTCCCTTTACACAACTTTGGTGTATACAATTTTTTACGTTGTTATCTTTTTGTTTTTGTCAATAACTTCCAACAATTTGTCAAAAATATTGAAATTTTTAAATATTGTTGTAATGGATGGATTAAATTGTATACCTTTTGATCATTTTGGAGCTAATCTTGGTATTTAAAAGTTATATAACTGGTTGAGTATTGTTTAACAAAAACCTATAGTTTTTATATTTAAGACTCAAAACTTTAACAAAAGTTTCAAAAGATAGTTTTTTGTATGGTAAGATTAGTTAAAAATGTTTATGATCTGCTAAAGATTTTCTATTGACTTATTCACTGTTATAATTATAAATTTCATCTTTTTTTTTTTTTTTTGTCAACAACTAATACAAAAATTGTTCCTATTATCTAATTGGAAATTTTACACATTATTGTAATGTATGAAGTTAAAACGTTATAAAAGTTGCAATAACCACTCACATTCCAACCAACAGTAGTCTACCTTAAGCTGTGACCTACTCCAAAAAAAAGTTACTATTATTTTGTTTATTATGTTTAATATATTTTAACAACAGATATGTAACCACTTTTTATAGTACTTAAAATCTACTTATCATATTTATTTTTAAATTACGTTTGAAGTAAATAATATTGTTATTTTTCAGTTTAAAAATCATCCACATAAGAAATTCTCTGCATTGAAGATGAACATGTGTTTTATACGATCTGTTTTTGGTTTTAGTGATTAATTGTTGATAAATAATTTACAACTTTAAATAGAAAATTTCATTTTTTTATTTATCAAGTGTTCAGTTAATAATTTTGAGATTGAAATGAATTATCAAAACTTTAACGATTTTGATATTGAATCAAGTTTTCAAGAAGATGACAATGTTGTTATCAATAAACCATTTATTCCTGCCAAACCTCCAAAAGCTGCGTCTCCACCACTGCGTTCAACATTTAAGGTAATTTTCCTTTTACTACATTTATTTTGTGTATTTAGATTGCTATGTATGTAATTATTTAGAATTGTATATGATTATTATTAATGTTAATATTTTAGTGTTTGTTATTATTAGTACTTAAGTTAATATTAACAAACAATTCATTTAAAGTTTAAACACTTCAAGATTTATTGCTAATTGATTACAAGTAATTTTAACAAAATACTTTATGAAACCATAGTATTTTTGATAATCATACTTAATACTACTTATTTTAAAATGTATTGTTATTTACAATTAATTTTATATACATAAAAATTATTGACAACTCCATTTCATTGTTTAATATTCTAATATTTATAATTTAAAAAAGAAACTACAAATTCTTTTGGTTTTAAATTAATCCATTATCTATAAAATAATAAATCTGATAACAACTAATTGTAATTAACTTTAAATTAGCTCCATATTTGTTTTAGTTAAATAAGTATACATTTTTAGTAATTTAATTTATCAAATTACATAATTAATGTAAATAATTTTTTTGTATAAAATAGGTTGTTAAAATTGTAAATCTGTGGCTTGGAGCAAGAAGGACCAATGTCAAATTTGACATTTTCCGGAAATTTTAAATTGTCACATTAACAATTTTCAGACCAAGTCGGAACTCTAATAATGTTTCTAGTGATTTTTTTTTCCATTGTGTGACTTTTTGAAAAGAAAAATACATATAATTTGTATAAACAATTTTTTTTTTAAATTTGAGACTTGCCCATCTTGCACTAAGCTACAGAAATGATTTTATTTTAATCCAAAATATTAAATACTTAATTCTATATATTATTTATATTTATTCTTGAAACCGTTGTATTTATTGTTCCATATTTATTTTTAACTATTTATCTATGATAGTCCATACTAAATATTTACAATTTTTGATGTTATGTTATCATAAGCTTTGTTTGTTTTAAAAAAGTGTTGGCTTAGTGTGTACACTTTTTACACCTACAAAAGTAGAAGTGTCCTATCGAATTTTTGGTGTGGTATCATAAATATATTTCCTTATAACTTGCTTTATGTTTACAATCATAGACTTATACATGTTTAAACCTATGCTTACACTATGCCGAGTTATTTATAATCAATTTAATTACTAATAAGTAATAGTTACCTACTAGTTGTAAAATGTATTATTTTTTCCTAACATTTGAGATTTAAATAAATCACATTAGATAAATATTAAATTTTGAATTATCCACCATCATTATGATTATTGAAAATTCAAAAAAGTCGTTATCATTTAATTTCTATCTTTATCAATCAGCTTCCTTTTTCACACTTAAAATGTTTGTTTTGAATTGACACACTACACACCATACCCGACACTTCTACATTATATTGTCGACCCAGGGTTTTTAAAACAAACTAAGCTAAAAAAAAATTAAAAGATAATTTAATAAAAGGGGTCACTATACTTGTGTAGTATAGACAATAAATATTATGATATAATTCAATTTTAGTTATTTATGATTTAACTAAAATATTTTGATCAAATTATTGTTCTATAAAAATTGGCTGTATTACTTTTATCAATAAATTAACAAGATATACTTGTTGAGCAACTTTTTAATTTAAGTTAAAGTAGGGGATTAGAAACATTGATTTGTTTTTTCAGTCTATTACATGCAAATTTTAGAATAGACATTCCTGTTAAAGAATAGCCCTTTAAAAAGGATGGAGACTGGCATTTTGTAAAATACATCATTTAGCATTTATTAATGTTTAAAGATAGTCAATGATAAATATCTTACCACAAAGTTAAGCTGCTGAGTGTGTTTTGAAATCAAAGATAATTAATTTGTAAATATAGTTAAATGTCATCAGCAAAGGCCAAAAAATGACAATGTTCAAGAGCATCTTTCTAGCAATAGAAGCAAAGAGCATTGGGAAAAAGTGATCACCTTATAGAACACCAAAAATTTCATTTGTAACGGTTGAGCGACAATCCAGAAGTTTTACTTGTGTTTTCATGGCTAAATAGAATTTGAAAAAGAAACCTGATTTGTATAGAATGTTAATAAGAGTAGTATGGTCAACCTGGTAAAAAGCTTTAGAGATGTCCGTGAAAATAACATCGACTTGAAAATAGTTTTCTAGTGCATTTAAAATGTAGTTATTAAATATGATGCTATTTAGAGTGAATGACCGATTAGGTTAAAAGCCATATTGTTTATCAATAAGAACTGAGTTGAGAGGAAACTAAACTACAAACAACCAGGTACACAAAGAGTTTAGTTAAGCATTGGCATAGCCAGGATTTGTCTTTGGGGGGCTGATAATTACATTATCATTATTTATTTATTTAATTTTTTTATATAAATTATTTCTCCAAAAAATTTATTATTATTTCTTAACATATTGGGGGGGGGCAGCCTGCAGCCTCCCTGGCTATGCCACTGTTGCTAGGTGACTTAGAATGGAGATAGTCCTGCAGTTTTGGATATTATCTTGTTCTCCTGTTTTGTGAATAGGAGTGCCGTGATTTATCTGATGAATAAAAGCAAACTAAAATTTATTGACCAAAGTAGGTTTTTTTTAATTTAAAATTTTTATTTTTTGAATAACTTAAGACAAAAAAATGTGGGAAAATCTATAATTTGCATGTAGTATCTGAGGTAAAAACACTCTTTAAATTTAATTTCCTTTAAACAAAAAAAAATACATTTTTAAATGTGAAAAGACCATTTAATTTTATTACTTATTTAAAAATATAATTCTAAATTGTAATATTATACTTTTTATTTATTAAAAAACAAGATAGCTTTAAAATTTGCTTTTTATCATCTAACTTCTTCAATTATTTATTTAAAGAAAATAATACTTATTATATATATATATTTGTATATTTTATTAATAACAAATTTAATTACAATAGAAGATAGTTTATATTTTTTTTTTAATTTTTGAGTTTTTATCAAAATTGATAAAATGATAAAAAACTGTAATCTTGTTAACTGTATTATAAATAAAAATAAAATACAAGTATAATTCAGATATTGATAATCTTATATTTGTAGAATTTTTATTTTGAATGTTTACTAAACAATGTTCAATAAGATTTTTGGTAAATAAAAATCTAGTCATACTTGATTGTATCTAGATACTTTAAAACTGTTTAATAATTTTGAAAGTTTTAAAGTATTATGAAAATAATTGTACTGAAAAACCCTTTATAACATTTTGTAAATTTAGATAAATCACAATTTTTAATTTCTAAAAAAAAATTGTTAATAGAATATAATATATTTTATGACAAAAAAAACTTATCTGTAATATTATATATAAACTTTGTAGGCACCCACAGGTTTATCTCGAGAAGAACAACTGTTATCAACAATTGTTCATTTAGACAACGGTACAACTGGATATTTAATTACTTTTAATAAATCATCAGGATTATGGTCATGTCATGCATGTTATCCATTCAAAGTTTCATCATTAACGTTGCTAGAAGAGCATTTAACCAGCAAAAACCATTTATTAGAAATGGGCAAATCCTGTTTTCCTGCAAAAGACTTTATAAAAGCACGTTCAGAGAGTAAGTACAATTTCTAATTATATAAAAAAAAAGTTGTTTTTGGGAATTTATTTTAAATCTTTTAATTTTTTTCAAAAGCTGGAGGGATGAGTGTTGGTGTTCCTTCAATGATATCAGGTGAACCACTACCACCAGGAATGGAAGACGAAGTGACAAATGTGTTAGCACATATTCAAGCTACTTTGGATTCAATATTTATTCCATTAATAGGCCTTGAATTTGTTCTTGAACTAATACCAACTGAACTAACTGAAGAACCTAGGTACATGTGTGCATTATGTGATAAACGAGGTGATCCTCGTACGTTTCCAAACCATTTACGTAGTTTCAATCATCATATGGCTTATTTAGTAAGATTTATTTGTTATAAAGTAAGTAAGTAAGTATTCATTAGTTAAATATTAACAATTTGTTTGTTTTATATCATAGCGAAGATATTTTAGAACATTAGCCAATGCTTTGGAACAGTTAAACAAAGTTTCATCAAAAGGATTTCAAGAGTTAGTATTTCATGTAATTGGGAAAATAGAAGAAGAATATGGTCGAATGAAACCAATTGTAGTTGATGCAAGTATTTTTGATTTGCCAACTGAAAAAATAAAAATTTTAAGACAAGTCAATAATGGAAAGCATATAATGTAAGTAAAAAACTTGTGTTCACATATATTTATTTATATTATGTTTCTGTTTGATTTGTAAATCCTAGAAAAATTATGTTAAAACAATATTCACCAATTTATTTATATTACTTAAAAGTTTATATTTCTGAGCATAGCTCTGGCTGTTCTAGGACTATGCACCACCACTTTGGTATTCTAATTCAACAATTTTTTTTAAATTAATAGAATAATCTATAGTCATAATTTTCTTTTGATTAAGATTGAACAACAAATAAGTTTGAGAGGGCGTTATACTGATAGTTTTTTAGGAGATTTGAATAGTCAATTTTTTTTTGTGTTATACATTAATATAATATCTCTTAATATAGGGAAAATCCTGAAGACATATGGATGTTAGAAATGATAAAATCAGAATTTGTTGAGAATCCTTCACTTTTACAAGAAAAATGTGAGTATTGCTGCTTTGTGTTATTTTTATAATAATAAAAATTTATAGCTTAATATTATGCAAGTTTTGATTTTGTTGATTTAATGTTGAATTATTTATTTTAAGTTCCTTTAAAAAAAATAACTGAAAAAAATAAACGTGAACAAGAAGAAAAATTAAAAGCTTTAAAAGCCGAAACGTAAGTAAAATAATATTATCAAATGTACATTTTGTATACAGTTTTAATTTTTACTTGTTTTACTGTCATATTTTATAAGATACATACATTTATCTATGTTGTACTAGATCATTTAATAAAAATCCTAGAATTGCTGTTAATAAATCCCAATTACGTTCAAAAAATGATAAAGAAGATAGTGACTCTGATGTAGAATTTATTGACATGAAACCTAGTACTGGTTCAAAACCAAGACCACGCCTACCAAGTAATAGTGATTTTTATTAGTTTATTTATCAAATGAACTATTTGAAATTTGGTGTAAAAAAACACTTGATGTGTAGGCAAAGATTCAAGAGGCAGGGATGCTAGTGACAGAAAACATAGATCACCATATAGAAGACAAATTCGTTCTAGAAGCCCTAACTATCGTCGTAGATCACGTTCGAAAACCCCTGTTCTGGTTAGGCCAAGATCTCGTTCACGGTCTCCTAAACACTCTCGTTCAAGATCTCGTTCTCCCTATTACAACCATAATAAATATTCAAACCATCGGTAAGTTAATATTTTGTATAAATATTTTATATTTGAACAATTAAAAAAAAAAAATTAAATACTGTACTAGAAGACGATATAGAAGTAGAGAAAGAGAAGAAACTTATAGAAGACAAATATCACCTCCATCTTCTGTTCATCCTTTACACTCCATGCCGGGATATGTTCCTGGACATCCACATCATAGAATGTTTTATGGTGCACCTTACATGTCTTATCCAAGACCATTTATGAGATACGCTCCTGCTAGCAGACCTAGTTTTTACTCTTCAGACATGTATTCAGCTGAATATAAATCACCAAAAGAAAGGTTAGATTTTAAATTTCTTATGAATATAGTTAAATATGTTTTACAGCGAGTTTGATTTTTTAGAAGTATGAGTAAAAGAAAAAAATTGCTTCAAGTATATGAAAAAGCTGTTGAAGAAATGAAGATAGAAATGGAGAATAAGCTAAATTATCATGAAAAAAATCCCGAGAAACACCCCTTTTATCCTGATGAATGGAAAAAATTTTGGAACAGACGTTTTAAAGAGTTGCAAATGGAAGGCAAAGATCCAAATACCTACGATTTTAAACCAGAATGGATACTTTCGTGGAGTAAACGCATGCAAGAAATTCATGATGAAGAAATAAATGAAAGAACAGAAAAACTAAAAAATAAAATACTTGGTAATACTGATATGGATAAAAGTTCATCAGAGTCACCTTCACGAGGATCTCCTCCGCCGCCTTCTATAAAAGATAAAAAGCCTATTACAGATGTGAAAAATCCTCGGCATAGTATTCAGGTTTCAGAGGTATTTGAGAAAGATTCTAATACAACAAACAAGCCCTCTAATGATTCAAAAGCCAGAGTTGCTGGGGCATCTCCAATTAACTCTGACTCTGATGAATCAATAAGTGAATTTAATGATCACAATAAGCCGAGAGAAAAAATAAAAATTGAAAATCCATTAAATGTTATTACTGTGTTAAGACAGCTATGTGTATTGGAAAATCAATTAGGTTTATTAGCACCGAAAATAGTTGACTTGTTATCCAAAGGTCTTGTAATGGAAAAAATAGAACCCAAATCATCCGTTAAACTTCTTACACCTGACAATTGTGTAACATTAGAAACGGTCAAAGAAAAACTCAAAGGACAATTATTAGCAGGTGTTGTAAAAAAAAGTTTAGTAAATGCTACTATGTTTTCTATTCGTAATATAGAAAAACTGATGCATTTGGCACCTAAATTTGTACCCACATCAAGCATGCTACATTCTGCATCGACATCTTCACCTACTCCAGTTATAATACCTGGGGTTGGTGTTATTGATAAAGTTGCTATAGCTCAGCAGATAACTCAAGCATTACTAGCTCAAGGTAAAGTTGATGTAACACAAGATGAATTAGAAACTCTTATAAATGCTGTAGTTGGTATGGCTCAGTCTAGAAATAATGTACAAGGAACTAAAAACTTATTGGCAAGTATAAATAATGGAAATATATTTAAAAATGCCACCGAGAGTATAAATAAGATAGGAGAAGTTGAAAAGAAAAACCTTGCACAATTGTCTCAAGGTGATATAATTAATTTATTGAAAAATTTCAAAAATTTAAATATTGATGAACAAGATGGGCTTATTACATATCTCAAAGATTTGGGGCAAAAAAATCCAGATGAAGTAAAACAATTAAAAAAGTATATTGAAATGGGACCATCCAGTTTAAAGGAAGTATTATCAATGTTTAAAGAAGAAGATGATGATGATAATTATGAATTATCTGAAGTATGTAAAGCTGTAAAAGAAAAAGTAAATGAGCAAAAAGATGAAGATTTAAATAAAATGACTGTAGACTTTGAAATTACTGAAGAACAAAAAAAACTGTTAAATAGCCTACAAAACTATTTACCAGAGATAAAATCCGATTACAGTTTAGAACCAACAAACTCTCAAATGCAATCTATACCTGATCAATTATTTTATAAAAATCCTATTAATGAACCTTCAACTCCATATTCTTTAGATCCATATTCAGTTCAAAAAACTGACCCTAATATTTATTCTTTGCAGTCAGCACCTACTCCATTTTTAACTACACAAGAGCAACCTAATAACAAATACAATATGCTTCTAGAGCTACCTACAAAATACAGTGTGACTCAAGAACAGTCAATAAACTTAAATTTATCTCAAGATTCGCCAATGCAATTAAATATATTGCATGACGAACATAATAAACACAATATAACCCAAGATCAGCCTACTCAGTACAATGCACCTCTAGACCAGTCGTCCAATAAACTTCTTACACCAAAAGACCAGTCTAGTAAGTACAATATACCTCAAGAGTCTCTTAACAAGTATAACACAACTGAGGAACAACCCGATGAATACCATTCTCCTGAAAAACAACCGAATATGTATAATCCTGAAGAGCAACTTGATCCGTACTCAGCAAACCAAGTAGATAATTACAATGATCCTTATTCACAAAATTGTAGTAACAGTTATTATTCAGGAACACAACACCATTCATATTATCAGTACCAACAAAATGCCTCAACTTCCTCTTATAATTCATCTGGAGGATATTATAAAGGAAATAATAATGCTTATAAGAGTAATAATATGTATAAAGGTAATAATACCTATAAAAGTAGCAACACTTATCCTGAAACATACCAAGGTGCACCTAAAGATAACGATAGGAATAAGAGATACAATCGTTCTCAAAATAATCGTTTCCAAAGCAGACATTAATTGCGTGTAATATGTAAATATGTAAACAATCTAATTTATGTTCTATAGAATATAGTTTTAAAGGTATTTATATTTTACACATTTACTGTAAACAATTGCAGTAAATTTTTATAAAGTATCATTAAAATATATTGTATTAATTATGTTTTGATTACTGTTTTGCTTTAAATGTTTAGTTTTTAAATTTTTTTTAAAATAAATTTATTTATTTTTATTTTATTGTCTATTTTTAATATCATTGGTGCTATAAGTATTATGGTTTTTTTAACTTGTAAATTATTATTCTTAAAAAAACCAGTATTGAATGATGTTTTTTAACATAAACCATCTATTTAGTCACGTTTTAGATTCTTTTCAAGACGTGTTTCCTTAATAGTTTGAAGTAACTAAATTAACTTGATAATTATATTTACTACATTACAAAAAATTATGACATTTATATTTCATTTTTTTTTAAATATGTTTCAAGAAAAAATATGTAATTTTTTTGTTAGATTTTTTGGAAATAAGTCAAAAATAATTAGGTCTTTTATTTTTAAAAATAATAATTAAAACAAATTTGTCCATAATGTACAATTTTATTAAATGTTTTAATAATTTGCTTAAATCAAGTTTACCACTCACCTCAAAATTTTGTTTTTTTTCTAATCCTACATAAATTGAAGTTTTATAAACGTAAGTGCAAAAAAAAAAAAATTGCAAAAATCATTAGTTTCAAAGTTATACAGTCTGTGGGTATAAATCTACCTTGTTGGGCACCCTTTTTAAAAAAAATTTTTAATCTAAAGTACTTTTCATGCTGATCAGATTACTTAAATATAAACATTTGCACAGCTTGCATTGCAGGTCAAAGTTCTTACTCATTTGTAATTAGCATGAAAAATACTATAGAAAAAAAAGGTGCCCTGTGTAGTGGATTGGTCAATGCCCAGTAGTTGTGAAGTAGATATTATGTATTATGTACATTTTAAGTTGTATAACTTTGAAACTAATTATTTTTTACTCCATATTTTTTTTTTTTTTTTTTTTATTACGTACAGTTAAAAAACAAAAATTTTGAGGAAAATGGTAAACTACTTAATTTGTTCATTTTTTAATTAATTTTTAAAACTCTAAAATATTTAATCAATTTTTGTCTGATTTTGATAATTTTATTAAAACTAAACTTTTCATGTAACGATTAATATAACTACATGAAAATAAATTTGGATTGAATCATGTATGAATATTACCAAATATAACTAAATTTATATTGATCAGGTATATTTTTATAAATATCATATTAACAATTTATCTTTTTAAACAATGAAATGATGTGAGAAGTAATCATACAACACTCAAAACAATGACCTACTCGCCCACAAAAAGCCATAAATTTTTTGTAATGTGAAATGTGACAACTAGAAATTTATAAACCTAGGTTTATATTAAAATCTTAAATCGTGTCTATGATATTGCATTACAGATATGACATAAAATTTTTAATTTTATGTTATCTGTGTCTGTTTGAAAATACAAAATAATATAATATTTGGGTCTAAAGGATAAAGGCTCAGGTCTATGGAGAAAAGTAAAACTACAGTATTCATAATTCAGTATTTATGGGAGAAAATCAAATTTTTTCTTATCAATATTCATTATCAATTTTATCACTATAAATTGTGACTGATAGCCTTTTTAACAAAATCGCGACACCGCACAGGCAGCAGCTACACCAATGTACACTTTTGTGCATTATCTGTGTTCTGTGATGCATATATTGTGATATTGTATTTTATAATATGGTCCACTTTGACTCAAATTCTAAATTTTTTGTTTCACATCACTCCAGTTTTTCGCTGTTTTTTTTCTTCTTGTTCTTTAGCACTGTGCAGTGATAGTTGCACGAGCTTTGGCCTTTAAGCGCAAAGAATAAACAAACCATACAGAATTATACAGTTTTCATTTTATACATTACAATTGTGGCTCCAGCCGAGTGTGGACAACATAATTTATTGATAACATCAATAAAAACTATTGATAAAGTTCAAAGCAAAACCACAGAATAGATTCTATTCTCCACAGAATAGATTCTATTCTATTCTATCTATTCTGTGGCAAAACTTCAAAAATGAATTATAATTTTAAATTTTAATTACTTAATAATAAATTGAAACTTTTAATTGCTTAAAACCATAGACATTTAAATCATGTCTATGTTTAAAACAGAGTTTTACAAATCAATGTTTGTATAATATTCAATTACTATTAACTTTAATGAGCTATCTATTTATCTTTAAGCAAATATTATGATGTTGAAATAATCAGTTTTATTACTAAAAAACCAGGCATAAAACCTTAAGTTATTAATTTTATTCTCAATATTCATGCTTGCTTGAATTAGCAGGTGTATTGTTTGCTTATCTTTATAATTGTTATTAACATTCATTTTGTCATATTTACAAAGTTGTTTTTAAAACCAGGTTAAGAATGGAAAGAAGTACAACATATATATTGATTTAATATACACGTCCGATTAAGGCGTAAGCTGTGTAGGCTGTAGCCTATGCTACCAAAATTTGGAGTGCACCAAACTATGAGCATTTTAAAGATTCTTAGTGTAGCAAGGAATGTAATATTCCAATACAATAGTATCTATTTTTTTTAATTTTTTTATTATATTTCTTATAGTTTTTCTAAAAACACTTGTATTTATTTAATAATACCAATAGGTTTTGTTTAATAAATTGTGTATTGATATATGGTTTTCATGTTTAAGACTCAAAACTTTTACACAGGCTTCAACAAATATTGTTCTATGTTTTTTAAGCTAAATATGAAACTTCAAAACTAACAAATTTTTGAGTATTTGTCATTTTACTCACTGAGCTTGCTGCGAGAGTTGTAATTTTTGAAGTTTGCCTACAGATTCATTATAAACATCAAATTCCAACTTCTAAACCATTCAAATGTGACTTACTTCAAAGCAATGTCGCTACTCCAAAAAACTTACCTTTCTACCAAGAAGGACTCTTTATAAAATAAATATAATATATATACATATGTTGTGTTAATTTTTTTTTTTTTTTGTTTGAATGAGAAATGGTTTTAACCTTACCTATTCTATAATCTAAAGTTATAAAGTAAAAATGTAATTAAAAAACATAGCTCGCCACTGAAAACCTGTAAAGTATTAACTCATGAAATAAAGAAGGGGGGGTATTTATTTGCTCATAGCCTATGGGTACCATTTGTCTTAATCTGGACCTAATAATATAATAAATAAATAGTAATATATATTGAGGTATCTTTATTCTGTTATAAAAAACATAATAATATGTTCAAACCTAGAGAAACAGCAGAAAATCATACTTGTTTATATATATGGTAAGTATTAGGTGAATAGTGATAAAAAGAAAAAAATATTTAGTTGCACAAATAACTTATATTATCTTAAGAAACAAATTGTCTACAGGTTTTCTGCAAAACAATTGTTTAGCATACAAAATTTGTTAACGCTATGTAGTCTCAAACGTTTTAGACATGACCTCACCACTCAGTCTGTATCAATGATCAAATGAAGAAATTTTTAATTGACTTTTCTCCCAAAACTATGAACTTTGATGAAGTAGTTATTCATTTACCTAAAGAATTTTAAAATTTTTTTATTTACTTTAGATAGATACTGTGCTAATTGAAATTTTAAAATAGGTACTAGTAACTAGGTGATTAATCTATAACATGTGTTTTTAATAACTTATTAAAAATAATCAACTACAGCAGTTCCTAAAATATTACCTGTGCTAAGTACCTAAAAGATTAATTAGGTACCTTATAAAACTGTAACTATTTTATTATACACCTTTTACAGAGAAGTAAAAGCATTTAAATTTTTATACTTACATTGGGATGGACACAAATAGGGAGTGTTGGGGGACTTATGACCAGATGGCTAAAATAGTCAATGCTAAACCCTCCAGTTCAAACAAAAATTCAATATAAGTACATAATATTTTAAGTTTCCAATCTCGTTAGATGCTAAATTAAAATAAACCTTTACAAAAATTTTGATTGCAGTTTCCCAAATACTCAATGTATTGACCAATATAAACTTCTTCAAGTGTTTTTTTAAATATAATATAATCCCTTTATATAACACGATAAATGGTAAATACCAAATAGTCACTTGTAGCTTGTACAATCCCTAGCTGAAAATCCATAATATGTTTTATCAAATATGTACTAAACTTCCTGTTTTTATCATAATATTGTCATTGACTTTTATAAAGAATTTTTTATTTATAGAAGCAAAATAGTTGAATATATTTTTTTTTTTTTTGCAGAAAACAAGGAACTTCTTACAGGGCGCAATGGATTGTGATTTTTGATATTATTGCTACTAACTCCCCAAAAAGTTAGATAAAAACTAATAAAAATAGGCCTAATTCAAACTATTATTATTACTTAAAAAAATTTAATTTGATAAATCAAAGTCCAATTCTCAAAAAATACAAAACAATTACAAAAATCAAATCATTTTGCAAAACATGAAAGTTTTTCCAATAAGGTATGCTCAAGTATAGTTGTATGAACATTTTTATTTTGAAATTCATGTTTTTATACTCCTTACTAAGTGACCTGAAACTTGATAAATAAGTAGGTAGTACCTAAGATATCAACATGTTTTATTAAATTAATTATTATTTTAAAATGTCTACTAAAAATTTATGTTATTTATTTTTTTTTTTATGTATATACGCATTAGAAATGTGCCTCTTATGAGAAAAATATATTAGCCCTTTTTTTTATTAATAACTTCATACTTTTTTCTTGCAAAACATTGTTGATAATTAAGGTTTTGTCTTTTGATTAGTATTTTTTATATTACTATTGAACAAGTGCTTTTTTTCCTCTAATTGCTTAATTAAGTGCCAAATTTCTAGCACCTATAGCCATAAAAAACTAAATCTGCATTTGTACTTAAATACTAAACTTGTTAATAGTTTTATTAAATTTAGGCAATGGCGTACATATGGGGGGGGGTATGTACCCCCAGAGCCAATAAAACAAACAAAAGTATATAATTATAAAAAGTATATTGTTATGTTTACTAAGCTATACGAGTATATCAATTAATTAATTAACTAAAAAAAAAAAAAACCCCTGATGAAGTACTGGTTGAACTGTCAAATCAAAAAAGGAGACTAGAATTTTTGTTATAAATGTTTTGTGTACATTTTATACTTATATATATTATTTATGTATTTAACAATTAACTTCTATAATCAAAAAGTGCGTGTATTTATTTTATTTAGTACCTATACCTGTTTAATAACTAGAAAAAATTAAAAAGGGTAGAAGTATCAAGTATAGTTATAACTAATAGTAGAAAATTTTTTCTACTCGACAAAAATGAAAAAATTATGACTGTAGAATTTTTTTTTTTTTTTGCTATTTTGTATGTATTCTTCTACTTATGATATTTGACTGTAGTTTGTAACTCGGGGCGGACTTAAGATTTTTCTACAAGCGCCTTCAATGCCAAAAGAATTACAAACTATAGAACATTTTACAAAAATGCAAAGTGGTTAGTATTAAAATGCTGTGCTTAATTATATTGCCTAGTCAAAAATCCACTTATGTAAATCGTGCCACAGTAATTTAGTTGCCTTTAAATATGATAATTTATATGTATCTTGGATTATTATCTATAGATAGATTAAATGATGTAATCATGTACCTATAAAAAAAAAAAAATTATAGTAAATGAAATTATACCGTCCTAGCTTAACTTTGAAGTAATAACTCCACCGTTGTCGGTCCCAAGTCCGAATGAGAAAGTGAGGAGGGTTACTTTATAAAGAACTTACGTTGTTTACTTTAGTTTATAATTATATAATTTATTTATATTCTTAAAAAGTGTGGTAATTATTAGTATCTATGATGTTCACGTGGTTGGACTTTGTGACAAATTACATTATTGCTTATTACTATTCCAACTGTATAGTACTTGCGTTCAAGCATAGTATTACACTTTGTTTATTTTTGGTTCATTGTTTAATTATTCTCAAATTAAGAATTTTACTAGTTAAACAAAATTATTATGGCACCACAAATGCATTGTATCTAATAATGTAATACAGATAACAATTTTAGTCAATAATAAGATTGTTTTGTTAAATATTAGGCTTAAGAAAATATGTTAACAGTAGAAAATTAAAAACATTTATTTTTTTAACAGATTTCACCTGTACATTTTTCCCTACCTTCTACCACGATTATCTTACAACATATGTTTGAAAAACAAAGAAAAATATAATATTTTCTAATAAAATAATGTTTGACAAATTTCACCCCTTTGTGACACGATTTAATTTTATTGAAATCAACTAAAAATTTTTTACATGTACCTATTTGAATAAATTTAGATTGTATAACTAACAGATTTCCAAATTTCAATTTTAAAAACCACCTTAATGCTCTCTCCATGTAATCTAATAAAACATCACTCAAGGTTCCTTTTAAGTCCTAAAGAATATAATAGGTAATATTATAAAAACTATTTTTTTTTTGCCCAGATTCTCCGTAGCATAGTTATCGTCAAAGTTTAGATAAATTTAATATTAATTTATACATAATATATAAATTTGGTACTTTTAATTTTCAAAATAACGGCCAGCCTAAGCCAGAGATGAAAATTTGAGTAAATAAGTGTATATAAGAAATCACGGTATTTGGGAAAATTTTAAAATTCAACCAAACTTGTATTGTTCTACTAAATCTACAAAATACTATATAATACTGCGTGGGGCGTGATCCAAAGTTGAACGACAAAACCATAAATAAAATAATAAAGTATAAATCATTTTTAAAAAATATACAAAGATACTAGATTTGTGATGAATGTATGAACTTCAAAAATGGGTAGATGACGTAGATCGCTTACAAATGAATGACTTCAGACGTCAACTTACAGAATTTATATTTAGATGAATATTTTTTAAGTGAAATTATTATTAAGTTCTCAAATAATATAGACAATTGTTCGAAGTTTTTACCCGTTCTTTTGAGTAATATTTTTGAATCTTTGTTCAAGACGTTTTGACTACTATTTTAGCCATGTTCTTATCAATATTATTGAACAACACTGCACGAAATCTATTGTGTGACTGCACTTTTTGTTGACACATTTTGGTTGTAACTTGTAGATCTAAAATAATTTTCTCATGCTTTTGATTGTGAAGGGAAGTGTTATAACCCCCGACCGCCTCCCTGATTGCGCCACTGATTACTACCTATGAAAAAAAAAATATTATAGTAATGGTTTTAAAGTAAATAAAAATACCTAACATTTAACTTTATTCATAATATTTTTGGTATACATCAGAGTATATTATCACAGATTATATAAAACTAAATTATATTTTATCTTGAGCACACTGGTAATCATATGATGAAGGTATATCCATATCCACCTTGCATATGGTTTACTTGCAATTGACAAGACGGGACATAACAATTAACGACAGCAGCTGTGGCCTGTAACAGCTGGATCAGCTGATTACACCATAGCTTTATATCTATATTATATTATTTACCATTTGTTTGCTGAATAATTCAATAATCTATTCAGTATTCTAAAGACTGAATTACTGAAATGTTTTACCAAACGGCTAACATTGCATCAACTATTTCGTGCTCTTAGCTTTATGCTTCAGCTGTCTTACTTCAGTAGCCACTGCCCACTAAATTACAGTCAGGAATATGTACTTGTATCATGTGTAACTAACAAACAAATTAAATTTACTTGTCGTTGATTCTTTGAGTATGTTCTAAGACGGCAGTATCATTCATGACGTGTACACTGTTTTTTATTACTATTGTAACTGACTAAAGACCTAAGGTATATGTGAAACATGACCCAAAGTTCAAAATGCAGATAGGTATAATAAAATGTTTGTAAATTGTAAACCTGATCATTATTTGTCATAAAAATGGAAACAGTCAGTTGGAACACTCTACCTAGCCTGGCTCTTCACCAAGTTTTCATGTATCTTTCGCCTAAGTCCAGAGTGGCAGCTTCATCTACTTGTAAACATTGGAGAACTGCTCTTTATCATCCGCTTTTTTGGAAAAGTTTAGAGCTTGATGTATCACCAAATGGAAGTTCATGCTCAGATGTTGAAGCTAAAGTGAAACATGCCAACAAACATTTAGTTACCTTGGTGCGTAGTATCCATCTTACATTTGATTCTTGCAGTACGCAATGCCTTGAGATGGCACTATCCGTTATTAAAACATTACTTCATAATCGACTATTGAAAAACATTAAAATTGAACTTAATCATTGTGAGTTCTTCAAAAGTGAAAAGTAAGTCTACCTACCTATTGTATAACGGATGATTTAATTTTAATTTTTTTTGTAAAAACTCATTATAATGTTCTCATTTTTTTTTAAATTAGATTTCAGGTTAATCCTGGTACATTTAAGTGGCCAATCCAAAAATATTTTGAGTTTGCCGTATTAAATGTTGTACAGAAAGGAAATATTGAAGGATTTAGTTTTGGATATTTTATGTTTTACTATTGGCATGCTTTAATCCATATGTTAGCCAAATATAGTTGTCACAGTTTACAACATTTAGAATTGGCTGGTTTAGCACCACCAATTTTCAATGATCAAAGCAAATCAGCACATTTTAATTTTACTTTTGATAGTATGTCATCACTTACTAATTTAAAGGTTAGTATTTATTTTTTTAATTTAATAATAAGTTTATGCATGTATGATTTATGTATTAATACATTTTTTTAGACATTGAGTTTGGACCTAAATTCCAACACGTATAAATTACTTCCAGCCTTGTGTTCAATGCCTCAGTTGGTAATCCTTGTTTTGCATATTACTAACGAATTTGATGTAGAAGTTAGTGATGATATTTGGGCAGATCTTAAAAAATACTGGTAATAAATTAAATTATGTATATCCTATATAATATATTTATAAAAATCTAACACTGGTTTTTTATTGGTTCAGTGTACTATTTTAACATGATAACAGCTATGCTGTCACCGTTAGCCATATGGCAGTGTTTAAAAATTAGTTTTTATGTCCACAGGCAGTTGTACTTGATTATTATAATATTACTGTGATAAATGGTAAAACATCTTGTTATAAATGCCAGCGTACACATAGCGATTAACGTGTTAAAAATAGAATTGTTGATGTAATTGCATATTATACTAGAAAAATTAATTATTAAATTAGGAATAGGTACTCTCTTAACATCCACTTGATTGTACCTGTGTCTATTATATAAAATATGTAATACCTATTACTAATACTAAATTAAATTTATAAAGTATCAAGAAACCTAAATACTAACTGTAGTAAAATTTTTTGCAGTCCTAAACTTGAACTGAGGTTGACAATTATTAATTGTGAAATTATTGCTAAACAACTTCATACTAAAATACTTCGTCCATCAATGCCATTAACGCATCTTAAAGTTCTGTTTTGTAGTATGGTAAGTTTTCAATTTTTAGACATTTTAATGTACTTACAGTTAAATATATTTGAAACAATAAACTAGTACACATATGTACATTGTACATACTATATTACTAGTAATTAACTAAATTGTTAGTGTCAATTTTTTCAACATAATGTATTGTATGTATGTTTTTGAGTACATTTCTTAGATTTTAGTTAATAGTTTTTGTAGTTAAAATGTATGCATAATATAGTAATGTTTTAATGTTATTCTTAAATTATTAAGTAGTTTTATGTTATTATTAAGTAAACATTAAATGTTTTTTTTTTTCATAATTTTATTGATTTACAGATGAATATCCAAGTATTACATAAGTTATTGGATTATAAAAATACTTTAAAATCGTTGATTTGGGTTGACGAACATTCAATGAACCCTACTTGCTTTATCAAAGGGCATTTGCAAATCGATCCTATTTCACTTATTGACAATGAAACAAATCCACTTATAATATTATCATGGATTTGCAAGAAACTAGCCGAACTTGTCATTCTTGGTAAATATATTAAACAATTCAAATAATGATTAATCAGTAATATAATTTTTGTCGTATGAAGAACCTTAATTTCTAAAGTTTAGTAAAATCTGCTTTTTAATTTTTAATTTTTCAAAGTTAAACTATTTTAGGTTAATTTATTAAATGTACAATTTAAAGTAAATAATTAGTAGTAAATTTTAATAAACACCATTTATGAAGATCAGAAACATAATATACTTTATACGCATTGATACTACAAACTTAATTTAATGTTTGGAATTTAGTTAGGCTTATGTCTCCATAGGCACAACTAATGGGGTGCTAGGAAGTTATATCATCCCTAAAAATTCAAATCTATCTCAGATTTTTGTTTTATAGATAATTTTTTTCTTTATTACTATTGTTAAGTATCTTTTAAAAAATTAGCACTCTCAATTTTTTATGTCTAGTTTCGCCTATAGCCTATAGGTATGTATATCTTCATAAAAATCAAAATTATAAATTATCTTTTGTTTATAAGTTAAAAAAAATACTTCTTATTAACATTTGTTGTACCTATTGATTTTAACTGTTGAACAACAATGTTATTAATTATATTCTATATTTTAAAAATTAGGTAGATATGTATGTTAAGGTTTCTTAAATAAAATAATTTTTATTTTGTGCTTAATCTGTTTACATTGATTTTAATTTACATTATTATTTAATTCCAAGTTGTAATAGTGCTTACATTTATGGATTTACCCACTTGAACACCAATTTAGTTTTTTATAGCAAGTTTAGGACAGTTTTTCCAAGAAGTTAGTTTCTAACTTATTAAATTTTGTACTGAGTTTATGTTATTCAATTATTTTAGGATATTTCATTGAACCAGTGGATGTATGTGGTATTGCAAGACTGAGAGGTCCAAACTTAAAAAGGTATGAATTACTTGATGAAGATATTTGCTTTGACCATCCAAGAAGCGTAATATACCATGAAGTTGTTACCGTACGTACCTATTTTTTAAATTAAACAATTTGTTGTATTAGAATAGTCTTTTTTTCTTTTTAACGTATATATTGCTTCCTTAATATTTGATTATTGTTTATTTGTCTTAAATTAATGGTCAAATGTTTTTCATTTCTCTTTATTTAAAATTCTAGCTTCAGACTATTTTCTGCATCATAAGTTACTGTAGTATTGCATTGAAAACTAAATTATTTTGTCTCTCACCCAACTATACATCATACTGTTGAAGCATAAATCCCAATATCCAATTGTATTCTTCATTAAAAGGTCTTGATATTCCTAGGCAGCTTATTAAAGCTTTTTACCATCTTAGGATTATTGACAAACTACTTTTATACATTTATTTAAACTCATCTAATTTTTTTCACCTTCACATATATAAGACCTTTTACCTTTTGCAACTAGTCACTTAATCTGAGCTTGTTGAGTATCATAATTTTCATAACTCATAAGCAATTAATTTTTAACAAATTTAATTGAAACATCAAACAACTTCCAAACCAATCAAACCAATCAAAGATCCATCCAAAGTTGTGATTTACTTCAAAGCAAAGTCACTATTCCAACTAGCTATCTAACCAATTAATAGTTATTACTTCTTTTGGTTTTTTTTTTTATCAAAGCGGCTATTGCTCATCTGGATCTGCCCTAAATAATTAATTAGATATTAGGTCGGACTAAGATGTTTACCTGTATTATTGTAAATTATTTAATATACCTACTTATGTATAGACATGTCTATTGTCTATAGATATCAAATACTGTATATTTGATGTATTTATAAAATATACCGTTTAGTTAGACTTTGGTGCTATGGACTTTAATGTTCATGGTACCTATCTACGGTCTATTTAAATATCATTAAATCAATTTAACTGCCCTTGATTCCTATTTATAAATATATATTACAAATTCATAATACATTGATGAACACTTAATATTCACTACTATACAAGTGTAGTGTACATTTATGTCAAAACGCTTGGTTATAACTTACTAGTTAAAGTTATTTATTGTTTAATAGTTGTTATTACTAATTACTTTCAGGATGTATCAAGCTGGATGGTTACAAATTGGAAGCCTTTAAATAAAAATAATACATTTGTAAATCGTTCACATTATATATTAAATTGTATTTCAAAAGATTTAACTGTGAACTTAGATTATTAGTCAAATTTTTTAAAACACTTACTTAGAGTACTTAACATACTTATGAATACCAATAATGGTGGATTATTTATTATATTTTTGGTTATTAGTGTGTTTCCTAACTTTGTGTTCTACATTTTATGAAAGATTGAAAGAACAATTTTGTTTTTATTTTAGTATAAATTCAAAAATTACGAATTAGTCAAGTAGGTACCTATCTATGGTAAAAGCAATTTAATTTTAAAAGTATTGATGAATTGGTATGACTTTATCGCTTAATAAAAGATTAATTAAATTTTATTAGTTTATTAAAAAATTACTTTAACATTATATTTGTGTGTGTGTGTGTGTGTGTGTGTGTGTGTATATAAGTTAAATGATATTTAAAAGATTCTAATTTATGAAATTATTGATAAAATATAATTATTACTTTTGTCTTTTGTTTATTCTTCAATATAAAGGATAAATATGGAAAACTTAAATTTTTTCTTCTAGTTCATTTTTATTTCATCTTCACCTTATTGTAATAACAGATTTATATTTTTGATTTGCCTTGCTTGATATTTTTATTTCATTGTTATAAATTTTTAGTTCTTAAATTTTGTTCTGTTCTTTTTCTTTTAATTAAAAGAAAATTTATACTAAAAAAAGTTCCCTCTATAGTTTTTGTTATATTTTCAAATGAAGAACAAATGCTTTGTTGCCGTTTTCAAGGGATTCTTTTGTTTAAAATTTTAAAAACCCTAGAAAATAAAAATTGATTTACTAATATAAGTTTGGATGTATTTTTAATTGATTACAATTTAAGCATATTTTGTTTCAATCGGTGGCTATTGAGTAATTATAAAATCTGTTACCGTTGACAAAAATCTTAAATACTATTCATATATTTAAAATACTAAGATTTTCATTTCTAAGTAGAGTAGACTACATTTTGGCCTGTTGCTAATATAACTATGCTGATTTTCATAGTTAACTTTATTTTTTCTAAATGACAAAATTATATCACAATTCAAAAATTTGATTTAAAAAAAATGGTGCCCTCTTAAATCTAATAAATGTAATATTTATTATTAATCAAAAGTTACCAAAATAAATCTTTTGTTCATTTTGTTCTTTATCAACCAACTCATTATAAAAATAGTTGTGTATACTATTTAATTTATTTTTCTATCTTTTAATTTGTGTAAAAATATTGTAAAGCAATCATGATTTTCATATTCAACTATTTCTCTCTCTAATTTTATATTTATTAATCAAGATCAATTTTTTATGTAATGATCATTCTTATTACTTTTAAATGAAACATTGGTTCTTAACAATTAAAAACATATTTGTATTGTATTATTTTAGAAAAAGTGTTCCTACCACTATCTGTATAACTATGTGATTCTACTTACATAGGTAATGAGTGCAATTATTGAAAAAGCACATTTTACTAAATAGACTGTGATAACATCTGTTAAAATAAGTACAACACCATAGTGTTTAGGCTATTAGAACTGGCCGTGACTAGAGCGGACCATCAAAGAATTGTTAATATTGTTATAATAATATTGTTAAAATGTGTCTGTTGTAATTCATAAATATATGTACGTTAATACCTTAGTATAAAAGACCGTGATTTTAGAAATATTTGATTAATTAAGATCTAAATTGCTGTGATTTTTTTAAAGACCATTTATTATGTTGTTAATTATATTGTTAACATTGTTACAACATATTTGTGTGAATATGTATCAACAGTAAACAACCACGACTGAAAACGAATAATAAATGATTTGTGTTTGCTGTTTATTTGTAATCGTATCTATATCTAGCTATATTATGTGATTAATAACAGCAGTTTTAAAAATACATGTTCAAAGATATATTAAAAATCATTTATTTTTAACCAAATCAACTCTTGAAGAGAAAAACATCTGTACAAAAATATATATAAAAAAAAAAAAATACCTGTAGAATATACAGAGTGTGGCAGTGGTTCCTAACAGTGTAGCTCTGAAACTTTATTTAAAATTTGGCAGAACTATTTTCTGCACTCCGTACTGTTGTTATTATACTTATAATCATGTTTTGTTTTTTTATTATTGTTATTCAATTAACTATTAGTAGATTTTTTTTGTTTTATGCTCTATCTATGCGAAATTGTATTGATATATTATGTATGTTGTGTATTATTATTTTTAAACTATGATAGATATATTTATATTATGGTAAAAAAAAAAATTATGTTGTTATTATATTTTTAACTATAAACATAAATCTAAGAAAATGACCAAAATAAAAGCACATTAATTAAATTATACTAAATGTTAATTTGTACCTACATTGAGATTTGTATTGTTAGTACATCATTATTTGTTTGTTCCGTTAGTGTTTTAAAGACGTATGACTCATTTGTTTTATATTTTTATTTAAGTATGTAATTAGCTAGTTATTTAGATACATAATATTAATAAAGTCTGTAAAGACATATAAATAATTTATATTGAACTATGTCATAACTAATGGTTTAAAACATTTCTCCCACAAGATAGGTAGTACTATTTTTTTTTTTTTTAAATTAATTGTAGTTGGTTTTTTTTTTCGTTTCTTCATTACGCTATATGAAAATAAAGTTATTTGATTTATTTCTGTATTCTTTTTAGATATAACTATTAACTATACATTTATTAAAAATAATTTTTGTTGGAAATACCCATGTTTTTATGTTAGTAAAGTTCTTAGTTCAAGCAGAATGACATAAGTGCTGTATTAGTGCGTTTAATAAACGCCAAACGGTATAAGCAGTTACATACTTAAATACATTGTATGTAAGTATTGAGATATTTAGTAAAATTTGGTTACATACCTATTAACACTCTCATTAAGTAATAAAAATGTACTTAAATGTAGAGCAAATTAATACCTAGTTCAAACTCAGTACTAGTAGAGTACTTGCTTATTAAGTACATGTATTGTGTATGTTTAGTTTATTAGATACTTCATTAATAGCCACAATGTTTGTAGTAAAAACATGTATCTGTAAAATACTATAATCTAATAATTTTATCATACATCTTACTGTTTATTTTCAAGTATTAATTGTGTTATTGTGTTATTGGAATACAATGTATTCTTTCAATCTATAATAAATATTTTTTTGAATAATAACTTGTTATAATGTATTGGGTTAATGGATAATAATTATTGATTATCATATTATTCAAATTAATTTAAATATCTATATTATATACATGCTTCCCATATGAATTAATTATTATAAATTATTATTAAACTATAAAAACAATAAATATGTATTACAATTCAAAAACGCAACATGTTTTTATTGTATTAGAAAAATAAAAACAGTGAAAGCCTTGCCAAAGTTATAACATTATCATTACAGCCTTCAGGCTTTTAATTTTAATTTCAATTTAAGCATTTTATATGCATAAATCAATTTTAATTGTTAAACAATTGTAAAACCACTGTAGCCAACGGCTGTACCACATTGAGTATACCAATTTCCGTCTGATCACTGAAGTTAAGCAACGTCGGGCGTAGTTAGTTCTTGGATGGGTGACCGCTTGGGAACAATAAATAAATAATAATACGTGTCGTTGGCAGTGGATGGTGTGCCGGGGAAATAATAGGAAACTTGTTCCCAGACGCCTCCGAAAAAAAAAAAAAAATTATGAAATAAATAAAATAAAATTTTAAACTAACTTATGCTTTAAAGTTTTTATTTCAATTTAAGCATTTTATATGTTTATACATAATTAAATCAATTTCAACCGTTTAGCAATTGTAAAGACACTAGAAGTTTCCTGCATACCTACATAAAAGTATAAAACATGGGTAAGTTTTGACTAAAAGTTAAAGTGTAAGTGTAATTACCTGTTAAATGTCTGAAATATATTATTTTTTAACATAAAAGTTTAAAGTCTGCCTACCCCCATGAGCAAAAAGTGAATACGGGTCAACATCTAAACAAACTCTTAGGTAGGTAAGTACATACATAGTACAAATTTAAAAAAAATTTTTTTTTTTATGCACCATTTACTTTGCAGCATCTACCAGAACTCTTCAACGTTTTCGATCTTCTGTATCCTAAACAAGCCCGGATTAAGGGGGGGGCCAGGAGGGGCCATGGCCCTGGGCCCACGGATATTAAACAAAAGTGGGCCCCTGGCGAATAGTACTTTTTTTATTAAATCAGAAATATTTGGATTATGGATATGGGCCCCTAAAATTGTTTGGCCCCGGGCCAAAAATTATCTTAATCCGGGCTTGATCCTAAATACTCGTTCCAATGCTTAATATTTTTAAGTCATCTTTTAATCGATCCATCCAACGTTGTTGTGGCCTTTCCGCGGGTCGTTTTTTATTTGCCTTGCCTGGCAAATCAATCTCTACCCTTTGCACGGCCTCATACATGGCCAGCTCACTCCAGTCTTTTCGACCTCAGAAAATCTCATAAACATACATTTTTACCATAAAATATCTAGTTGTTGCCCCAATATATGACCACCTATGTACAAAAGCATTATTTTTCAGAAGGGGAAAACAAATTGGCTAATAGGTAGTAGGTAGAATAACGGTTTGCAAATGTTCAATAAAAACAAAGTTAAATTGTGTGCGTATACTACCTACAAGATTCTATAAACCAAAACAATTAACAAAAATGTGTTCACCAAAGACATAGTGCAATGCATTTAGTTTTTTAATGACCATATAATATAATACCTCCTGTGCATTATTCGAAATTAATGTAACTCGACACGTCTTGCATCATAAACAGCTGGTATTTAATATTTTAATGTGGCCAATATCTGATATCTCCAAAATTTTTTAGGTACTTAACATTTCATTTTCAAAATTATAAAAGTTACACCAAAAAACTAATTAAAAAACGGAAAAAATTACGGCGAACGTGTTTTCGACAAAACCAATTTGATATTTCTGGCATTAAATACTTCTAAAATAACGATTGAAAAGACTTAAAATGTTCACACGATATTAATAAATACTAAAGTACTTATAAGTACTAAAATATAGTCACGACTGTCATATTTCATGCACCAAGAGGCCAATTTTTGACAGCTTTATAATTAATATAAAAATAAAATATTTATTAATAATCACGATGATGATTCTATAACACGATAATACTATTACACGATGAAATACCAATTATCATCTATAATTTCGAAAAAAACATCCATCAATTGGCACAGGGGTCGCGGTTGCCGCTCTTTTATTTGGTTGGCCGTACTATATATGTATAGCGGTAAGATACAAGTCTCATACAAATTTCAAAATATTGCGAACATTTTTGAGCTAAATATAGAATATTAAATACCTATTTTCATTTTTTTTTCTGGTCGTTATATTGTTCGGTATAAAATTTAATAGAAAAATATTTAACGCAAGCGGTTGTTAACATATAAATAGCCATTTATGTTTCTAAAAAATTTTTTAAATAGTTGGTAACAATTTTTTTTTACCCACCTACCTAATTAGTAGTGCTGATTTGCCATATGAATATTAACGAACAAAAGGGTTAAAAACGATTAGGTTCGTAGGCAAATACGAGCAATAATTACGTACAAAATCTGTAGGTAGGTAAATTTAAAGTTTATGTTACCCGTCTACGTTCGTTTTACCTCGATTCGATATAACTCCTAGATAATATTATTACCAATTAGTATTAGGTCATCATTGAAAACAAAATTGTTTTATTCTTAATGCTTACGTCATTATTTTTATAATTTAATGTCCTTACACAGACATAATATACGGCATTTTTTTACAAAAGTATTATTTTTTCAAATCGTCTGTATGTTTTTACAAATATATTTGTAGCCAGTTTGTAATAACAAAAACTCAATATAATTGTTGTTACCTATTAGTAATAGCAATAATAAATTATTCAACTATATGATGGCATATTTTAATTCTTTTTAATGAAAGAAAACAAATAATATAATAGTTTTTTTAGAACATTTAGTAGGTTGTACCTGTATAGTCGTTAGTTTGTGTACTTGCGACCATGTACTGAATCAATACTGAAAACGGTGAACTGCAGCATGTTTCGAACGAACACATTGTATGCCTCTGGTTATGTTCTATATAAAATATAGGTAGGTATACCAATACTATACTTTTTTCATGGCATTAAACAAACTTTAAGTATAATAAATAAAATAGGTACCTAAGTAATACAATATAAAAATTCTGCCAAGTGGATACCTACAGCGTGTACCTGTATCATATAACCATATACCATATAACCTGCAAAATATAAAACATTTTTAAGTTC